>JAUPFV010000001.1:250104980-250559980 GCA_036936605.1 Limnanthes douglasii subsp. nivea | reverse complement strand
AGCATCATAGTTAGGGGTTTTGACTCCCACGGTCAGAAAAAACCATCAATGAATCCGGGTTAGCAAGCGTGTGATCCACTACACGCTCTTCTGTAAGCCGGCCAGCCTAACAAATGATCAACTCTTGCAGGTTTTGGTCGAAGAGGTTCTGGAGATGATGCCTCAAAGTTCGGTAGTGGGCAGTTCGATGCCCCAACTACTGGTGGTACTCACAGTACTGCCTCATGTTGATGTCGGGCTTATCCTCCGGGGTTGTGGAAATGGAGGAGGAAGCTTGTAGGTCGGGTTCATCTTTAGTTCCCAGGATCACATCAAGTGGTTTGCAGAGAGGATAAAATGTTCTTGAACGGTCGTCCATCCGAAATCTCTTATTTCCGTGAGATGGACTCTCTCCACCGGTATTACCGGGTTTGAGAGTGCTAGCCACCGTTTGCCCTGTTGGGACTATCCCGACAGGCATTGTGCTCTTCTTTTCTTCTTCCAAGCAAAGCGGGCGTATTTCTCCGTCTTCTGAATCAGCTCTTCAAAGTGAAAGTTGTCTGGAATGCTTTTTACCAGGGACTCATAGAGCCTGGTGTTCCTCAACAGAGTATTGCGGTAAGCCATGATGGCTGTCTGCTCGTTGCAATGATCGATGTCAGCGACCACCTCCCGGAACCGCCGATAGAATTCTCTGATACCCTCCTCGTGATTCTGTCGAATCTGGAAGAGAGCGTCAATACACTTTTTGACACGGGTATTGTGCCAAAAGCGTTGGAAGAACGCGGTCTGAACTTCATAGAAGTTCTACGGGGAAGGGACTTCTTCCTGAGCCCGTAGAACCTTTTTTAATGGGAGAAACATCTGCTGGGCTAGCACAGTGACAGCACGATTATATCAAGGCCTCTCCAGTAAGGCTGCTTGGAAACATCAAGCACATGAGAGGATCCTCATGCCTCAATGCCGTCATCGTGTGCTTGTATTGAAGCACATGATCGTTGGGATCCTGAGTCCCATAAAAAAGTCTTAATTTGGGTGGCTTGAACCTAGCTGGTATCTTGTACTGGCGAATCTCCAAGGAGAATGGAGAGTCCTGGTCTCCTTTGGCGATGACGTCTGCTATCTTGCCGGCCTGGGTATGGAGTCGAATCGAGGTCATTTGCTTCTCCGCCATTGCTAGTAGGTTGATGGGAATCTGTATCAGATAAAGAATAACTTCCCTCGGACTTTACCCCGGATCGCCAGCTAAGGCCTTCTACCGCAGCGGACCCACATGCCAATCTCTCAGGGCAGGTTCTTTTTCATCCGTCTTTCCTATGTGCGTATCTCCATCTACAAAAAGTAGGGATGGTTTCCATAGAGAGATTGGGGGTCATTCGTAACCAGAGCAATAACCGATGCTACAGCTATACGTGGCGGCCTCACACGCTGCTTTGTTTAACAAGCATCACCCTTCCTTTCTTTTTTCCCAGTTCACCTACTCAAACACGAAGAATGTTAAGCCCTATCCGCCTACATCACCAGATCGGGAACCAGCTAAGGCACCGTAGTGTCCCCTAAAGGCATAACTAACAGGTTCTGTTCTATCTGCCCATCCGAGTCATCCCGTACTCCAAAAAAGCAGAGGTGAGGTCCAGAGAGTGGGACAGATCTACCTGGCCAAGGTGCCAATAGAAAGTGGTTCTCCGAAATGTTGAAAGATGCTCTACCTGTGCGGTACCTAACTAGCCTTTCACTATAGCTGTTTCATCAACTAAAGCAATATCCGATGTAGCGCATTCTCCCTCTTTTACATATCTTCAAAACTGTCAGATATCGTTGTGGTAGTTCTACCATTTCCGGTTGTTTGTGATAGTTATTGTCCAAGCTCTATGATTCAAGACAAAGAATATAGGCTAGAGTTGCTTTCCCGAATGAAAAAGGTATAGTGGAATCTCCGACACTACGAATCTTTATGCTCGTGCTTTCCGGGAAGGCAGGTCCGGTCAGTTCTTCTCCAATTAGCATCTCGCTTGATCGTCTTGTAGAGTCTTTCTAAATGCAGACAAGAAGACTCTTTTAACAGAATCAGACGTAGAGTGTATGTGGGAAGTAGGAAGGTACATATCGATCATTAAGACTTTTTCCTGTTCCGGCGAAGCTTGGGTAGTAAGCTAAGCTACGGGGTAGTCAACCTCTGTACCAAACGAAGACCCAGGTGAATAAGTAGAGCAACTTTACCGGCGCTCGGCGCATTCCATACGAGATATTTGTTTCAGCCCAGCGCGAGATATTTCTTCCAGTGGTGGATGTCTGCTTGGTTACGAATCCGCATCAATTGCTATTTGCTCGCCTACAAATCTACTGGGGCTAATTCTCATTCTTTTAATTGCTAAGAGACAGACCTTTCTAAGCTAATAGAATAGACTGATAGACTGGCTTTCTACGGTACTTCCTATGTACAGGCCAATTACAGACAGTTGCATACAGGGGCAATCAGACCTCGTTGGGCGAGTAATAGCTACAAGAGTTCATTAGTACGGTCCAGTCTTTGACTAGGAAGCAAGAGACTCCAATAAGTCATCTTCAATTCTTTTATTTTATGCTAGTAAAATAGGGGCTTTAAGCAGACTCAACACACACAGACAGGCACCCAGCTTGCCAAGCCGAACGGGGGCAAAGACCATCAAGTCATGTTGCGCAGCTGGAACACTAAGAATAGTGATGGCACGGGGAGGGCAGATAGAGCTGCACCGAGGCAATGAAATCCATGGATACACCGGTATAGGCAAGGGCTCCAACCCGCTGGTTTAGCTCGCTCCACAAGGTCCTGCTGACAAAGACGACAAGTTCTCATATACCCCCTCTTCCTACATCTTAGGCCAGTAGTCACCTCGTGCTATAAGGGCCAGTGTCCTCCGTGGGTGACCAGCCGCATGGCACTCCCTTAAGATCTCATTCCTTAAGTCTCCAACCTTGGGCACGTAGAGGCAATTCCCTCTGGTGATCAAGAGCCCATCCTTGATCCAAAACCTCCTAGTAGCTCCCGACTTGGCCTGTTGCACTAGCCTAGCCACCAGGAAGGGGGGTCTTTCTCTAAACCTTCCCCTCTCAGGCAAGGTCCCATGTATTCTGCAAATGACAGCTAGCTTTTCCCCCTTCAAAGAAACAAGTTCCACTTTCCCGCTGATGCGGAGGGCATCTGCAACTTGGTTAGTTCTTCAAATAAAATCCTGCCTGCCATTTCTTAGGTTAGGCTGCTGTGTGATGCTTACTCCATCTCAACGGATAAGCTCAGCTGGCTTACTAAAGATGAACCCCTTGTGAGGCTATTATAGCACACCACCCGTGCATTAAGATGATTTCACGTGGTTGCGGCAAGACCATTCCCACCCTTTCTGCTAGAAGAACAGCAGGAAGAAGTAGGCCTCGCCCTCCCCTATATCGTTCTCCGGGTGGGTTAAATAGACTATGACTATATAGGTAGGGGCTTAGCTGCTCCTAGTCATATAAAAGTTCTATACTGGGCTCTCGACAATCCTGAACTACTAAAAACCTGGCCCTTTGATGTGGTTGCCCTGCCGATGAGAATGATGTTTCGGAACCCACCCTGCAATAACGTGAAGTTGTTAAGTTAGGTAGTATCTAATATCTTTCTCCTGAATAGATCCCTTTATATTGAATTCCGTTCCATCACCATCCATTCGAAACGTCGATAAAGGACCAATAGTCTATTTTGGAAAGGCGAACGACATGTGAAAACTTGCTCTAAAGAGGGGCTTCACCCATAAAAGGAGTGGCCAAAGAAGACCTAAATAATCCGGATCTTTGCTCAAATTCTCACGTGTTATTACGTTACATATATAAGTCGGGGGAATAAAGGAATACTGCTTTTTTTTATTGGGACCAGCTGCGCTTACCTTGCTTAGTCAGTGAAGAATAGACTAGTGTATAAGATAAGGGCTAGAGGCGAGCCTTCTTTTTGGACGATTCACTGAGCCTTAACCCGATTGATTGGCCCAGGCATTCATCCAATATGGCTAATCCCGAGGAAGGCAAGTCGCTTATCTTTCATCTCCTTTTGATTGAAAGCAATCCTCACAGGCGGCAGGGCATCCAACTCATGGACTTAAGTCCTCTGTTGATCAGTCGACCTCCTCTTCTTTGCTTACCTTGAATTTAAAGCTTTCAGTCTGCAATACTTGCTCATAAGAACCCTAGTTCCGTTTAGGCACCTCTTTCTGGGGCAACTGATCCATTCTATCTATGAACCCGACTTTTATCTGTTATTGAATGATTTATATCCGAGTTAGTGCTCTTTAGTCCTCTAGAAATCGGGCTTCCTCACTTAGTAGCTCCTTTAGTTTCCTACTATGATTGGGGGGTTCGTAAAATGGGCTTGCAACAGATGCAACCGATTGATTCCCCAAGGCATATAAAGATTGGCAAAGCATAAGGTTAGTAACGTTCAATCAGTGTTGTTCCTTTTCTCCCTCGGGGGTGGGCTTTGTAGGAGTTGGGCGAGATGCAACACTTTTTCCTAAACTAAAGGAGTTAGAGCAGCAGTAGTTTACTCGTATAAAAGAAGAAGACCGGCTTACCATTCTATTAAATAAAATGAAAGGGTTGAGAGTAGATTCATTTCTTCAATGCATTCCAGTTATTGGGGCATTCCTGCATTGGTTGAGTGCCTAGTCGGGGAATCGGTTGAATCTGCTACGCTTTATGCACCTGGTTCCGGCCAATCCTGTAGGATGGGCGACAGTGTTGAAAGGTGCGTACGACTCTTTTATTCAATAAGGATTTCCGTAGCTTCATGTGAGGAGAATCCATCTCAATTCCTTGAAATCGGGAAAATGTATCCTACAAGCGTGGTCTTTCTCAGTCAACTGGAAATTGTAGAGCTGTAGCAGCTCTTGAAATTGGTCGGTAGGTCCTTCCTCTAGTTCAAGAGTTCTAGTACTTGCGTTGTGGTCCGCCCATTCGTTCTCCTTCCGACATCTTCCTTTTCTTATTTCTCTTGCTTTCAAAAGAACTTAGAAACTAAGATTTATAGAACAGGGGCTTGCTAATCCCTGCAGCAATTATTACAGTTATATCAAAAGCTTTTAAATCGGGTAGTGAAAACCAAACTTAAAGCGGGTTTGTTCTAAGTAAACGAGCCTCCTTCATAGGGACTCAGTAAGTTGACGGGCAGGGGGGTCTGACGACGCAGAGAGCAAACAAAGGCGACAAAGCTATGTTGGACGGATGAAAAGCTACAACAAAACGGGTGGCTACCCGCAGTGGGACCACTGCACGGGGGAGGATCTGGGGCAAATAGAGATGGACAAAGCGCCACATGCAGAACACTGGATTATATCAGCTCAAACACCCCGTTGGGACGAGGGCTGTCTTCCAGGTCCCATTTCACAGTCTTTTTCATCGCCATAGTCAGAAGCAATGGATGTTGCATAGTGAATCCTCAGCAATCTTAAGGGATCACCTTCAGTTCTTCCCATCTTCTAGTTCCCAGGAGACTCCGATGCAGATTGGACAGGACATCTTTTCAAATAAGGCATGTGTTCGGAGGAGATGAAATACCTTAGGGAGAGGGCCGTCTCCGGTGCTCTCTTTCGTTCGATTGGTTCGTATGGTTCGCTTTGGCTCCTCGTTTTGTTAATCATAACTGTATGGGAGTAGCTACACCGCTTTGGCTCGGTTTGTTAATAACAATAGAAAGGGTTTCTAACCGTATTGGTTTCAAACAACACCGGTTGAAATGAAGGGAGTGGGGATTGCATTCTTTAGTACACTGAACACTTTCCCAATCAAGTTGTTACAACCCAAAGACTGGTTTCAAACACAAGTTTTAGCGGTTGACGCTACTATTGGATTAGAACCTAGCTTAGGGATGAAATGTACTCGACCAATGGGAGAGGGAAAGCTTAGGGTTGAATGAAATAAATCCTTTACTTCTCCTCTCCTTTCAGTCGAGCATTAAAACCCTAACGGTGGAGCCATATTTCATCTCCAGGTATTTCCTCTCGGAATACAGCCAATCAAGTCAAGTACGGAAGAGAGAATTTTAATCATTCCTTCAATCAAGTAATGGCACTAATCCATTGGAAATCCTAGCAAGGACAGGAAGGCCCTAGCTTCCAGTTTAGATGGAAACAAAGAATACAGCTACTACAACTGCTAAAGTACAAAATTCTGTAGGAATACCCTCTATCTGTTCTCCCTTCTGTTTTCTTAGGGTTTGTTGCCCTAATCCATAGAAGGGTTTGTTTGATTAGACAGATAAAAACTGTATGGAAGTAGCTACACCGCTTTGGTTCGCTTCACCTGAAATCATTTCCTACGCCCGGTTCACATTCACTCCCTAGAATTGAGGTTGATTGGCTTGTTCAAGGCAAGGTACCAAATGAGAAGGAGAACTTCCACTGCAAGGACTCTTCACACAAGACGGTCGGGCTGACCCTCTCCCTTTGGTCGAGTTCAACTTCTTTCCCAAGGGATTGAGAAACTGGGACTTCTCCCTCTCCTGTTAGTCGAGCATATTTCATACCCTATCGCTCTCTTCTCATTCCACTTTGAAATAGGAACAACAACAAGAAGATGACGCACGTGGGGGCTAGTATAAATGCTGCACCTCTCCTCCAACTCAATTAATGAAGGAAGGGATAACGCCCGACACTCCTTGCTCTATTCACATGAAACTTGTTCACGCTCTCATTGGCGAGGGGATTTACTCAGGCTAGGGCGCTCTTTCTCTTCTGTCATATGCTGTGTGAAATATTTTCAAGCCTGTGTTTCACCCATACTCCGTAAGCTGTTTAACCGCCGATCCGATTCCGGACTCGTCGCTTAGTTACACCATCGACCTTTAGACATTAAGACTCAACCCCTCCATCCGCCTTCCTTGGTCAGGATTCGGAGTAAGTCCTCCATGTCCATATTGTGATTGTCCTGTGGTAAGGAGTTCTTCAAAAGAAGTGAGCAACCTTGTTCGCTTCTATTAGCAACTTTGGTTCGGTCTGATTCCGAATTTGGAATAACCGTTCGAAACCCTTTGATGAGTGCACCCTTTACTTGCTGGAGGAGGTCCATGTCACCCTATCCTGAAACCCTTGTGTTGTGGTAAGGCTCAGACTTGCCTTTCTCAATTCAAGCGTGTCTGTTATGCTAGTTCATCTATAGAACGTCAAGACCTTGTCTGTCTTCCGTAAGCTAGATACCCGAGAAAGTAGATTAAGCTCATACTTTTTCCTTATAAAATAAAAAAGCTCTCCCACGTCTGGGTCTTAAGTTTGTATGCCCATTAACAACAAGAAAGCCAATTCATAGCGCAAGGACGATAAATGAAGGGTATGAGCTATCCATTAGAAAGCTAGGGCACAAAAGCAAGAAGAGGACCTCGCTACACGAATTGAAAGTAAAGCTCGGACTTCTAAAAGGCTTAGAATAACATACATAATATCGTTCATTTTTCCTCTAGCAAGGAGCAGAGCCAGTTCAACTCATGAAATGGATGCTTTCGTAGGGACAGTTTGCCTTGCCTTTTAAGCTAGATACGGCCTGACCGGCTTCGCGGGAGCATTTATTTCCACTCTCTTTGAAAGCATAGCTGTCGTCCTAACGTGAAAGCTAACAAAGGATAGGCTTTATTTAGCTTAGTAAGTTCGATAAAGCATAAAAACCAAGAAAACGTATCTAATAGCAAGAAAACATATCTAATAGATAATGATGGTAAGCTTGCTCTCAATGACTTCTTCGAGAGCGGTAAGCTAGTCAGTCGGCTTTGAACAAAGTAGCAGTCGATCGAATTCCTCGGTAGCAAGCAGTTGGTTCGGTACAGTGACTCTTTTCGAAGGTTCTTCAAGTGCTTTCGGGCCCGGAGCTGAAACCTTCTATAAGCGCGCAGAATAATAGGCATTTAAACCAAGTATAACCTTGATGAGCCATCAAAGCGTAGGAACATTCCTTAAAACGCTCTAAAGCAACATCGGCAGTGGAAGTATATGTTATCGATCTGGGTAGTTAGTTATATTTAGTTATAGGTAGGGCGGCGGGTTGCTGTAGTAGCCCATGTGGGATGCGCGCAAGGGTAACTGTTGCTTTAGTAGGTAACGATGCAAGAAGTAGCTAGCAAGAAAACCCTGAGGTTGGGGAACGGGGCTGGCTCTTTACGCGGAGGAAAGACATACGAACTTATCATGTAAGTGTAGCATTCGAAACTTTCTCTGGCAACCATATTGATTCTCATAACTCGACTCGCAGGCAAGCTTTATTTATTCTTGGATAGCAGGCACCATTATGACTAGTTCTCCACACTACTTTTCTGTTTTGCAGTTTTGAATCATGCCGAACAACTGGCTGGCTACCTTGCGGAGCAAACAAAAGATCCCAAAATCACACTGCCTGTATGAACAAACAAACTTTGCACAACCAGCTTACGTAGAAAAGATTCCATATTCTATGCCAATAGACTCGTGACATCCATGTACTGAGTCGTCAAATGAGCCACGTTAAGAAAGCCCAAGCAACTACGCATTGGCCCACAGGGTGCCCCAATAGGGCCCGAATGAAAGACCCAAGCCTACTGAACCATCTCCTACAAATGAAGACTTGGGCCTCTCAAGGCTGCTTTCCTCGATGAAAGCCCACAGAAGGGCCAAAGCACAACAAGCCTACCCATCATCAAAGCAAGCCCATGCAAGTTCCTATTTGTCAACTGTAACTGGCGGGAATTGGGTCCTCGTCCAAGAAAGCATTGGATGAATGCCCGGGCCTTGAGATTACTTTATTGTAAGAGCAGGTTGAAGCTTATACGCAGTAGCTAAGCGCTAAGAAGGGCCTATATGCTTAACACATGCAAGTCGGACTCTGTTTTCGATCAATCTCGTTCACCTAGCTATGACCCAATCTAATCATACGAAAACTCAGAGTGGCTTTATAGCTCAGAACAGAACCTGGTTCACCTCTCTCTAATTACGTATGTTAGTGTCTTCTTTCCAGCTCTTCTAGTAGATCCTCCGCCCAATAGAGCATAGCCCGAGAGACGAGTTCTCCAGTGTGGACCGAAATCGAAATGGGCGAAGCCGGTACCCGGATGGTGTAAGTCCTTCTCTAACTTGAAGAGCAGCAAACCTTACAGAAAGTGATTTCAAATTCAAAAATAATTTTCTAGAAAGCAGTCTACTCATGTACTCTAGCTTCGCCAATGAGATAAGGTAGTTCTTGTTAGAGGACATGTAGTTTACTACTTGCTGCTCTTAGAGAGAAGGGGATGCTTGTGTATGGATGGAACTAAGAGCTTAGGATAAAGAGGTGGGACTAGACAAAGAAGCTAGCCATTAGCCCTCTGTAAACTGGAGTATGGAAGTGGGAACTCAGTCTAGTCTGCTTTGCTCTCATCCAGCAAGCTCTCTAAACTAGCTAGCGCTAATCTATCTTTAGCCTATCTGTCCTCTTCGCTACCTCTCAACGCTTTCTAACAAAGCAAGTAGCTAGCGCATCTCTTCCCTCTTCGAGCCAACCGTTCACTTCCTCTAACGAGCGAGTAAACTTCGTTCACCACTTACTACGTTCTTTCAGAACCTTAGATTCCCTGAAAGCCAATTTTTGAATAGCGCTAGCTAACAAGTAAACGAGTGAATCTTGCGTAAGTGAACGGAGCTACCGGGTAAACGAGTGAGCTTAGCCCGTAGCCGGGTAGGGGACTGTTGTTGCAGTAGTTGCTTAGGCCGGGTAAAAACTTAGGCTTAGGAAAGATGATAGCTCCATAAACTATCAGGTGAAAGGCAATATTGAACAAAATTTTCTTCATTTCATTGGAAAAAGAAGGTCTTATCAATATTGTGTCGCCCCAGGGAACCCCCTCTTTTTAGTTAGTTAAGGTTGCGGGATGGACTGGTTTTTTTTTTTTTTTTTTTTGTATGCCGCTCCGCGAGCAAGGAGCGAGAGAACCAAGTGGGCTGTGGTGATGTCAGAATTTGCACCTATTTGTATATATTTAGTGATTAGTCTGCTAGTTTCTTTGATCCTACTCGGTGTTCCTTTTCCATTTGATTCCAATAATTCGACCTATCTAGAAAAATTGTCGGCCTACGAATGTGGTTTCGATCCTTCTGGTAATGCCAGAAGTCGTTTCGATATACGATTTTATCTTGTTTCAATTTTATTTATTATCCCTGATCTGGAAGTAACCTTTTTCTTTCCTTGGGCAGTACCTCTCAACAAGATTGATCTGTTTGGATTTTGGTCCATGATGGCTTTTTTATTGATTTTGACGATTGGATTTATCTATGAATGGAAAATGGGTGCTTCGGATCGGGAGTAATCACTAGTGATAGGGGAAAAATCGGGGGGAAGGACAAAGGAAAGAGCGATGCCTACTTTAAATCAATTGATTCGTCATGGTAGAGAAGAAAAACGGCGCACGGACCGTACGGAAAAATTTACAGATATTCTTATCTTATTCCATTCTAGTGGCTCGACCTGTAACTAATGGCGAAAACTCAAAAATCTATGGTTTCCCGGTAGAAGCCTATTTCGCCCAAGTTGTTGCGGAACCGGAAAAAAGAAGCGGTTTTTTGCACAGCTTGCTCATAGTGCAGGTCCCACTTGTATATTGTATTTGGCCGAAGAAGCATCGGACAGGTTGGAGTTCTTGCCTTCTTGGGACTCCATGTACCAAGATCTGCTTTCATTATATGGGCAATACCGATCTACTTTAGTAGATCATATGGATGTAAAAAAAGCTTCTGATTTTGATGAATTGGAAACATCTTTTTTCCATTTCTATTTACCTAGTTCATATCTTTGTTTCGTGTGTTCCCGGGAGGAATTCGATCTCTCTCTTCAATCTCGGGATACCACCTAAATAACAGCGGCCAAAAAGGAAAATTGATCGCGAAGAAAGAGTCTGAGGTTGGGTCGGACGACATACATCTGGTTCCACCACCTACTTTCTTTATGTGAGTTCCTTTTACCCTTATCTTCTCCAAAAACATCTTTAGCCACTCTTTTAATGCAATGGGCCCCACGAGGTTTCTTCTTTTAAATTCCATTTCCCTTCCTCGTTCAAAAAGAAAGAGAAAGCCATTTGACATACCTGCATGGATTAGATGTCTAGAGAAACCCCCGACCTGGGAAGTCTTTCGACCTCACTCACTTGATCAGCCAGCAGATAGGAAGCTTGAAAAAGCGGATTAGAGCTCCTTCTTCCGTAACATAAAATAAAACGGCTTCCGCAACTACAACAGAAAGTGGCACGGGTCTTGTATGATGGATCAAAAATGACCATAATCAAAAGATAGACCAAATTCAATGGAGGATGGAGAGTATGGCTTAGATTCCAAATATTAAGAGATTGAAAGAGTATATGGAACATATTCTACATCTTAATATCCCCGTACTTTATTAGCGCAGTGTTAGAGAAGGGAGGCCACAAACTAGAGCTTCCTTTTTAGATATTTCCACTATTAGAGCTATTAGCTTAGCTGGAGTTTTGCTTGGCCGGCTGAGTACGGAATGCTAGCTCTCTCTACTTTAACACTTCGTTCACTGCTGGCCCAGAGTCAGACATGCTACCTTAATGCACTAGCCAGTTAGAAGGATTTGAACTATTACTGAACCGACCTTCGAGATGAAAGGAACGAAAGCAGGCAACATGAGTATGCTACTTCCTGCGAGACTGGCCCTCCCTCTCCCTACTACAGATACAGACTACGCTTGGAAAGTCGGTGATAAGCAAGAAGAGAAGAATTCAAAAGAAGAAAAGAGAAGTACCTCTCGGGACTTCACTTAGCCTTGCCTGCAGGGAATTCTTCATAGCAAGAAGGAAGGGCGTGCTCAATACATAAGGACTCGTAGAGGCAGTTCAGTAGCAGTTGTAGGGCATAGCTGTTTGTTGTCTCTCAGGTAGGGCACAGTAGTGACTGTTCTCTTCTCTGTTGCGTAGGGTAGACAACTCAAGCAAGACAGAACTGCAGAGCTAACTAAGCAGTAGCCACCTGAAGACAGAAGAGCACCTCAATAAAAAGCCAACCATTCCATTATTCTACTCTATTCTATTTTTAGAATTGCCCTTACGTTTTCTTCGCGGGAGCGCAGGTTTGGAACCCTATCTTACTAAGAATCAAAAAAGGACTTGTTGAAGGTATGAAGCCTCTTAGAGTATTCCATTCTGTTTTTCAGCTGGATTCGGACCTAATACCTTATACCTTATACCTTGTGTTCGGCCTGAAAAAACTGTATTTTATTTAGTAGAGAAGGAGCTTTTTTTCGAAAGGCTATCAACATATACGTATATAGATAATATAGTGAGTGTGCGTTCAGGGTGTAGGTATACCACTTACGAGAAAGAACCCCAAGTCAGTAAAGTAGTTGACCAAACACAAGTAAGTAGTTCATAAGTCCTTCCTCCGACGCCTCCCGTTCATTCTTCTTCATTTCATCATGTTTGTTGTCTTGTTCCGTTCATAGGTCCCAAGCCCTTCTTAGAAAGCCCCTCCCTCAAAGTAAAAAACAAAAATGCGTTGTCCCCTTAATGCTACGAAGTGAAGCAGTTCAGTCTTTCCCTGCCTGCCCTGGAGTTGAGAGTCTCAGAGGGGGTCTTCCTCTACTCTAGGCTCGCCCCTGTGTAATCTTATTTGAATTTAATGCTTTGAATGGGCGGTGGATAAGGAAGGAGGAAGAAAAATAGCTGTTTACAAGGTAATTTATTCTCACCCGATCCGATAGTACCCATAATGAGCGTTATACATAAAAAAAAGAATCCCCCTCCTCAAAGCCCCCCTTGTCTGGCAGCTATCTCCCTTCCTTATGGTCTTGCATCTGCCTTTGGTGGCGGTTACGAGTCCATTCGCCTCAGATCTGTTATCTGGACAAGACTATGGCTATAGAGCAATAGGAGGTTGATGGTCAGTTCAAACAAGGGTTCCATCTTGGCAAATTCATTCCTCATTCTCCGCTCTAGCATTGCCTTTCAACTAAATGGTCTTTTTTTTATGGCCGGGATGTTGCGTCCTGATGGTTTGTGAGTAGTTCTTGTGCACTTCTCAACTGCTAACCGCCAGGTGTGCGTTGCGTAACTCCAGCATAGCCAGCACTCTGAGGAAGAGCATTTTAACGTTGATTCGGTCTGTAAAAAGCAAGGCAGTCAGGGGCTCTAATATGAAATCTTCAGGGGGTGATTCCACTTAAAACTATGAGGGAGCGGAACACCCAATAAGAAAGGATGAAGCAACTTATCGATTAGTTGTAATCTACAGCAGCTTCCTATCTCTCTGAGGAAGGGTTTAGCCGATCAATCGCCTTGATATCTTGATTATTTTTTCCTTCTCAGAAGTGCGGGAAATAAAATGGAAATAAATTGTTTCAGGTAATTAAGATTTTACACACAAAAAATGAACTAGAGTAAGAACCGCATCATCTACGCTCAATCCGACCTGCCAACACAGTTAGCAATCGGACCTAGCAAGCTAGTAGCACTTTCGAGTTAGGGAAGCACTCGCCTCTTTCATATTAAAATGAAAGGTTTTCGGGGCAAAGGTGATCCGGGGAGAATCGAAAGGGACCTAATCGAGGACGATGAGGGATGCGAAGGAGAAAAGGCTTATGATGTGATTAAGTACCTTCCAGGGGATTTGTCTTAGCGCGTATGTTAAGCCTAGGCCTACTACTCTTTTGGAGTTGATAATTGAGGGAAAATTTAAAAAAAAATGGAAATTGTTTGCTCTTCTATTTTAATCCTTTCCATGCTGGGATTGGGTGGGAGCATGGGGTTTTATTTTCCCTTTCTTTTTCCACTGCTGCTGCTGCTCCTCGCTGAAAGTTTTTAGACAATGAAGCGAAGCGGCTGAGAAATTTGACTTGTCCAAGAGCGCCCGTACTCTTGTTCCTCTAACCCATGCCTATTCTAACAGCTAGCGGATGCCGCCTCTTCGCATTCGACGGGTGTACTTGTAGTGGCTGGTTGACTATTCGTTGCCGTCACGCCGCAGTCATAACAATCTAAATAATGGAGATGAAAAAGGGGGTGGTGGGTGCAGGCTTAGAGAAGGAAATAGAAGCGTTCGAGTGCTCTCCTGCATGCAGAAGCTCTTGCTCAAGAGTTCAAACGGACAGAAGAGAGGCCTGCTACTGAAAAAGTTCATACCATGGGATTCAAACAAAGGGGATTTTATTTATTCACGAATACGATTTCTATTGATTTCCTATTACTGATGGAAGGCGGGCGACACGGAGACCGTCGAAGAAGTGCCTTGACGCGCCACAGCCACTACTTTGACTCCTTTACTTTATATGCAATTATGAACTCCACAGAACTTTCTCGATTCCAACGCAACTTATCCTTTTGGAGCTGACGTAACAAACTACGCGAGCCTCCTAACGAAGCCAACATAAATCCTATCCGAATAAAAAAAATAAAAGGTAGTTTCATTATGGTGGTATACCAGCCTCCTGTTATGGAACTTCCAGTTCCAATCGAAGCATATAGATCCGTAAATGGATTTGTATGTATAGCCACTTCAGTCCTGCTCGTCGTTTCTCGAAAGTATCTTTTTTCTGGGAACATGGTTAACAATAAATTATTATGTTTGTGATTCTTCATCCACCGATGCAGAAAATGCTCTAGTTTTCCATTCTCATATGAGGCTGGAAATTTTATTAGCAAGAGGTCGGCACGAAGTGATTCATCATGCTCAAACATGAGCTGATCGTTCGCTAGGGACGGTTTATAGATCAGAAAATTCCCACAAATGGAATGAGAAGTGGGTCCATGTAAATGATCGAGACCTCGCAAACAACAACGCTCCATCCCCATTTGGAGTTTGGAACCCAAAGGCAATCGTTGAGTGAACTGTATCTTCTTTGTGTTAGTTGGCCTAAGCCGCACCATTACTGCTGGGGCAGGGCTCGGCCTACGAACCGTACGTGAGACGAGTTTATGCCTCATACAGCTCGGGCCGAAGACCTGGGAAAGTTTAGGAGAGATGGGGAGACCCAGAAGCTGCTGGTCGGGGCGGGGAGAAGCTTGTGAAGAAGCGAGCTTCTCCCCCCAATAAAACAAATCCTATAGCGCTAGCGCTTCGCGTTCTTTCTATTTTATCTCATTTCATTCCGGGATGGGCGGCTCATACTAATCTAATAAGTGAAGTAGTCGTCGTCTGACCAATTGACTCGGACACCAGACCATTCGTGCCCGCCCATTCTGTCTCGCCCTAAATGGAATGGCTCTCTTAGTTACGCTGCACCTCGCCGGACCCGAGTCCCCACATCTGCTCTTCTCCACCCGCAACCTCAGAAGTTGGCAAAACCAACACAATATTAGGGCCGTCCCCTTCATTCTATGCTGATCCCGGCCCGGGGTTGGCTTTTTGGGAAGCCCGTTCCTACCGCGCTCACGGCCCGGCTGGCTTGCCAGCGGTAGTGGGAATTCTCCCGTTCCCTGGTCAAAGACTTGGTTGGATGCGGCATCTACTCCACGAGGAGCGGTACGGACGTAGATATCATCACGACCTCCCTTTTCGTACCGCTAGGGATGCTTAACGCCACTTCGCCAACTGGCGTTACCTGCGCTTTCGTGTCTCTCACTGTGGTCAGCACTGGGTGTTTCCGAGCAGCGAAGCTTACACCCATTCGCATTAGTTCATCCAAAGTTCCTTACCCTTATGCACGAATTATTGAATAAGCCATCTTCCTATCAAGGTTAAGGAGTCAACTGAGCATCTCAACGGCGGGATTGAATACCCGAATCGAATCAGAGTTAACGCCGCCCGCCCTGAACAAATAGGAGGCGTGGGCCACAAGTCGCACATAAGCCGCCGGGTCGCACGACCGAAGAATACCCAACATACAGATGTACAATCCTCCATGTGAAATATTCATCTTCATTGGAGCCTTTTGGTAGTAGTCATGACCAACAGCCATAGCCATCAGCTGTCGGCTCGTTGGTAAGGCGAGAGCTTCAAGCCCGATTTCAGGTGGCACACCCCCACACAAGCACCACCCGACAAAGGGGGGACGAGGAAAGCTACAGGCCCAAAACCTTCGACCCTTCTTTCTAAATGGGGGTGCCCGGAGCACCTCATCTTGTCATTTCTTCGTTGCTCATTCCCGTTAGGCCGACAGCTGGAGGAGGTCCAGGGAGGAGGGGGATCCATAGGTTTTTGTGAAAGCGATGCTCTTATCATGTCTGAAAATCAAAACCGAATTGCTCTACTCTATAGAATTCGATACATCCACATTTCCATCAATTCCTTGTAGAGGAAGGCTAACTGCTTGTTGGCTGGGAGCTGTATGAGCGGTAACGTCCACGTACGGTTCCATGAGAAGGGCGGTGGACAGAAATGGAGAATGCCTTGATGTACCTTACTCTCGTCTTCAATGGGGTCTGCTCTTTTGTTTTTGGGAGAATATGCCAATGTGATCTTAATGAAGTGTGGAACTTTGCATCTGGCATTCGTTGGGCTTCCCTCTTCGGGAGCCTGCGTCCCGGCGTTTTTGTGCAATAAACCCCTCCGGCCGAAGACCACTGGTAGATGGTCCCGCGGAGCTTTCGGAGAAGGGTAGCCTAGTGTGTAAGCACATCGATGAACCGCGGCGAACCCTCAGACGACCTATAGCTTGAAGTTCTCCAAAAATATGAAAAGCTGGAGGACTTTGTACCATCCATTCCGGTGTAGTTGGATTCTGTTCAACAGCCCAAGGACTTGGAGCACATCTTTTGTTATTTCCACTGCTTGAAGTGATTGTTACGACCACGAAGAAACGACGAATCCCAACTACGGATATATAAGAGCCAAAACTGCTAAGGGCATTCCATCCAGCGTAAGCATCTGGATAATCAGGAATACGACGTGGCATACCCGAAAGCCCTAAGAAATGCATAGGAAAGAGGGTCGGATTAACCCCGAAAAAAGTGATCCCAAAATATATTTGACCTAAAGTTTCAGGATATGTCCGACCAAAGATTTTACCCACCCAATAGTGAAATCCTGCAAATAAAGCAAAAACGGCTCCCATAGAAAGTACATAATGGAAATGTGCAACCACATAGTAAGTATCATGTAGAGCAATGTCTAGCCCAGAATTTGCTGGGACTATTCCAGTGAGTCCTCCTATGGTGAACAAAAAGATGAACCCTACAGCAAATAACATTGGTGTTTTGTATTGTATCGAACCCCCCACATGGTAGCGATCCAACTAAAAATTTTGATTCCAGTGGGGACAACTATGATCATGGTAGCTGCGGTGAAGTAGGCACGGGTATCAACGTCTAAGCCCACAGTAAACATATGATGAGCCCAAACAAGAAATCCAAGAACACCTATACTGATCATGGCATAAACCATGCCTAGATACCCGAAGACCAGTTTTCCTGAAAAAGTCGAAACGATATGACTTATGATACCGGATCCAGGCAGAGTGGGAATATACACCTCTGGATGACCGAAGAACCGAAAGAGATGCTGGTATAATATGGGGTCTCCCCCTCCAGCGGGATCAGAAAAGGTTGTATTAAAGTTTCGATCGGTTAATAACATGGTAATTTCCCCTGCCAGTACCGAGAGTGATAATAAAAGTAGGAATGCTGTCACTAGAACGGACCACACAAATAGGGGTGATCTATACATAGTCATTCCAGGTCCACGCATGTTGGAGATAGTTGTTATAAAATTGATAGAATCTAAAATGGATAAAACACCAGATAGATGAAGACTAAAAATTGCTGAATCAACTGCTCCTCCAGAATGGCTGGTAATACCACTTAAGGGCGGATAAACCGTCCACCCAGTGCCGCTACCCACTTCTACCAAGGCTAAGCTTAATAGGAGCAAGAGACTTGGTGGCAACAACCAGAATGAAATATTATTTAATCGTGGAAATGCCTTGTGAGGTGCACCTATCAGAATCAGAACAGACCAATTACCAGATCCACCTATCATCGCCGGCATAACCATAAAAAAGATCATTAAAAAAGCATGAGCCGTTATTAAAACATTATAAAGTTGATGACTCCCACCAAGAATTTGATCGACGGGTCGTGCTAATTCCATACGAATAAGTACTAAGAAGCATGTGCCCATCACTCCAGCAATGGCACCGAAGATGAAATAGAGAGTCCATATATCCTTGTGGTTAGTGGAGAACAGCCATCAGACCGGATTTGTCGTAAAATTGAGATTCTTTCGTTTGGTATTCATGAGATGTATGATTGAGAAAAATGATTCCCTCTAGACAGCTTCACTCCGTCAAGCCTGTACGAGTAGTGAAGAACTAAAGAGAGCTGTGGTTGGTTGTTGACCAACGGAAAGCATGGGAGTCTTTGGGCATTAATGAACACTCAGTCAGCTTTTTTTTTATTTCACCACATCAAGGTGACATGATTCGAACCTATGGCCCTCTGTACCCAAAACAGATGCGCTGACCAGACTGCGCTACACCTCGTCTCACCCCACCCCCCAAAGCATATAGATCCACCCACCCGAAATCGCCCATCCTTTTGGGCACAAGGGGCAATCAACCGCTTTTTTTAGAAAATAAGCCTCCTGCACTATACGGCTTTTTGCCTTCTTCTTTCACTTGAATTTGAATTTGAATTTGACCGGCTCGCTCTCAGCTACGTGTCCTTTGGACCCTTTGCCCGCTTAGAAGTGGATTCGAACCACTGACACAAGGATATTCAGTCCTTTGCTCTAACTAGCGAGCTACCTGAACCACTTTCCTAAAGTATGTTTTCTTCATCGAATAGCGCCCTACCTTACCACTTCACTTGACTAGTAAGGGAAAAACCCTTTACTTTACTAATCAAATTCATAAGGCTCGCTTGTTCGTCAAGCTTTCGAGCAGCTCTTTCAACTGCCGCCTAATCTCCCAACATGCTCAAGAACCGAGAGCAGGGTTTGGATGGCCATAGGGAGCTTACTTATAGAAATAAGATAGGTCGGTCAAATAAAAACAACGCGCAACGGGCTCTCCTCTGAAGGAACATCCGAACTGAGCCCTCGTGATGATGCTGGAAGGGATGAATGCGGTGAGCGAAATGATTGCTTGTTTTGTTGGTCGCCCCTGCTGCCTAGAGAAGGGGATTGCTCGATTGATTGAGGCTGCGGTTACTCTACGCGAGGCATTGGGAGCATTATCAGTCAGTGCTGTGCTTGGAGTGGAAGAAAACCAGAAGTCAGTCATTTTATAATCTTTGGGTCAATTGCTTATGTCAGAAAACAGAAAAAAGTTTGATGTTCGAGGGAATTGTGAAATTGTCAAATCATCGTAACAAGTTCTGAACTCTTACATGAGTTGGACATAAGTGAGGTTTCTTGACAGCAAAGCTGCCAGTCACTTGATTCACTATCAACTGAGCATCTCCACAAACCTCAATCACTCTGACACCCATGTCAATGGCGGAGTGTGAACCCTAACATGAGTGCTTCGTATTCTGCAACATTGTTGGTACAAGGATAGTCCAATTTGAAAGAATGCAGGATAACATCTTGTTCAGGAGTTACATAGACGCCACCACCAAGACTTTACGCTGCCCCAAATAGTTGGCCCATGAAGCTTCTATCTTCATTATTTCTGTCGGGATCTCGTCTTCAAGGGGGGTCGTCAACCGGAAAGGAGGCCAATAAATCAGCGATAGCTGGACCTTTAATAGCTGCTTTGGGAGGAGTGCAGACAATCTCGTAAGCGAAGTAACCACTTGGCTGCACGTCCTGATAGGGCAGGTTGGGATAATAGATATCTGACCGGGCTAGCTTTAGTCATAAGTCGAACAAAATGAGCTAAAAGAGTTTGCTGTAATCTTTATGCAGCAAAGACTATGGGCAATTTCAGCACGAGAGTAGTTCAACTCAGGCCCTTTCAATATGCGGTTGAGATAGTAGACTGGCCTCTCTAGGCCTGATTCGTCTTCTTAAGCAAGTCACGCCACGCACCTACTCTCCATCGTCGACATATACAAACAAGATCAAGGGCTTTCCTTGCTGTGGAGGCATGAGTACCCGAGGTTCAAGTAGTTTTTAACCAAGTCAAAGGCGGATTGACGCATCTGAGCAGGCAGGGAATATAGTGCTTGGAATATGATATGAGGCTTGGGCGAGAGAACAGGTCTAGGAGGCCTAGATATTGCATCATGTGAAAGCAGCGCTAAAAGACCAATAAGAGCTTTAAACAAGTGAGATAGGCACGAAAGGGGGTATTCTGTGTCTGTCTTTCCTGAAGGTCAGTAGGAAGGCTAATCAAGTGGCTCATCGGGTGGCTCATCAATAGAGAGGTGGTGGCGGAGTAGAAAAGGAATGGAATTGACTTGCTGGTGTGTAATTTCCGCACCTTTCTTTCTGGTCCAATGATGCGTCCAAGGTGGGGTAGAGGCCTAACCTAAAAATGGCTGGAAACGGAAATAGGAAGAACACATTCATTTGGCAGTGGGGCTAAAGAGATAGGGGGCTGGGCTTCTCGATGCTACTCTCTAGAAAGAGATGATAAGAGATCACTAGGGAATTGAACTGCTAGTACCGATTCCTTCTGATCTGATTGAGTGGGATGCTTATCCGGTCTTAGTACGGTGGATGCATCGAATTTCATGTCTTAAGCATAGTTACAG
Organism: Limnanthes douglasii subsp. nivea; assembly: GCA_036936605.1. Lineage (NCBI taxonomy): Eukaryota > Viridiplantae > Streptophyta > Magnoliopsida > Brassicales > Limnanthaceae > Limnanthes > Limnanthes douglasii. Next base: position 250,539,423 of record JAUPFV010000001.1, on the reverse strand, counting down.
TGACACAAATCCCTTTGATCAAATAGTGGAAGCAACAATCCCTATTGCGCATAGCCCTTTCTTGGGCAAATGAATAAGAATACATTGTTTGAAGGTTTGACATTACATTAGAATCAGTTGTTGTCGGAATAATCGCAGTAAGGAACTGACGGCACTCATCTCATATTCATGCCCACAAGCAAGAGGTATATCGAATTATGTTGGAGGAAGGGAAAATTCCCTGTTAGCAGGAATAATAAAGACTAAATAAAGACTGTTTGCGAGGAATCACCTTCGCACCTTAATCAATAGGTAAGATACCCACTAGCCGGCAAAAGAAAGCCCTCCGAGATGAAATAAGGGGAAGGGAGTCGAAGACTGATTGCCCTAAGGGATTTTTTGGTGTTAGCTTGTTAGCACATGCCCCTCTTACCTTCGTCACCTTGCCCTGGATCCTTACTCGTTTTTTTTAGATAGGAATGAAGCCGGCCAATGCCCCTTACAAGAAGATCACTAGTAGAATAAGATAGCCACACCCACAGACATAAGGAAGAGAATCTGTTGTGCTAGAGGAAGCTCTTTTCTTTGGCTTGGCTCTTTCTCGGTGGAAGGTTTGGAACCCTATACAAGGGGCTAGCGCGCAATGGCTTTCTCTGAGAGGGGCTCGCTTCTGCAAGCGGAGCTTGCATTGCAGCTTTTCATTTTGATAGGAGTAGGTGCTTGCTGCTCGCTTGCTGTCTACTAAACGAGCCTTCACTGCCCGCCCGGCCCCTATCTTTAATCTTAAGTAAAGTGAAGTCAAATCAATGAAGTGAACAACCAACCTCTTTGTTTGAAGCTTTTCCATGAATAAATGGACCATTTGTTACGGAGACAAAAGAATCACCTAGAAATAGAAAGGCGGTCTGCTCTTAGAGCTTCTTGCTAGGAGGAGGAAGATGCAGGGCCACTTCCGGACAAAGCGGCCGTTCACGTCAGGAATAGAGGTCGTTATACTTTTCGTAGTTGCTTGTAGTTTTATTTTGGAAAGAGAGATGGGGTTGGTGTTCAGTGTACTAAGGTACAATACGAGATCTAATTAGAATATCGAATTGATGATGAACTTCACTCACTCGCATGCTTATGAAGTAGCTCGTTTGTTAGATGTTTCTATCCCAGGGGGTGAAGGCAAGGTGCTAGGGATTGTTCATATAGATTGGTTTTAGTTCACTTGGTGAGATGGATAGAGCAGTACGATTGACTGATTATTAGACCCATTCCTCGTGTTTGACGTCTAGGTACTTGAAATAAGGGAGGAATCGTCTTTGTTATTTATTGTTTCATTCGATCTGCTCATGGTGAACTCCTGAATGGAGGAATATTTGCTTTGTAATTGTAACATTTGCCTAAGAAATGGCACTTATTGGTTCGAACCGGTTATGCAACCAACCCTATTTCGGCTGTTTTCCCTTTTCATTAATCACAACTGAAACAAAAGAATAGGAGTCATTTTACGGGTTAACTGCCCTTAGTATGAATGAGTTAGCACCAGGAGCTTGATTAGGAGAATACAGATTAACAGGTTAACGGAGCAACACTCCTCTTCCTAGGATTCTTATTCTCAATGAGAAGTAGGAGAACACACAAAGAAGAGTAATTTGTTTACTGGGTTAACAGCAAGCAATTAGTATGATAGGAATTGGGAAAAAGGGGGACTAAAAAGATGAATTCATCTTGTGTGCCCGCCTAGATAGAGGGATTGCGGTTGTTCACTCAAGGCAAGGGGAGACAAATGAGAACTAGAATCCTTCGCACTGCACTAGCTCGGGCTGAGACCGAACTGAACTTCAGCAGAAAGGAAACCTCACCCAATCTGGTAGGAATGCCTGAAGGAAAGGTAGCCCCGAGGCCTTCTCGATCAAGTTCTTTGTTCACGCGCATTCCTTGATTCTGGTGACCAATTTTATATGAGAGAAGGTCTTGTTCTATCCTGAGAGAGAGATGGGACAACCAGACAAGAGAACTGCTTTTCGATTTATTCTTTTCACTTTTCACCTTAGACCAACTGCCAGTACAAGGCAAGGAAAACCACGCAGACTCATTCTGCACAGTCTGATTGATCCAACAGCTAGGAATGAGCCATTGAGAATAAATCATTCCAAACCACAATGTTTTTTCTTTTTTTTGTATGCCGCTCCGCGAGCAGAGCGAGAAAAGTCAAATCCAACCTAAGATCATCAATCTCCTTCGCCCGTTATCTCCTCATCTTCCTATTTATAAGCCACAACTCACTTCGACGTTTCCAATTTACCATAGAATCTCCGGAGCTTTCCTAGCGACTATAGTTTTCTTTTTTTATATTTTGTGTATGAAATTGGGTTTGATTTGCTTCACCTATGAGAATTTCTATCAATTCTTCTTTTATTCATCAAAGCTTATCCTAATCTCCGTCAATATTTCTGCCTTAGCCCTGTCCTATCATCTGTATAATGGGGTTCGTCATTTATTGACGGATTTTTTGGGATTTATCTTTCTTAGAATTGGAAGAAAAAGATTGAAATGACTGTAACAAATTTAACCTATACCTTTGAACTAAATGAACTAAAAAAAATTATTATCTTATGAAATGTTTATTATTATTAGCGTTGATCTTTAAAGCTTATGCCGTAGAAGCTGACATCAGGCTATTGGCGTTTTATCTGCATCTTCCCGAACAAGAAAGACCCGGAAGGGGTGAAGGGAAGCTTTATTTGGGATGAACTCGCAAGGACTCGACTCGAGGACTTCCCTCGTCTCGTAGAGTGACGTCTTTTATAAGACTCGATGAAACTCAAAAAATAGTTTTGGCTTACTTTTAGCCACGCGGGGCGGCTATCCGCATGTGTCCCAAAGTGACGTCCATTTTTTGGTAATGGGTATACTCTATAGAAAAGTTTGGAATTCAACCTCTCCGGGTCATGGACTCCTTTTTTGTTTAGGATCCCCTTTCTACATTCAATTTTTTAGTGAGCCCGGTGTGGAATCACCATCATTACACATTCATTGTTGGTTTGGCTGCTGGTCTAGCGATCCTTCCTAGCCGCCGCCTAGAGTGCAGCCTGCCCGCTGAAGACCATAACGTAAGTAACTCAGTGCTCCATACGGGGGAAATAAAAGCAGAATTTGTTCGGATCCTACCACAACCACATGTTCAATCTTTTTTTAGCGGTTTCCCCAGAGATCTTTATCATTAATGCAACCTCCATTTTGCTCATTCATGGAGTTGTATTTAGTACCTCTAAGAAATCAGATTATCCGCCGTTAGCCAGTAATGTGGGTTGGCTTGGATTACTTAGTGTTGCGCGCCTAGGAGGGCAGCGCGTTTGGGGATGCAGATGAGCTATTATCGCCCAGCCCCCTAGTTCTGGAAGGCACATGAGTCCGAACGCTATGTTGAATGTGCGACCGGCACTACGTAGGTACTTGTGCAGGTGAGGCGTCGGTCGGTCCTAGAAACGGCGATAGCGGCGCGAGGAGTTAACGACCGGACGTGCTGGAACCTATGGATCACCAGGAAGCTCTTTCGCTCTATAGGGGTCGGAGGGCATAGCACAATTTTTCTTGGAGTAGGGTTGGTTTGCCCGGGTGACTGATCCTGCCATAATGTACTTCTACCTATAGCACCGGAAACCGAAGTCAAGCATACATAAGATGATCCTCATGCGTGAATAGCCGGGAGGAAAGAAAGGGCGGTAGATGATAATGAAAAAGGGCGCCGCATCTGGGGTGGAATGGATGAACAAAAGGTGCCATGGGGTGAGGAATATCCCGAGTCTCATGTAAGACAACTAAATGCACCTCGAGGTGCTGCCGAGGAACTGGGGGACCTTCTTGAAGGATATGCAATTGAAAGATTGAGCTAGGGAAACAAAAAGATTCGACACGTTTTAACCTCCGGTAGCCGGACTGCCAACTTTCGGTTCTGAATCCGTAGGCCACTTCTCTGTTCTCATGTATACCTACACGAGATCTCGAACTTGAAACGAAACATAACTCTCCTCTTTTCTTTTACCTTTCTCTCTATCCTGGGGCCAAACTCACACGTTCTGGAGCTATAGCATACATTGAGCCAGCAAGATTTCTGGAATAGGAAAATCCTTTGCCTCTATAACTGCCTCCATTCAAAGAAAAGAGAGACATTGATTTCACCCTTCCATAAGGAAGGGTTGGGTTTGGGTATAGCAGGACTTGAACCTGCGACCATTAGGTTAAAAGCCCAATTCTCTACCAACTGAGCTATACACCCCAAAAAAGATGTAGTAGTAAATAAGGATTGGTGCGGAAAAGAGGGTGGCCTCTTCTTTTCTTCTCATCATATTTAAGGGGCTTTGGCTCTACGGCCTTACTCAACAAGCACCTTTATTTGTAAGGTTGATTGTTTCCACTCATTGAATATTCTATCTACAAAAGAAGGTCAACGGAGGATAATCAAGTTGCTCTTACTGACACCATCTACGAGAAGGTGAGGCCGTCTTTCTTTCCAGCCGCCATACGGTTCGCCTTAAAGACGGAGAAAGGGAGTAGCGGTTATCTATGTAATTACGGTCTTTGTTGGTCGTTGTTTCGGTCAAGTACTCTCTTTTCTTTGTCCAATTTCGTCTTACCAAACAAGACTTACTTCTGACCAACCCACGAAGGGTTGTGAGGTTGGACCAGGTACGAAGAATGAATCCATATCAGTGTACGGAAGTTGCTGGCCGGCGGCCGCTCAACTGTTCGAGCGCAATGCAGTGGTGGTTGGTTCCGATTCGACAAAGGTAGAATGCTTGGTCGAAGGTCCAGTAGAGTAGGTAGCAGACATGTTCGTTTTGGCTCCCGAGCGAGAACGAGAAAGAAATAGTTGATGCACCATCCTTGCTGCTACGTACGTTGACCTTGACGGATTTATCCAATTTTTCCCACCCCCACTCAAAGGAGGACCACAAGCTCGGGGCTGGGCTCGACGAAAGAGAAAGTATTAACATTAAGAAACTTCTTGGGGTTAGCAGTGAAAGAAAGAGCCCGACATTCATTTCTTCATTCATATGAATAGCGGAGTCTATTAAAAGAGGGCCCTACCTACATGATTGATAGAATCACTACGTATGGGGGGCGGTCAACTTGATGCGGGAGAGGCATGAGTGCAGTTCGATCTTGTGGTGTATTCGTTTGTAGTGAGTAGGGCCTCTTTCTTGTTGATTAGTTCGCCTACGCTCTATTGAAAGGCTCGGCCCCATTCCTACGACGGTTTTGTCAACGAACGCGTCTCAGGCCAGATTGACTAACCTAACCCTTACCTTAAGGGGGCCTTGCTTGCCATAGTTGGGTGCTCCGCTTTAGTGTGATTCACGAAGGCTAGGCTAGGTTTGGTAATACCCAAAACAAATGAAAAGAGATCGGGGTCGATAGTTGGCAAGGAACTTGATCTCCCCAAAACAAAAAAAGGGGTAGTTGCGGTCGAACTCTCATTCTTAAAAAAGTAGGAGGGGCCCTTTTACCAAGTCTACCAGATAGAAGATGATAGAGGGCCAATCATCGTTGCACAAGACCGTCTCACTTCGACTTTCTTCGTAGTGAAATCTGATACGCTCCGGCGATGTTACCTACCAAAGAAAAGGCTTGCTAGGTGATCGAAATTGCTCAAGTCAGTGAGGACTCACTCATCTACTCCTTATCTATCTAATAATTGGTTCTATCTACTGAATTCAAAAGGCGACCCTCCGGGCTATAACATATAGATGTTGTCCTACTTTACTGGTAAGAAAAAGCTAATGTAAGAACTAGAAGAGTCTTGTATGTACGGTAACCCTCTCTTCTTCTATTGGTGGACTGTTGCACAGAAAGGCCGACTGAAGCAATGTTTCTTAGCGCGCTTTTCACTTAGCTTCTGCTAGCGGCGGGCGGCAAGGCCATAAAGTAAATGAAGTTGGAAGCCTAAGCCAAGAAGGTACGAACGAAGTGAGTGCCCCTTTAGAGATAGGGTAGGGGGCGGTTTTCTTGTGGTAGTAATTGCGAACATCTCTCTTTTTCTCTTAGTGTGCATAGTTTGCTTGCATGCCGCCTTAGACACGTCTCTCTTTCTTAGTTTCATGCTGGCCTAATGAATGAAAATCAGTCTTTTAGTAAGCCTATATAAGCATTAGTGTATAAGAAATTCTTTAGTGGCTGCACGGTACAGTGGAGGTTAGTTGAAGATGATGTTCCGCGGCGTTCAGAACCAGCCTTGAAGTTTTTGAATTAGAAAGAACGAAGAAGTAAGGAAATGAAACGACTTTCTCTTGAACTATATCATAAACATAGCCTCCCCTCCACACAAATCACGAGTTTTTCTCCATTCCTATCGTATATCATCGTAACGCCCTTAATGCTAGGTTTTGAACAAGACTTTTCATGTCATTCTCATTTAGGTCCGATTCGGATCCCTCCGTTGTTCCCTTTTCCTACCGCACCTTTTCCTCGAAATGAGCTAGAAGATGGTACACTCGAATTGTATTATTTAAGTACTTATTTCTTGCCAAAAATCCTACTTCTACAATTGGTAGGTCACCAGGTTATTCAAAATAGTCGTGTTTCCCGTGGGTTTCCCATGTTACAACTTCTGTACCAATTCGGTCAATCCGGAATGGATCGGGTAAACATTCCATTAGGGAGCCTGGTTTTGACTCTTCTGTGTGGTCTTCATTCTCGTTCGGCTCTTGGAATCACATCCAGCAGTGGTTGGAACAGCTCAAAAAATGCAACCACTTCACCTACTTTATTGCCCCTAACCCTTTCTCATACCTCTATTGAAACAGAATGGTTTCATGTTCCTTCATCGATTAGTTATTCCTCTCCGTTCGTATATCCTTTTCCAAGTTCGGTCTCGATTAGTTTACAAGATTGAATGGCCAATTCTCCCTCGATTCGATTGTTTTTATAGAAAGTGCAGCCGGGCATGGTAGCCAAGTTTGACACATATGGATGCCCTGAATAGGAAAAAAATACGCAGGGGTTGAAACAAACCCATTAGTAAGTAATCCCTTCTCGCATTCCCCCCCTTATAAAAAAGAATTGATAGAATAGAGATGAATCCCTTAGCTAGCAAGAGCAGAAGCAAGGTAGTGCTAACTCAGCATCAATTCAGCGCATCTGAGAGCGGATCTGGGTCCTCTCGATCAAACGATTGCCTTTTTCTTTTGATCTCATTGCCTCGATTCAATGGGGAAATAAATAGTCCTTGGCCTTACTTTAGAATGAGAATGCGGCGGAGCTTACCTTCACAGATAGCAGATGTGATGTGCCATTGATAATGATGTATATAAGGGAAGTCTGTTTCGATGATTTGAATAGTAGTTATAGAAGCCTTCTTTCTCTATGAGATTAGTCTGACCCCGGAATTTGTGCTTGTTGAAAGAATTCCATTCAAGCCATGTTGCCAGAGGGAGATTTGCCCTCTCTTTGAATTGAAGCTGGCTTTCTCCCCCCTCTTCTTTTAGTCGAATCACTTCGTCCTAGGGCACGGAAAAGTCTTTATGCTTCTATGAATGAATGCTTATCTCGGGACATCCGGAGCGAAAGCACGATCCAGGTCAGCCTTCAATCTTTCCTCGAGAAAGCTCTCATTTATCTGGTTAGATAGAAAGTGCCCATAGAATCGATCTGAACAAAGAACTCCTTCCTACAGCTATAACTATAACAGGCCGACATAAGCCTAAAATAGTAGTGAACCCTTTCTAGTGATGTTTACACTTCTCGTGAAACTATTCATTCCTGCTTGATATGTTCTTCGGGCACAATAGAGTTGTAGTTGGATGAGCCCAAAAGGGCAAGGACTAGTGTTGGCCAAGTTCATATGGAGTTTTTCAGTAAAAATAGATGTATTCCTGTTTTTTTCATTCTTGAGAAAAGAGAAGCCCGCAGATCTGGCGCTAATGGCTTCTTCAATCAAGTGATGTTGTTGTAGCCAAAGAACAAAAGAAAGCATATGAACATCATCTATAGTTTTTTACAGTAAAAAAAAGTTATTCGAAGCTGTGCTAATGGTGGTCAAGGATAAGGTACTAGTTTCAGTGGGAGACATTGAGTCTGTATGAGAAATCAGGGAGACTCCACAGAGAATGTATGAGTGAGTGACAATGGTAATCCTTCGCACTGCACTAGCTCAGCACTTAGACAAGATGGATAAAATTCTCAAAATATTTGTAGCAGTAAGAGTAAAAATGACTGATCGTGATCAGTGACCGGGAAGTCTGCTGAAGTCGTTTGAGTCTTTGACAACCACTCTCTCCCGTGAAACTCCTCCTTTCACTATGATTGATCTGACCATTTTCTTTAGGCAGAAGCTGAAAAGATATTTAAAAATCAGTCTTAAAAGACTAATGCTGCGCAAAAGAATATGTTTCAAATCAAAAGAAGAATAAGGAAGGACCTGAAATAGAGTGTTAGTCCTGCAAGAAGAAAGGTCACTTGAGTTTTGATAAAAAAAGAAGGGCAAAGGGAAAAAGCCATGATGATCAGGAAAAGGTAGTGTTGGTCACTACTATGGCCCTGTTTGCCAACATTTCAGATAGTTGGTGGATCGGGTCCTCGCATCATATTTTCTTCCGAAAGGCAGAATTTCGTGCATATATGATTGAAGAAATAGGTTTTTATGGGCAATGGCACTTCGACTGTAATCAGAGGCCGAGGGAATGTGTAATTGCTATTATAAAACGGACAGTCAGAAGAGGTATCAAATGTTGATTTTTTTGTATCTCAAAAGAACCTAATCTCGCTAAGAAGAGCCTTTACTTGATATTAGTAAAGCGCTAGCGCGCTACTTCTAGCAGCTTGCTTCAAATCTTTACCAATAGGGCTTTCTTTAGAGATTAAGAACTGAGTAAGGGGCTGCTTCTTAGCGCTCCAGGAAATGAGATTCCGACCAAGAACAAAAGCCCGAGGTAGAGCGTCGGTCGTCAGGGCAGCCTGCCTTTATTTTATAAGAGTAGGGGCGGATAGCTTGGCACCTGGAGATATAGGCATAGCGCAGGGCAGGATAGACGAGATAAAAATTCAAGAAGTATACTTTTTTTGGGTTAGGCGAAGTCCAAAGGTGGAGCGAGAGACTTCCAGGGCGAGAAAGTAATGCATCGGATGAAAGAGACAAATTGGTTGCCAAGCTCCTTGATGAAATCGAAGAAAAAAGAAGAATCATTCCCGGTGAGAATGTTGTCGTCAACGTATAAAAGAAGGATGAGGAAACGACCATGACGTCGACGAACAAACATGGAAGAATCCGCACGGCTACAGTGGAACCCTTTCTCAAAAATGAAGCAGTGAGAAACGAGCTCAATTTCTGAAACCAGGCCCCTTCTTAGCTCTTGGTACCTGCTTTAGCTTGTCGGAGGCCGTAATGTAAATCGCTTTCTTGAGCTTGCATGCCAAGTTAGGATTCTTAGGAGAAGAGAAACCTGGAGTTGGAGGAGGCTGAATAGAAACTTCTTCTTGCGAATCCTCCCTTATGTTGTTGAAAGGCATTCTTCACGTCAAGCTGAAATAAGGGCCACTTTTTTATTGCAGCCAAGGCAAGAATGCCACGAATGGTGGTCATTTTAGCAACCTTGGGCAAAGCAAATATTTTCCTTATCTTTAAAGGGGTTCGACTCAATATTCTTGAAGGAATCTTTTAGCTACTAATCTAGCTTTGTATCTCTCTACCGAGCCATCTGCTTGATGCTTGATCTTGTAAATCCACTTGCAGAAAATGGCTTGTTTCCTTGCAGGCAATGAGACTCAGTCTTATTCTTTTTTTCCTGGGCATTGATTTCTTCCTGCATAGCATCTCTCCAGCAAGAATGATTGAAGGCTTCAGCAAATGATTCAGGTTCATGAGAAGATTGAACTGACATGAGGTAAGCTCGATGTTTTGGGGAAAACGATTCATAAGATAAGACAAAAATTGTTCAACCAGATAAGAAACTTGAGAGGATCGACGAATCTGAGAGAGGGATCCAGAATCTGAGGAAGCGACTGGAAGGGAAGCAACTGGGCTAGACTGCTGATCTTCTGGAGTAGTCTTCCACTGGGAAACAGAGTGTAATAACCGCCGAGAATAAACATGCTGTGCCGGGTGACTGAAATCCTCTGAGGTCAGCTGAACAGGCTGACAATCGGCAGAAGATGCTGGGCAAGGCTGCTGGCCTGAAGAGTGAGGCTGATCCGTAACATCAACTGTAGAAGAATGAAGTTAGAGTTGATGAACAGGAGAAGGCCGCACCGCAATACATCTCCATTACCATTCTCCCCCGGGGCTTATTAATTAGGTTAAGGAAAATATGAGGCGACCTCATTAAAAAGAACATTCAAGGAGACATCGAGTCTCTTGGATTTCACGTCATAGCATCTATACCCGGACTAAACATATCCAAGAAAGATATAAGTGGTTTCCTTGGGGACAATTTTGATCTTAACTGCGCAGGAATATGAGCAAAACACGTGCATCCAAACACTCGCGCCTATAGGACCCCAGTAAGAAATTCGTGAGGTGCCGCTGCAGTTTATTCCCTCTCTCTTCCCCCCAAAAAGGAGAGAGATGTCCCGTCCGCACATTCATATACATAGCCAGACACAAAGGTGTACAATCCGGTCAAAATCTGCGGTTCTTTAAGTTTATTCACTGTAGCTTCTCTTCTCTTACTTGCTCTAGTGGCTGGCAAACGCCAACCGAGAGGGGAGAACGAATGGCTCAGGAATCGACTGGTTCCAAGCGGACTCGTGGAGCTACTGCTTGGATTATCGTAGAATAAGAGGAGCCGTCTTAGGAAATGACTTAACTTAAAAGACAGATGCCGCCGCTGCGAGGGAGTAACTTGTCTGGTCTTGTGGTGCACTCACTCCCGTTACGAGAATGAAATGACGTCCCAGCTCGACTCGATACCAAGACTTCTTACAACTCGCACCAATAGCGGCGCTGAGCGGCCGGAGATTGATTGAAAAGGCAGCCCGCCTCTTTAGTGATTGTGATCAAGAGCACACACTGGACCTGACCCACTAATCATCATCTCATCCGGCGCGAAGCAAAAAGAGGGGTCCCCCTTCCTTCCCAGCCGCCCCCCCCCCTAGCCGCCGGCCTACCTACTCGCGCTCGTAGCTCGATCGGAGGTCAAGAGCATGGTCTGACGGAAAAACAGAAGTCGTCTGTCTCAAGTAATATGTGAATTGCTCAGTAGTGCTTAGCCAATACCGTAGCTGGCGGAAATATCTTAATGGTAGAGCATAGCCTTGCCAAGGGTGAGGTTGAGGGTTCAAGTCCCTCCTTCCGCTCCAGGCTTCATCGTTTAGTGGTAACGAGTAGAGTGCATAAGCCCCTTTAGAGATAGGGGCGAGCAGCAAGCAGCCCCTTGTATAGGGTTCCAAACCTATCTTACTAATACCTATCTTACTAATTATAAGAAAGGGGCAAGCCAAAACCTACTCCTAACAAGTTGCTGGCTTTTCTGCCGTTGCGCGCTAGCGCGCTTCTGTTTTTCAGCAGGCTTATAAAAATATCCCATAAAGAAAGTAAGGGTTCTAACTATAAGTAGCTAGCTAGCGCGCTAGCGTTTTCCCTTACTAGTAAAAGGGCTGATAGTTGTAGCGCGCAGTGTACTAGTGAATAGGAAAAGCGGATTTAGATTCCTAATGACAGATGGAGGTTGAGGCATGCCTCTCGATCCAATCCTTCTTCCCTGGCCTCCACACTCTTGATGTTGATACGAAAGAAACCTCCTGCCATAACATAAAGAAGAGATCTAAAGTCTGGGTCCCCTCGATCACCCTTTCTTTGAACCTGAACTGGTCGAGAGAGATGAACCCGCACCACAATTTCTAACCTTCGAACCGAAACCCCTAACTAGAGATGGAATTCAAGAACCTAAACAACTCAGTTGAGAGCTTCGTGACTGTTCAAGGGAAGGTCCACCAATGATTGATAGGCTATTCCCCCCCTATCCGTCTCTTGACCCCTCATTCCACTAATCCGTTGTTACTGATTCATTCAAGGCATAGACTCCCCACTTTTTTGTCTTATTAGCACAGGTGTTCGTCAACGATGAAAGCCACTGAACTTAAGACTCGAGTTGAGAAAGAGGGCTAGGTCCAGGCTTTCAGGGACTGGGTAGATTATAGAGCTAGGGGCGATGGTTTGTCCATTGGGATTGGGCATGGACGAGCCTCGACTGGGCCAGCATTGATGAAAAAATGACAAAATCAAAACTTCACTTCTCCCATCGCATCATTAACCGGTGTAGGATTAAAGATCAGGTCCACGATTCGAGTCAAATCGCTCTCGGCTCGGGTAATTCAATCAAATGTTCGTTGTTCTCGGCTGCTCAAGAAGTTGGACTAGCTGCTTCTCCGACCCGGAGTGGATTCCAGGGGCAGAGCCTCCCTCACCTTGCAGTAGGAAGGTGTTCGTTGTTGGGACGGGTTCAAACTGGACTGAAGGGAGGAGGAATTCTATACTCCGATCTTACTGGGGATTGGATTCATCACAGGCTAGGGATTTCGAATCGGCATCCACAACTAAGAGGGAGCAGTAGATCGTCGATGGAAGAGCCAGGTCAATAAACTTCTATTGGGATTTCTATTTATTCGACTAGAGGGACTCCTAGCAGCAAACTTGTATGAAGGGGCCCCCACGGAGACGCAGGAGATTCAGGAGCCGCCAGCTGACCAATAAAGAAATGATAGGCCAGAGGGATGGGCTCATTCGACTAATCAGAGATCCTTGGCCCTACCTAACAGAGAGATGTCCCTGAAGGATTGGTTGATCGGAAAGTTCAGGCAGGAGTAGGACATTCCAACAAAATATTTCTGATTCGCTAGCTCTCAAATCCTATTTTTTCATCGGTTGAATTCTAAGGTCCCTTATTCCGGTTGTAAAGCGGAAGAAGAGGGAGAATGGGCACAACCCCACCAGCAGCCCGCTCTGGAACGTAGATCCTGTAGAGAAGCAGATAGGATAGGTAGCCTATAGACTCAAGCGATCAGCTCGGTGAAAAATCTCCCCGTATTCCATGTGAATAAGTTGACTTCGATTAGACCAGACCGACCCAGAGAGGAACGTGCCCACGAGGGCACCACCAGATGTTGTAGATGAACCTACTAAAGAAGAAGTTGAGTATATCATAGCTGACCGCACCATGGGCTAGCCCATACACCCAATGCACGAGTGAAAGACTACTTAGTCAAGTGGAAGGGCCCACCTGAGAGCGAGGCAAGCTGGGAACAGGCTGAAACTTACGATTTGAAGACTAAGTCAGAGACTACTGGACCTTTCGCAGAGCGACTCTCAACGAGGACGTTGATACTAAACGAGGAAAATAACGTCAAGTGGAAACAGGTCTTACGGCACGATCACTATATCTTTTCTTTTTTTTCTATGGAAAGAGGGGATGATACGTGGCGTGGTATACCTAATCGTTTGGTCAACGAGACGTAAGTCGACATAACTCCATGTATATGTTCTTTGGAGCTAGAATCCAAAAATAGAATGAAATAATGGTGAACATGGGGCGACGAATATGGCTCAAGAGTGTCTATACAAAGCGTTCTCTTCTTCATTTAAAGAGGCAATGCACTCTTTTGAATGGTACTTGTGATTCATAAAGAATGAATCTTTTTGTTAGAAGTTATACAGATTCTAGAAAGGAAAATGCCACGCGGAGCGTGTCACGAGATATAGGGCGTTCTAGTTGAAGGGTCATACCTCTCGGCCCTATTACGGTAAGGCCAATGCACCAGCCAGGCGGTGTGGTGGCGAACACGCTGTGCTGTAAGCTAAGCTGTTCACCTTGTAGACGGAGGAGATATAGAAAGTGTGCCGTGCGTGATTCATAAGATTCTATAGTAGACCTGTAGATTATTTCATTTCACTTAGCCTGCCTCTCCCATGACTTTCCGGACCAACCCACCTGGATCTGCCCTCGCTAGTCTCTCTGCATTTTGGGAGCTAAGAATGCAAAATATAGCACTAGCAATGGATGGATCTTAGAATAATTCCACTTTGAACGGCAGGCACGACTCTTTCTATTTTTGCGCTGGCATTTGAGTTATCTCCCCTCCTCTTTCAATCGACACACTCGACGCAGATAGCTCTGGTGGCCCGTCCCGGCTTCTGCCTCTATCAGGCGCAGCCCCCACCCCCACAGCCACAGCATGGAGGAGCAGCTCCTTAATGCGCGCTCAAACCAATCACAATTTTTTCCGGATTGATATCTGATGATGCTAAAACGAGACCGAGATAGAGAAAGAGGGCTGCCCCTTTCCTTTGTTGGCTCTTCAAGACAAAAGCACTCATCGGAATGGTGCTAATTCCCATGTTCCTTCTAGTCTCGTTTGGTTTCGAGAGCCTCCTCCTCCCCGTCTCTTACTCGTCTTTTGAAAGCTGTCATTCTGGATTTTTTTGCGTATGCCGGGAAAAGTGCCTCACCTTTCTACAAAAATGATTATTCAAATTTCGGGTGTCTCTATAAAACAGAATGAAAAGCCCGGGTCAGAAAAGCACAAACAAAAGGAGAGAGGAAAAGTTGAAAGGGGGGAAGAAGTCTAGTGCTAGTTCTTACTGAAACTTCTTTATCTAACTTTCTTGAATGGTTTCTTTGTTCTCTTATTTGGATTGAAAGAAAGACAAAAAAAAAACTTCCTTTTTTTTCTTTGACGAATTTCGGTTATGACCAATGCCCCACTAGCTGAATTAGCGTAACAAAGCTACCTGAAAAAAGGCAAGGTGCACCTTGGGATTGAAATCGACGAATTACGTTTTGCCAGAAATTTTTTTCTAGAAAGATTCTCCATTGGAGAAAGAATTCAAAAAGAGAAAGAATCTCCAGAAAGGCGCATACACGGTAAGGGGGCCCCACAACTTCCAGGGGGAGACTAGCCTCATTACTTCTTTTCTTATTGGGTGAGAGGTGCACCTAACCCACCTCACCTACCCACTCATCAATCGCGGTATTCAGCTGACTTGCACTGATAGACCCCTATTGTATTGGAATTAGGCGCCCATCTTTTTATTGTTGTCAACTAATCTCTTCAATGTTCGATTCTACTCTATGTTATAACATTTCTGTGAATGCTATTCTGATCTAAGTGGTCCTATTCTGTGTCCCGTGCTAGGCAGCATTACTCCTATTTTCATTCCAAATTCAAGAATACGACCGATACGATTAATTGGTCTGTGTGCCTCTCTTATTACTTTTTTGTATTCTCCTATTCCTCGGATACAATTCGACCCTTCCACGGCCAAATCTCAATTTGTGGAAAGCCTTCGATGGCTTCCTTATGAAAACATCAATTTTTTTTTGGTATAGACGGTATCTCTTTATTCTTCGTGATATTGACCACTTTTCTGATCCCTATTTGCATTTTAGTGGGTTGGTCTGGTATGAGAAGTTATGGGAAAGAGTATATTACAGCATCTTTAATTCGTGAATTTCTAATGATCGCCGTGTTCCGCATGCTGGATCTTCTACTATTCTATGTTTTTCCTGAAAGCGTGTCAATCCCTATGTTGTGCGGAGCTGAGCATCTTATATTCGCTGGGATAAAGCTTTTCCTCTGCAGGGGCCTTGTGCAGTAAACCCCCTATGGGCGGTCGTCCGTCGTCGTAAAGTAGTCCCCGCGAAGCTTTCGGGAAGAGGGGTAGTCTTGTGTGTAAGCATAGCATTTCTGGTCAAACCCGCCCAATCCAACTAAGAAGAACCGAACCTGACAGACACATCTTTTTCCTTTTGGGAGTGTACTCCGAGTAGTGGGTACCTCGTAGGACCTTGACCCGCCTACTCGGGTCTTGGATGGATATGCAGGAAGGGGTGCTCCTCGGTGTGTGTAGGGGTTGTGTTTGTTCGCGAGAATGGATTCCTCGTCAAGTAAGTTTGGGGGTGTGGACATACTTGCGCGAATTCGGGTAACGGCTACAAGGGAGAAATATAAAGGAAACTATACCCGACCAGGGATGGACGTAAACTCGTAAGCTACCGAGGTTAGGGATAATCGTCCAGGTCTTATTGTGAAACAAAAAAGCCGCCCCGCCGCAGCAGGCGGGTTGGTTCCTCTGTCGTCGTCGGGGAGCTCTTAGCGAGGAGACCTTAGGATAAGTTGCTAAAACAAACGGGAGGATCGACCCGTTCAGTATAATTCTGAAGAAAGACTGAGCTGGTGGAGACATTTCTTTTGCCCCGAAATGCGGGCAGGGTTAAGCTCAGCAGAGGGTTCGAGAATAGGGTAGGGTCCTGCCTCTAAGATAAGAAAAGAGTTCCAAACCTTTATGCATGCACCTCAGTATAAGTGATGCGTACAAGTTCCGGCCAGGATAATTGGGAAAGATCAAACCAATTTGAACCGCTCACATCACAGTAGTAGTAGCGTAAAGGACGTAAGTCGGGGGGCGGCCATAAGATAAGGCTATTACTTTCACATCTCTATCTATAGATAGAGAGAGAGAGAGAGAGAGAGAGAGAGAGATCCGCTGCGTGAGCAACCCAACTGTGCGTTACATGTGCTCTACAAGCCGCACTCCATCTTTCTTTCCAACGAGCCCATTTCTCTTTTGATTTGGAAGACGGGCGTTGCGTTCAGTTCGAAAGGTATGGTTTTCAGTATGTCTCCAGATAAGGCCCCCACTAGTCCGGCTAGGTAGTGAGCGGTTCTTTCGGGCGAGAAGCAGGCCGGGCCCACGGGCGGGCATCTCCCGCAACGCAAGCTGCATTGTGCGCCACCACCCAAAAAGCAAAAGATTCGAGAGTCCAAGCTGAAAATACATGCATAGATAGTGGTCTAATGACAAGGGCCGACGACGGAAGCTCGGGACAGAGCCGTATGATGCGGAAGTCTCACGTACGGTTCCCTGAGAAGGGAGTGGCTACCTACTGGAGCTTCGACCAACCACCACCGGTCAATTCCGCTTTGGGGCTACCCCTTACTCTACCAATATTATAGGGGTATGGGGTTCGAGACAAAGAAAGATCAAGGCAGCATATCAGTTTTTCCTTTATACTTTACTTGGATCTGTTTTTATGCTATTAGCTATTCTGTTGATTCTTCTCCAAACAGGAACCACCGATTTACAAATCTCATTAACCACAGAATTTAGTGAGCGGCGCCAAATCTTTCTATGGATTGCTTCTTTCGCCTCTTTCGCCGTCAAAGTGCCTATGGTACCAGTTCATATTTGGTTACCCGAAGCTCATGTAGAGGCACCTACGGCAGGATCCGTCATCTTGGCAGGAATTCCTTCAAAATTGGGAACCCACGGGTTTTTAAGATTTTCAATACCCATGTTTCCCGAAGCGACACTTTGTTCTACTCTTTTTATTTATAATTTAAGCGTGATTGCTATAATATATACTTCCTTGACCACTTCAAGACAGATCGATCTTAAGAAGATCATTGCTTACTCCTCAGTAGCCCATATGAATCTGGTGACTATTGGTATGTTTAGTCGGGCGGCGGCCGTTAGGTCACCTATTTTGAGTTATGGACACACAAGGCCAAAACGTGTGTGTCGGGCGTGCGACCCATCAACCTTCTAGAAATGGGGGAGAAAGCATAGCATGTCGCAACAAAATCTTGATTCGGGGCGTCAGCAAAACACTGCCGTCTGTTCCAAAAACTCAAGCCCCTAAGCGCCCCGGGACGAGAGTGGGGGACGGCTCTACGCGCAGGAAACAGCAGCACCGGCTCCAAGAAAGTCAGAATCGAATCTTTCTGTTGGCTTTCCCAATTCCATTCGTAAATAAGAATTCAAGGGCTATAAGCGCTCGCTTCTAGCTGCTTCTTATTGTGGTGGCTATGTTGGCGTGGCGAAAATGAACGAAAAGCAAGATGAATGTGCTTGCTATTTGAAAATAGATTGATAGATAGCCTGATCTGTTCTGATAGATCGAAAGAATAGTAGGAATAGATAGAGAGGGAATCTATCAATAATAAGGGCTCTATTTCTATCTATTGATGAGACAACTATCTATTCTTGATCCATCAGAAAGAAATCGATATGTATCTGATGGAGTCTACATCGTACGTAGAGCGCCCAAGCGCTTTTTGGGCCAGCTCAGTTCTCTTATCCATTGGTCCAATGCACTCATGGAGGGATAAGGCAAAAGTGTAGTTGTGTTTTTTGTTGTTCGTCGCCTCGACGCATTCCCTTCTCTCCCCGGCAATCGTCCCACACAGAAAGAAAGAGCGCAGAGCCCCAGCCCGACCTGTAGGTCCGCTAACGTAAAGCGAGGAGTTGATCCTGAACTGGCGAACCGAAGTCACTTTCGGAACCATACTTCCTAAGCTAACACGTGTCCAGTCCAGCGGAAACGCGTAGCGCAAATGAACGTGAGCTGTTATACCGAATCCCCCGCTGGCCATCGGGGACCGAGTGGTAAGGCCATGATCTGGAGGGGAACGGATCACTCATTCTTCCATTGGGGACAGGTGCACGAACGACAACTCCAAACGTCACACATCCGTCGCCTACCTACCGTTTAGGTGGCGCCAGCGAGATCCAGCTAAGGAAAAATAGTGTCGCGGCTGCTCCACTCCGCCGCAGTCTCATGAACTGAACTTTGTTGCCTTCCCGCACGTGAAGCGAATGGGCGATGTGCTGTGGGTCAGTTTCGGGTCGGGGGGCGAAGAGATACCAGAAGAATGATTCATTAGGATCGACGAGCTTTTTCAGCCCCAAAGAAAGAATCAATGGAATGTCTGTCCATAAACATCTATTCTATCTGTATATCTAGGGGATCTCTCTATACATATCAAAGTCTTTTATGGCACGATATGATCGCCTAGCTGTAGCCGCATATCAGCTGCGCTCAATATGCGTTCCGTTCGATCAGATCTTTCGTTTCGCTTTGACGAAAGCTTTTGGACCTAGCGAAAAGGACTTCAAGCTTCCGCGCAAGCAAAGTAGAAGCTTTGCCAGAAGCAAGATGAGGAAGCGGAACTGTCGTATAAGCGGTAGCTTCCCCCAACCCGACCGACTAAAATACAACAGTCGCGGCCTACCTACTTTGATTCAAAATAAAGGCGAAGGGTTTGGCAACAAGCAAACAACTTTCTATCATAGTTGCAAGGGTTCCAAACCTTAACTACTTAAGTACCAAAGGCTGCTTTCGGTTGGTTTCATAAGGGGGTTGTTTACTACAAGCTATCAGCGCTGTCTTAGATTGAACGTCGACTTATCTTATTGCCGTTCAATTTCAAAGGCGGGTTTCCGCTGAGAACGGAATAGTGTTCGTGTCCAAAGGTGAACAACGCCCTAGCTTCTAGAGTTCGCTGCTTTTCCCAGGGCCGCTTATACTGCTCGCCTTTGTTTGGTTTGATATATTCATTCAGTAAAAATACAAACTAAAACTACACCAAGCCACTATAGAAGCTATAAGTAGCCTATAGTATAGTAGTAGTCGGCCTAACGCGTCACGACTTACCTTTATGAATGGAATCTTAAGTAGGGGGCTTGATTCGCCCGCCTACAAATCAAAGAGGCTGAGAGTAAGCGTAAGCTCACCCGTAAGCTCTTCGAGCTTCCCTTCATTTGCTTCGCGGGAGCCGCGCAACACATAGCTGGAAGTCAGAGGGCCCATACTACCTACCTAACCCTTCGAGGGACCGTAGATCGGAAAGCGCCTTCTAAACCACCCCAAAAGAGAAAGAGAAGGGAAGGGGCCTATGTATTTGCATGACCCCTGTGGATTTTACCCTATTTACACCCGGAGCTCGTGTGGAACCTTTTATTTCTAGCATAACAGCGGTGGAACGTAACAAAAGATTATGGTCGCGTAACATAAGGGTCGGCCGGGGGTACGGTAAACTCGGCCAAAATATGACACCCAAAGGGCCCGAACGCACAATCCTATCCTATCTGAGTCCGAGTTTACCCCTTGCACTTCGGACAGCCGACCGTAGCATCATAAAGAGGACCCCCCTTTCGAGGTAACCAAGGGGTACGGTACATAGGAGGTTGGTCTTTCTCAACGTGGTGTATAGCACGGAAAACCTTTCGATACAAGAGAGGGCCGTTCTCACATGAAAGAAGAGAATCAATCCTTGATTCTCTTCTTTCTCTTTCTCCAGAAGGAAAGAGAAATAGGGTCTTATGGGGGAAAGGGAAAGGCTTGGGTGGGTCTACCTATCCCGATAAGACCTCATAAAGGAACGGGGGGAGCGGAGCTGTTGAGAGGTTCCATATTGCCGAGCTGAAGGGCAGCACTTTTGTACGTGATCGTAGTATGTCATGTCGTCTCGTCCCCGCTGCATTGAAGAGTACCTACGCACTATGTTCCGGTTCACTGATAAGGAAGATAGAGTTGGGGCGGGGGTCTACGATGTGATACTTAAGTATGACCCGGGGAGATACATGCTAACTATGGGTAGGAAGTAGTAACCCTTATTTAAATCATTTCGGGGGGTTACAGATCTCTTATACTACCATCGATCGAACGACCAGAAAAATAAGTGAAGTTAGAAAGCCGTATGATAGGTGGTAACTATCTTGTACGGTTCGGGGGGTAATCGGCGTACTCCGATCAGTGGGGAGGAATCTTTCGCTCTATCGAACATACATGGAATTGGAGGTAGCATTCCACCGATGTTAAGTCATGGACTGGTTCCTTCAGCCCTTTTTCTATGTGTTGGTGTTCTATATGACCGACATAAGACTCGACTTGTTAGATATTACGGAGGTTTAGTGAGCACCATGCCGAATCTCTCTACCATTTTCTTTTCTTTTACTTTGGCCAATATGAGTTCACCTGGTACTAGCAGCTTTATCGGGGAATTTCTCATCTTAGTAGGAGCTTTCCAAAGAAATAGCTTAGTAGCCACATTAGCTGCGCTTGGGATGATTTTAGGCGCGGTGTATTCCCTTTGGCTATATAATCGTGTGGTTTCTGGAAATTTAAAACCCGATTTCCTCCATAAATTCTCCGATTCAAATGGCATAGAAGTTTCCATATTTATACCTTTTCTTGTTGGAGGGGCGACCGTTCGTTGAACTACCAAAGAAAAAATGGTAAACCAATGTGATCATGACATTGTAGGTGCTTGGGATGGGACGGATGCGACTTCCCTCAGTTGGTTTGGGTGGCATAGCCCGTTGCATAAGTCCCCCTTTGATTCATTTTTTGAGTCTTTAAGGAGCCAAAGCTTTACTTTAATAATAAACTCGCGCAGGGACACTTTTTTTAGCTAAGGCGTATCTTTCTGGGTGGGACCGAGAGAAAGAAAGGACGGAGGGCAACCTGGTACTTCTCGACCCTGTCTCCAAGGGACAGTTGAACGAGCAACTCATCAATGCTGCCGGGTCGGACGAGCTAATAACTCGAACGCGTTCGGTCTGTTTTTTGAGCAAGAATCACAGCGTTACCTTACCTTCACCATGATACGGACTCCAAGTTCTTATGGCAGAGCACGAGGATATTTCTCATAAATATGATGATGGGAATGGAAACCAGAAGCACGACCGGGGTCTTCGTAGTCCAAAATAAGAAAACCATTAATAACAGTAACGTAAGCATGAGACTTTTTGGTAGTACCGGTGAACCAGATGGCCGCGGCGATGGAATCCGGGACGGAGGACTCATAGTATCTCTCTAGATCTGGCAAAAGCGAAAGACCCCCTAGCGTAATTCGAATGGAGGCTGACTGCTGAGCCCACTCTGGCCTCGCAGGGCGGGCCCCTGTGGTTGCGAGCCGGAGCTGCCATATCTTATGGCTAGAGCAATTGGAGGGGCCCCAGCAGAGAGAACAGTAAGGATAACGAGCGCTCCGCCCGTCAAGCGGGCAGCAGGAGCAGCAGGCAAGTACTTGGTGGGCCAACAGCCCAGTGAGCACTCGACGAAAGGGGGGCACACGGAGCAAGTACAAGAAATTGGCCCCGCTCCGCAAAAAGCAAGGACCACTACGGGAGGTCAAACCAAGGACCTATGGAAGTCGGGGCTCGTCCCCAGTCAATATTGGATCAAACAATAGGGGGCCGTAGCACTGACCTCTTTTTTTATTGATTCAATACAATAGGGGAAAAGATCGTCCAGTTCCCTACCGAGACCAAAGAAAGTCTCAACGGATCCTCCGCGCGCTGGGCTCTTACGTGCATCTTTCTCGTGGCGGGAACAGAACAACAGAGAAAGAAAGACTCGGCCGACCTGACCAGGGCTCGAGGGCAAGCTTTATTTAAGAGAGAATGGGGGGCGAATCGAAAGGCTTCCATTTTCGTTCTTGGTTCGGGCTCCTCTCGATCTTTTTCGTAGTTGGGAAGGGGGAAGGAGTCTCAATCAATGGACATTAATGAACCATCATTGATGGATGTTGCACATGACACGATCAATTCGACTCAAGGTTCGGCGCTAATAGAGGTTGCTTACTTTCCTAGTAGCGAAGGAATAGGGCAGGGCTCCCCTATTGAACAGACTCTTAAAGGTTAGGTTACTTACCTTCCTCTACGGAAGAGGTGTACTTTGTACCGCCCGGAGGTCATATAGATCGGAGCCCGGAGCGATAAGAACGAAAGCCCTACCCACAGCTACAACTACTTCAAAAAGGCTTAGATTCTAAGGGCGCTACTTCATTTTTTATTTTAGGTCGTGTAAGAGGAAGGTGTAAGCCTTGAAAGCCTTTGGTATTTCGGTAGGGCGAGCAGCAAAAAACAAGGTTTGGAACCCTTCCCCCATTTCGACATTTCATTCTCTATTCGGCCCGCCTCAATCAAAATGAGAAAAAAGGAGAGGCTTATTGATTCGAAGTCACTACGAAAGGGTCGGTCAATAGCATAGCTCTTTCTTTCCCGGGTCTCCTTTCGAAGGAAAGGCCTTCGCATTCGTAATCCGGTAAGGCCAAACGTCTTTGTTTTCGCCAGCCCCAGCTTGGCGAATCGCATCCCCGCGCAACGATATTGTTTGTGCGCCCTTTACCATTCTCGCTCAGTCTTTGTAACGGCTGGGGATGCAGTCATAGAAGCGAAGTCTATCGCCACGCCGACCATCAAATACGAGATTGGGCCCCTTCTCAAGGATTTTATGAAATGGCCCACCCAAGAGCGCTTATGTTATATGGGAACTCATGGCTGGAAACAATCCTTATGGTTTTGATATTCGGTAGGAATAATTAGAATAAAAGTCCAGGTTGGTTGATGAGCCTAGTGATAGGAGACTATCTAGTTTGGTTCGGAGAGCACTTGTTGGGTTAAAAAGTTTTTTTGTTTCTAAATGTTACGGCCTAAATGCTGAACTACTGACCCTACTTGTTCGGATGGGTGTTCACCCCAAAGTGTTCCCGGACTGCATGCATACATCCGTAAGTAACTTAGTGCAACATGGCAAATTTCATTGAGATGAATCAGCAAAGAAAAGAAAATCGGGTCAACATCTTAATGTGTATTTGAGAAATTATCATCGGGCTGAGGAGTGTATGAGTTCGTTGAGGTGTCTACACAGGAAGAAAAACCTCTTTTATATTCTGTCGAGAGTTCGGAAACTGAGGGAGCAAGAAAACGCTTATTTCTCCGAGGGAACAGGGTCCGAAACCTTAACCACGAATCTCTACTCCGACTGAAAGCTAGAGAACTTCCTCTTGCTTACACCGGCAGGAGACTCACGAATATGGCAGGGCGACTCTCTGACCTTCACAACGGCATCCAGGAAGACTCCTTCCTTCTCAATGCCCGGGAAACCAACAGGATCAACAACCAAAAGGGATTTATTCAACGAATGAATCAAGCCCAAGACGTCAAGCCTAGCCTATCGTATGTATCGGCTACGTCTCAGGCCTGCCTGAAAATGAAATCAAACATGCAGCGGAAGGACTTTGCAAGGAAACCATACATTGTTCGTGTGAAAGGAAATAAACCTCTGTTCTGTAATTGTAAGCTGTTATCTTGCAAATCGAAGCAAGAAATGGCTACAGTAAGCTCCCGTGTCTAGCAGACAAGGACTGAGACTTATAAAAGAAGATCGACGTAGTTTGTGATTTGCAAACGCGGCATCCCCGAACAAATTGGTTGTTCGGTGTATGGGAGTTGCAGAGGGAGAAAGGTGAATCTGCTCATGATGCGTTGAAAGTAGGGGAAGAGTCAGATTCAAAATCGTCTGTGATAGATCAAGCACTTAAGAAAGAAGCTGAGAACTTTTGGTTGATGCTCATTTCATTCTGACACGGTTCATAAGGTCACAGCACAGACATGACCCGGTTGCTGCTACTGGTCAGGCTCATCAAATGCAAACATGGGTCGTGGTGGTCGTGGTAGAGGAGTTATGCACAGCCTCAAAATCAGACTCAAGGAATATTTTCGCTTGTACTTGGTCTGTTGTCGCTCGTCCTGTCTATCCTAGTTGCCTATCTTTGTCACCAAGAAGAGGGTTTGCACCGTAAAGTGGTACAGATCTACCAGTCCCCTAAAAAAGGTCAGTATTTTGAGATCATTCTACACAAGTAGGAGATCGAGCATTCGCATAGAAAAATGGTGATCAGATCAAATAAAGTCCGTTCATGCCGGTCCGGGTAAAGCTACTACAATGAAGAGACACCCATGCTAGCTTCTTTCCGAGATGAAGACCAGTCCTTATTCTCTACTTCAGGTAGTCACTGGTGGGACGACAGAGCAGATAATGTCCCGGCAAATGAAAGCGTCTCATAGTTCACATTTGATCAATTCAAACCTGCTGCTTGCTACCACTTTGTAATTATATTATAAGAAAATAGCCCAAGACCGCTGTGGCATGCCCTGTTTACAGCTGCTTATCCTCGACTGTCTTTCCGTCATCTCAACCTCGCCCCTAAGCATCACGTTCCTAGGGACAGAGACCTTCAATCTCTAAGGCTATCATAGTAATGCCAGCATGGTTACATCTCACTGCCTACTGGGCAAGCTTCAACTTCAAAGTCACCTGATTTGGCACCAGCCAAAGGAGTAAGAGCAGCTGGGGAACCACCATAACCATCCATGGGAGTCAGAATAGCAGCAGAAGGAGTAGTAGGAGCATGGGCACTGGGAAAAGATTGATTAGATCCAGCTCTGGTAACAAAGCAGTATGCAAGCCTTTATGTTAGTGGGGACCATCCATACCTCTAAGCCCGAGACTTTTTCTCCTCGGATCGGAGCGCACCACGGGATGCTTTGTGAACAGCCCTCTCTGCAAGTCCCGCTGCAGTTATATGAGCTGCCCCCTCTGTTCAATACCGATACATGTCATATTCCATAGCTGATGAATCTCTTTCTTTTGAAACTCTTTCCATTCTTACACCTAGTTCTCTCTTTATCACAAAGGTGGTAAACCAGTAGGACCGGTGATAAACTGACTCCCTTGCGGACCTCCTAATATACACCAGATTTCCCCATCTTCTCGACCACGATCCAACACAAAATGTGGAGGACAATAGCCATCAGACCAGGGCCCGGCACCCATCTCATAGACTTCCCAGATCAATCCAAATTTGAACCACTGAGGTTAAAAATCAGACCATCTCCAAGAGACCGCTGAAATACTTCATTAAAGCATCTAGTGAAGGGTCGTAAGTCATCAGCATGGTACCAAAGAAGCCATTTGAGCCACTGTCTCATCCAACCGTGAGTCACGGTTCGCTCCAGAATCTCCTTCTCACCATCAAACACAAAACGGTCAGGGACCGTTTTCATAGCTTTGGGTTTGAAGGCCTTCAGCATATGACTCACTACGGTACCCTTCAAGTAGGGATTGAGGGGGCTTCCCCTTCCAATCCACTAGTGAGTGTGACCCATGTGGTTTTTTCTAGTAGATTGGATTGGAGCGGCTTCATTATCCCATGCAAGTGAAGGGCCAATCCTCCTATCGCGAACTTATCCACTTATCTACCTTATCGAGGCGAACATCTCGGCTTGGTTGGAATTTTGATAGTTATAGCAATAAACCGGAAGACTCAAGTCTTTCCGAGGCCAGGCAAAGGGTTCGGAGTTGGGTCCTACGCCTAAATCGGATTGGCTTGGGTTCGTATAAATGGAACGGCATAGGAAAGCTTGTAAATTTCTATTCCGAAAGATTTGATCGCTACTATCGGGGCGGGGGCCCGTCTTTCGAGTCGTTCTTATGGCCGTGGTAGCTGCAAGCCAACCTAGACTTTCCTGGGGCTTGCTCTCTCATTTTCTTTCCTCCGCCTTCCTATCGTAATTAACCCCTATCTTTTTTTTATGCTACGCCTATCCATCTGTCAGATTGACATCCAGCCGGGTGAGCGATAGTAGCTTCTGTTTACTAATAGATTAGCCGCCGCTAGTATAAAAGCATATCAGGATCCGGAATATAAAAATATAATGATCACTGATCAGGATCATATACAGCCCGGTATTACCATAAAGGATAGTCGTGATGCCCCTTCATGGCCGGCCGGCCTGATCAGTATCAGTATGGAGCCGAAGGCGAAGGTTTTAAGAAGGCCCCCTTCTCTCTTCAGTAACCCACGTTGCAGAAGAGCATTCGTACTTCGCACCCTTAGTTCCTTTATGTATTCTCCTCTTCGCATACTCCGAGTCATCAAATTGTGTAATGGCTGACAAAGCACCAAAATTGACTCTTCCGAGTTCCCGTACTGGATTAGCGGGATTGGATCATAGGGTCGGCCTAGCCTATTTGAGCCCTCCTTCCCTCATCTGAACCTTAGCCCCTATTTAATAAGCTGCTAAATCCTTACTCCCTAATACGTGCAAGAGGAAGACTCAGGATTGGGACAGTGTGAGGAGCTAGGATGAGACAAATGACAGCAATTCCTAAGCAATCAACCAAGCAAGACCGGTAGATAGGACCAAAGACCAAGAAGGCAAGGTAGCAAAACAACACTTCTCTTATGATATTTCAAGCTCTGGTTGTCTTCTTTGATTGATTGCACAGTAAGCAATCAAATAAGAAGAAAAAGGGCCTTTTCTGATGCCTCGACACTGAAAAAAGTGATGAAAACCCGAGATTTTTTACATTTTTGAGGCCTTTGAACCCCTATTTAGCAATACAAGGGAATACTTTTCTCGACGAATCAAATATTCTTTCTAATTGGCTCTACTTCCTCTAGGAATGTAAGGAAGCTTTATATATGATAATATGTAATCGGATCGGGAATCTAATGCTTCCGCCTCATGGGCCAAAGTGCTACTTTTCCCTGGAGCTAGTCCTTCGTCGTCCGACTCATCTTTCAATTTGACTAAAAGACTTCGTGGAATCAAAGCCGGGTACTCTGGCTTTTAAATAAAATACAAGCCTTGCTTGCTCCAGCTGCAAAGGGTGGACCCTATTTATTCTTTCTCAGGGGTGAACAACAAAGACTGAATATCGGTAGAGAAGAGAAAGCATCTTTCTTCTGGGGGCTCCAATGAGAGCATCTCACTCAGAAAGGTAAGCAAGGAAGAAGAGTCTCTACCAAGGGATGAAGCAGTGGTAAAAGAGTTTGCTTACTACCATTGCGAGGTCGCTTACGTTTGACTTCGGTTGTTGGCTTACGTTTGGCTTCCGTTCTCTCATCCTATAAAGTGGATGAGTGAGCGGGTACCCTTTATTAATGAGTATGCCTCTTCTATGGCTTAGTTTATTCCATTTATTTTGACTCGAGACTACTGTCTATCATTCCACTGTACCTTACTTCTCATACTAGTACTCGGCTAACTATACGAATTCCTATTGTATAAGGGTCAGAACTATGCTTGCTTCTCCCCTTGCCGCTGCCATCTAATGAAGAAAAAGACTCCTCTTCTTAGGTGGATGTGGGAGTAGCGATTACATGAGAGTAGTTCGTGGTTGGTGCATGTCAGCGTGGCAGCAGGCGGAGAAGGTATTAGTCCTCCCATAGGTGAATATGAGCCCGGTGTGATCAAAGAACCCAATTTGAATAGGTATGCGAATCTGTTGAATCTGCCTATCCGACCAGGGATCCGATATCTTTCTCTACTAATACATGAACCCGGGAACAGTTGCTTCTAAATAGGGGGAATACACCTCCCTCCCTTACGGTAAGGTATGAGGCAGCTTTGAGCATCGACATTAGGCATTAGGTTTAAGTTTCCGCCCGCAAGGGTGGTTTCCTTCGACAAATAAGTAAGAATAATGAGTAAGATTCCTTTTACCTCTTCAGGAAACAAACTCATATATAGAAGGGATGCTAAACGAGTTCTCTCCTTCCCCTTGAATCTTCTGAGACAAATCTTCAGTCTCCTCTTCCCGTTGCTTCTTTGATTCCCTCTGAGATTGGTGAAAGGAGAGAAGTGAAGGAATTGTGTGAGCTGAAGCAAAGCTTAGGATATGTAATTGATGAGGCATTTAAGGCCAGTACTAAGAAGTCGCTGGCTGATTCACGTGAGGGGGCTTTTCCGGTCCCCTTTTAGCTTCTTTTCCTCTTTTATTGTATCGGGAGATATGTTCACTCTATCTATCGATTATAGTCAAAGAGAAAGCGCATTCTCTAAAACTAATGAGAGTTCTAATGAATACATCATAGATAAAATATTAGAATAGCTGGATGACATTCAATATCATGTACCCATGTTGCTATACGTATATTGGAAAATGGTATGCAGTTTTTATTTTAGAATTTCTCTCAAGTATTTCATATCTATAAGCAGAGGGCGTGGCCAAGAAGCAGCTAGCGGACTGCCCCCTCGGCCTTTACCTTTATTCGCTGTGTGAATAAGGTCTTAGTATGGATGGTCATTCTGGGCGGATCGCAATAAGTCGTTGGTCGAAGGTTTGGACCAATCGCAATTCATCACCATTTTGCCTCCTTCTAATTGATGACTGGCTATTATATAAGTGTTGACCTAAGCCCCTGTGCTGGGGCTCGGCTCCCGAACCGTACATGAGCTTCCTCGTACGGCTCTTCCTAAGAACTTGAAGCCCCCTCTCTCTAAAAAAACAAAAATGCAGACAAAAAAGACTTTTTCAAAAAGCCTTCGCCCTCCTATTCTACGGGACTATTAGAGAAGCAGCTTCGTTCCTTGACTTCTTTGCTCAGTCAAGCTTCCTTGTTCCTTAGTGTAGTCTCGGTCCATAGTTTAAGACTTCATTCCTTATAGCCTAGTCTATATCCACAGCTGACGGTGACTCCGTACCGACGCCTTTCCCTTTGTAGACGGCTAAGTGACTTCGTAACCTTAATGTACTTATTTTAGTACTTTATTACTCTATCATAGGACTTCGTCGGGAAGGGATAGGGATGGCGCATTGGCTTGGTTGGCGGCTTGGATTTGCTCATGACTTGGTATAGAGTCCGTGTAGTCGTAGGCCTTCCCGCCTATGATAAATTGGTCGGCCTTTCGAATGCCGACCACTAATACTTTCCTCTTTCTTTGAAAAGGGAAACGGAAGTGAAGCTTAGCGAGCTTTATAAGGACGATCACTACATAAGCCGCTAGCGGAGAAAGCTCGAAGAGCTTCCCTTCATTTGTAGCTAAGCCAAGATCCCAGGTCTCCGAGTCAGCCTGCGCTTTTTCGAAGAATCCTGCACCCATGGGCATACGGCCTGGCAGGCCTTCCCTTTCCGCCGGAGCTTCATGGGCGTTGCCCCGTTCCACAATCAGATGTTTGGATGTGAGCTATACTCCGCGAGAAGCCAAACGGGCGTATGGCCTTGCCATTAGACCTCTCTTCCCATGTGACTAGGAATTCTCAATGACAACCTCTCAATTGTCACCGCATGGCCTCTCTTGCTACCGCGGTAGCACCTAGTGTGGTCAGCACCAATCGTGTTCGGGCAACGAAGCTTACACTCATTCACATGGGTTCATCCTGCTATGCCCCGGGCCTTTTGCTCTCCTAACTTAAAAGGTGGTCGGCCAGTCGTCAAGGCCCAGGAATCCGCTGGACATCTCAGCGGCGGGATTGGATACCTGCATCCGATCGAAGTTTCATTTGAGTGCCCCCTAAACATAAAGGAGAGCTGCTTCTAGGTGGGTCGCTTCGCGCAAGACATTGCTTAGGACCAACGGGTCACACGACAGGTGCACGATCTACTTTGCACGCTCCATCCTTCGGCCTTTCGCCTATCGGCTTGGCAGGCACGCTACCTTGATCCGTCTTCGGCTTCGATTCGTTATGCTCAGCAACTCCAACAAGCCCTAAAGTATCTTGCCGCCTAAAACTCTGCCAAGAAAGCGCTGCTTTACGTTTGATCCTATGTGCCCGGAGAATGCTATGCGTTCTCCACTTTCGGACCTCGCAAAGAGAGAACGTGTTTTTTCCTCTGGGTTTCTCTCTCATTCGCGGAGCGAAGAAAGCGGGCTTTGCCCCAGCTACCGGGAAACAAAAGTCAAGATCATTATGGTATGAAGTAGGATCTGATTCATTCGGAAGTGCTGGTTCGGGCTCGTGACAAGGCCTTTATTGTTTCTATCCTATTACTGCTATTCCACTATTTGAAGTAAGACCTTAGACAAGGTAGGAATAGTCATATTATGACTTCATCTTTAGGTAGCGAACCCATTCGTTCCCTGGGTGAATGAGCCATAGAATTAGTCCTTGCTTTACTAAAGTTTTACTAAATAGTGTCAGTCATAAGTTCTTTGAATCGAACGTACGCTCGTTGAATAGAGGAAAACCGCAGATTTCTCTCGTCCCCACCCCTTACTCTAAGACCTCCTCTATAAGAAGAACTCTGAAGGGTTGACTAACTTCGCTTCGGTTAAAAGTCAGGCATCGGGCGAGCCACTCGCTTAGAGTTTGGTGCGAGGATCAAAAGCCCTCCTTTCATGGAAGGAAATGGGCTTCTTTTTCTTCCACTTTCCATTCTTCTTTTCGTGAGCATTATTAACCTTCCCCACCGCCCTCATCTATTGATTCTATTCTAGATATACCCAACCTCCTTTCCTGGATTTGAAAAAGAAAGAAGAGTCCGAACTTGTGGTGTGTAGGTCTTCTTTGTCTTGTTGTGCGCTACAGCCGGGAAGAAGACCGCTTCCTAAATTAAGACCACTGATGAGCAGATGTCATACTCTCAGGACTCTTTCATCTGGCAATAGACACCATCGGATAGGGTAGGTCCGAAGGGTCTAAGAAAAGGTAGCGCTATACTAAGAAGGGGGTTTGTCTGTGTTGAAGTGCCATCTGAGTACTGATATTCAGCCCCTCCTTGTTGGGGTAACCACCACTGGTAGCATTCCGGTTCCTTAAACATATAAAGATGGGGTTTCCTTAGCTTAAGAAGGTCACTATAAAAAAAATAGCCATAGAGCATGAGCGTTCGCCGCTACTACTTATAGCCAGCGCTCGATCCCGGAAGAAGGTAATGATCTTCCGTTATGGAGTGTTGTTTATGTGCTACGAGATGTTGAGGACTACTCTGGCTTCTTTGTGTTTAGGGGAGCTCAATAGTAGGCAATCATAGATTGTATCTATGTTCTTAGTTCTCCTTCTTGGCGAAGAAGGAGAATAGATGACTAGACTAGAAGACTCAACTCAACTATTACGTTCGCAAGGAGCAAACATTTAGGCCTGATCCGTTGTCAATTAAGACCAAAGGGACCAACTATTCATTGCATCGGACAGGGATGTTGAGAGGCCGGACATGATTGCGCCCTTCGACCGATAGTTCGTCATCCGAAAAGGTGATGATTTTTGGCGCTAGGATTGGGGCAATCATTTGACTTCTTCTTTCGGGGGAAGTTTTTTCAGGCGTTTCGAAGCACTCAACTAAACGATTCCCGATGTGCTTCCAATGTAGAAAGTAGCTCCTAAATGGAAATTTGTGCTGGGATGCTTTTGAGCTGGATAGCCATATCATACACGGTTTTGATCCGTCTTTTCAAACTTTGCTTCCGGGAGACCGGGCCTGATCTTTCTTAAGAGTGTATTTGGCTGCATGTGTCCAATTTCTACGCATTGACTGGTTTGGTTATTTGAGGTAGGGAGGGATTCACGAGAGCTGGGCACGAGAGTTGGATCTCTATAACCGAAGACAGTGGTGCCCCTAGTATCACTATAGTGGGTCCAGAGAAAGGTAAAGAGAAAATCTTTTGTTGGGGAGATGGATTGCGAAACAAAACGGATGTGACGGTGAATTGGTGAAGGATGGATAGCCGGGAATGATCACAGGTGTAGGAGTTGGGAAAGAAGTCTGATGGGACCTCGGAGGCAAGGTCTCTACGAGACTGGCAGCACTAAGGGACTAATCATGTTCACTTCATCTGATGCTGAAGAAATCAGGTATACTAGGTCTTCTTGTCTCTAGGCATCCTCTATAAGATTCACAGATGCGCAGCTCCCTACTGGTGCACTTACCAAATGTGGCGGGAGAAGGTTTTGGAAAATTGTGTTGGAAGTGCTGGGGGATAAATAGACCACTACTTTGCCTTGTTCAATGAGATCTTGGACCGCACACATGAGAGAAAAGCACTGATCAGTTGTATGGCCCGGACCTTGATGGAATTCACAATGAGCGTTTGGGTTATAGAACTTGGTAAGAGGATTTGGTGGTGGTCTGGGTGCGAGCAGTGTTAAGAGCCCCCTTTCGACCAAAAGTTTGAAAACTTGCCTACAAGGTTGTCCATGCGTCAAATTCCTAGGAGGCCTTATAGGTCACCCAGGTGATGAGACAGCTGGCTGTCGAGTAGCAGGAGGAAGATTGAGAAATCACGCAGGGGCTTTCTTTAGGGGGCATTCGGTCTGTACCAGAGATGTAGCCAAAAAAGCCTCAACCTCAAAAGGTGGGTTTCTCAGTCAGATCCAACTGATCCTCCAACTCTTTGTGCACATTCCACAAAAGAGAAAGGCTTTTTTCATTGAGTGGGCTCTCTGGCTGTTCTGTTGAAAGAGCCTCTAAAGCAATGTTTGGCGTAATCAATACAAGATAAGGGCTCGGAAGAAGAAGGGGCGTGGTCTCAACTACCACACAACTACTATACCACTAGCACTCCACGAGTGGATTAGTTGAGTGACTAGACTGGGACTCTCTTTGATATCAATCACCTTTCTAAAGAAAGTAGAAAAAATCATAAGAGAAGTAAGGTCCACAGAAGGTTGGGAAGGAGTACGCCCGGTTCACCAGGTTCTACCACAGCAGGGCCCAATCATACTCAAAAGAAGAGTTTGATCCTGGATCAGAAGGAACGCTAGCTATATGCTTAACACATGAAAGTCGAACGTTGTTCTCGGGGAGCTAGGCAGAAGAAAAACCTGCCACAGCACCGCTGATGATTCAGAAAGATTTTTTTTTAGAAATAGAGTAAAGGGGGGCTGCCCGCGGTTACAGAATCGCCCGCAGAAGCCCAGACCCGACTTAATGATGGCCTCGCATGAGATGAGATTATGAGTCGGGGATACGAACATAGCGGCCTAAAAGACCCGCTATCTTGAAAGGTGAAAATGACATTTTGGCCCCATCGCGGAGCACTTTCTCACTGATTTAGTGAGATAAGTTTTTAAATTATCCTCCACAAGACTCTTGATGTCTTGGGTTCGAGAACAGAATTGGAAGAAAGAAAGGTCGAAGTTTAGACCGCTTACAGTAGTTTGTTTTACCTATAGAAAAAATCATCAGAGAGGAGACAACCCATTTCAGATTCCAACTGAGAAGACTAGTAAAAGGAAGGATCAAGAATGTCATATACTTCAGGAGCTAGATTAGTTGCCAATAAACAAGTAAGAATTGCCTCAACAAAAATTTTAGGAATTGGACCTAAAAAAGCCATTCAGGTTCGTTATCGATTAGGTATTAGTGGAAAAATCAATAGAAAAGATTTCTCAGATCGACCAAATTGAACAAATGATAGGTAAAGATCATGTTGTTTATTGGGAATTGAAGAGGGGAGAACGAGCAGACATCGAACGATTCATTTTGATTTCTTGTTATCGTGGAATTCGTCATCAAGATGGATCGCCCTTACGCGGTCAACGAACTCATACTAATGCTAGGACTTGTCGCAAGCTAATTCGGAAATGAAAGAAGTCTACCGAAAGCCCTTGGTACTTGTCTGATCAATCACACTGATAGCTTCAATAGTTTACTGATATTTTTTTTAACAGTATACGTATAGTAGGCCTCCTTCGCCACTCCACTAGTGGTAGTGGCTCGGCTTGATCTCGCTCCCTTCGCCCGCCTATCGTATCGGCTCGCCTTCGTCCTAGAAGCTATTGTTTCTGCCTCTCTAGGCTTCGTTATCGCTCATGACATGACATGACTTGTATTGTAGTCGTAGTCTTTCTTGTAGTCGGCCCGACGGAATGCCTCTGTAGTCTTTCTAATGTCTTCTTCCTTGCCGCCAACGCTACTAAGAGAGTAAGTAAGCAAGCTACCTGCCTGCATTCTAGAAACGGTAACTTCCGCGCCCTTCCTGCCTGCTGAAATTGATGTGAATTGAATAATCGTGACAGCTCTTCAAATCATATTCAGTCTGATTAGATATGTCACTGAAACAATCCGTTCTGTCTCTGTTTTATTTTCGGATTCCGAGGATGAGCCGGACGACGAAGCCTCCTCCTCAGATAAAGATGTCTTCGACGCTACTCTCCCAGCAAAAACAACTTTTTCTATTGTCATTTTTTTTCGGGTTCGGTCAGGAGAGACAAAAGAAAGATGCTTTCTATCAGTCAAAAGCGGATACCAACCCCTCCCCCCCCCCCCCCCCCCCCCGCTCCCACAGCCCGCTTACCAAGAAATAGAAAAGGAGGACCGGGGGCCAGAGAAAGTTGGTGTATAGAGCCGTAAGCGCGGTGGGGGATTGACTGATAGGTCGAACCCAGAGAAGCGTAGGTCGAACCATATTTTATGGAACAATAGATGGACCCCAAATATCCAAATGAATAATACCAAAAGTAAGAACAAAATAATAGACATTTGTTTAAATGGTAGAGCATTAAGATTCTATCATTTTACAACCATTATAATCATAAGTGGTATGGGTTATATATGATCAAAGGGTATATTTTGGAAAGATTTTTATCTTTTTCAAGAATTTAATGTTGGAGTAAAGAGTATAGAGATAAAAGAGGTGTATACAAGCACTTAATTTTTTCTTACCCTCTTAAATGAAGGTGGTTGAGGTATTTATACTTGTTTTATGACCCATTGGCCGTTTGTGTCGGACTTTGAATTCAAGTCAATCTTTAAAGCGCATAACCTAAATGGGTTAGCACACAACTGAGTCATAATCGACTTAGTCGGACGATTCATAAAACATTTGGGGCAATATATGTCCGAACTAACCATTCGGTTTAGGCAGTAGTGTCCTTCCAAAAATATTTGAACCTATCAATAGGTATTACAAGTTTTCAAATGATCTAAAACATTTGTAAAGACTAAAAACTTTAAATATGATACATATACATGTCTCAAACATTGACACTATATAAAAAATTCAGACGACAAATGAGTAAAACGTAACAAAGATAAATCAACATTAAAATCAACAATGCTAGTCATTTTGATATAATAATAAATATAATTTCGATAGTGAATTAAAAATAATATTCTACACCACCAGTGTCATGAACGGGAACAGCTGGTGACAAAATAAGACAACACAATAAAATTTGTCACCGCTAGGACTGTTAATGGTAACTCAGAACCGATAACAAGAACGAACCTTAAAGGTCCAGTTTACGGTTCTATTTTTAAAACCGAAACCGATAAGAAACCGAAATAATAAAACTGGAACCGAACCGATAAACCGGTAAAACCGATTCGGAACCGAATGAAAAAAATTATTAAAAACTTGCTAAAACCAATATATTTTAAAAATTATAATACAAATAATCTACAATTAATGAATTATTTATCCAGTGTAATTAACAAACAAAATCGTTACAAAAAGATATATTTTTCGGTTTGGCGGACAAAAATTAATAACTAAAATTTTAGTATGTCCTTAATAATTAAGGCTTTAATATCACTGCCGATTATAAATAAATAATAATAGTGAATAAGTAAATAATAATAGTGAATAATATATGACAAAGTGATAAATCCAGAAGAAGAAAGAAAGTTTACCTTCTTTAACGTCATTGATGATGAAATCATTGATTTATTATTTACTAAATTGTGTGAATTTGTGTATAAAGTAGGTAAGGTAATTACTTAGTGAAAATTAATTTCTGTTTAGACTTTTGATTATGTTGGTCATTTATGATGATAAAGTGGTTTTTAGACTTTATTTTATTTTTAGTTCATGTTTTTTTATAAATAAATAAAATGGTTTTCTTTCGTCATCTTTTCTTTAGCTCACTATTCGAATATCTAAATATATAGTTGAACATTTAACATAATAACTTTAGACGCAAAACAAAGTCATAATTATAGTGACAAATTTATATTAACCTTAAGTATTACATTCGAAATTATTGTGCTAAGATTTTTACAGATAATTTAAAACTCAATTGCATACATAAATAGAAATATACCTACACCAATTATCAAGATAAATAATAAAATTGCATTCTATTATATTATAATTGTTACATTAAAAAAATATCATACTATTACATTCGATTGTACCAACATTTTAGTAATCGTTTCCATAAAAAACATTCTTACCAGAATATACAGACACAGATAGAAATATAATTACAACGATGACCACAATAGATAATAAAATCAAAAAGATCGTAAATAGTTCATGTACGTTAGATTGATATTTGATTATTCTATGGGCATTCGTCGTGACATTCACATTGGTGGACTTTTTGATTTGTTCCATATATGTAACAGAACTTTATTTTACATCGACATGTCATCATGCGACACCTCTTTCGTCAATCGATGTACATATTGCAAAAAGGACATCGTTTCCATTTTTTCTCCTTTGTAATTTTGATAAACATCATGTCGTTTATATCTATTATCGCTTCCTCTCTACATAATATTTTACATTTAAAACAAAATTCAGTTTTGCATACTACACATTTTGTTTGTGTAGTATAGTTATTTCATCCACATTCATTTATTATCAAAACCGAACATGTCTGGTTTCAGACAATAACATTTTTCAAAGTGTAAAATAACTGAATGGTAAAGCAAATCACACCATTTTACGAAATATTTTTAGAAATTGAATATGAAGAAATAAGCGGATCAAGAGGATTGTCACAGGATAAACCCGGACATTCTATATCCGCGTTATTTTCTTCTATTTCTATTTCTATATATTTTGAAATGCATATTTTACAAAATTTGTGAATTTTACAAAATTTATTTGAAACAATAGCATGTGAAGAGAGGTTGTCGTAACATATCTGACATGAACCAATCTGAAAAGGAAATATAAAAAAAATTAGTAACATTATACTAAAAAACATTTATTTAAATTATTGTAATAAAATTAAAGTTTTAAAAGTTTTAGCAAAAAAAAAGTAACAAAAATATTTTATAAAATAAATTTCTAATAATAATATTAAATTATTATTATTATTTTTTAAAAAGGTTATTTTATTTTGAATTTGTAATTAAAAACATATTTTATATAATTTTATTTAATAAATTTTGAAGTATTGAGCTCTTAAAAAATTTCAAAAAATAATATTATTTTTAAAACCAGTTAAGTAGACAAATGAAAACATATACAGAAACTAAGTAATTAAGAGTAAAAGGATATATTAAAAGGAAATACAGTGAACAACCTCGTCCATCTTGCTGCCTTCGGCACCAACATCAACATCATCGGCAGCATCATGCTCCTCAAGAGGGGGCATTTCATCAGGAGCATCCTCATAAATGTTCAACCCATGTTCAAGCATCCTGTAGATCGTGTTGGCAAAAGTGTTGGGGTAAGTAGAGCAGTATCGAACATAAGGAGAACAAGGTCCTCGGCAGACTTGTCATTCTTATCAGCCTCTGCCCTCTTCCTCAGCTCATCCATGATTGGGTTCTCAGGGTTGATCTCCATCGTTTTCTTACTGGACATGTACCCACCCATGCTGTTATCCTGGAAAGCTTGGGCCTTCATGACTCTTTCCATGTTTGCTGTCCACCCATACTCTCTAGTTACGATACAACACGGTGAATCAACAACACGATCAGACGCAACAACCTTCTCAACCTTGTCACCAAGCACATCCTTAATCACCTTGCAAAGATCTTCAAACTTTTCCTTAAGATTTTCCTTCTTCTTTGTCTCGTATTCACTCTCCTCAAGCTTGAGGCCTTCCTTGGTGGCAGAAACAAGCTTCTTACCTTCGAACTCCTTGAGCTGACCAACAACATACTCATCAATAGTGTCAATCATGTAAAGAACTTCATGACCTTTCTTCTTCAACCTCTCAAGGAATGGTGAGTTCTCAACAGCCTTCTTACTCTCACCAGTAATGTAGTAGATGTCATTCTGTCCCTCCTTCATCCTGGTCACGTAGTCCTTCAAGCTGGTCATGTCATCACCACTCTTTGTGGAGTGGTACCGGAGTAATTCAGCAATCTTAGTCATGTTTTGAGAATCTTTTTGGATCCCAAGTTTAAGGTTCTTGGAGAAAGCCTCATAAAATTTATCATAGTCTTCCTTGTTCTCTACAATCTCAAAGTAATAGCCCAATGCACTTTTTGACCAAGTTCTTGCTGATAACCTTCAAGATCTTGTTCGGTTGCAGCGTTTCTCTCGAAATGTTGATAGGCAAGTCTTCGGAATCAACAATACCTTTAACAAAACCAAGGTATTACGAGATAAGTTCTTCACATTTGTCCATGATAAAGACATGGTGAACATAAAGCTTAATGTTGTTTGGCATTTTCCTGGTGTCGAATAAATCAAAGGGTGCCCTCCCAGTCCTAGGTGCAAAGAGCACAGCCTTGAACTCAAGCTGGCCCTCCACAGAGAAATGCTTGGCAGCTAAGTGCTCCTCCCAATCATTGGTAAGGCTCTTGTAGAAAGCAGCATATTCCTCTTTTGTGATCTCATCTCGCTTCCTCATCCAGATGGGTTTTTGTTTGTTGACCAAAGACCACTCATGAGAAATCTCCTTGATCTTCTCTTCGTCTTCAAAAATTTCTTTCTCCGTAGTCTTCTCCATCCAGAGAGAAATTGGGTAGCTGATGAACACAGAATTGGGTAGCCCTCCCAGGATTGTTTCAATACATAGATGATTTACTCATACTAAGGAATGATATGAATATGATTATTGAAAAAAAAATGTAATGTCTTCTACTTTTAAGATGAATGATCTTAAGAAAGTACACATTATTTGAGCAATGAAGGTACTAAATTATAGTGGGGGTTATGCCTAAGTTAATCATATTATATTGAAAAATTACTTGGTAAGTTCAAACATCTAAAATTCAAAAAAGCACATACGTCATTTGATCTTAGTTTTAAATTTGGAAAGAATAAGTAACGAGAAATGTCTCGATCACGATACACTAGTGCAATAGGGAATTTATGTACGCAACTGTATACATTATGGCTCATATTTTGTTTGCAAATTAAGCCAATTTCCAAGTAATCAAAGTGCTAACCAAGTACAAAACATTGGCATGCAGTTAGAACGACTTTAGGGAACTTAAAGAAGACAAAAAAACATTTGTCTTCAATATTATAATTTTTCTAAGGTACTTGAGGGATACACAAGTACAAGTTGGATCGCCAGTTCAACCGATAACAAATTGACTATAAGGATGGGTGTTCACTTTTGCAGGTGGTTTTGTTTCTTGGGGATCAAAGAAATAAACATGTGTATCGTATTCGACTATGAAGTCTGATTTCATATAATTAGTTGTAACGATAAAATATATTGAATGGTTTAGAGATCTCTTGGTGGAGATACCATCCATCTTTAAGGGGGATATCACAATCAACATACATTATGAGAGTAAAAAACTTTAGATAGATCCCACAGTGGCATCTACAATGGGAAGGCCAGATATATAAGTTTAAGACATGAATACGTTTGACAACTCATTCAATGTGGAATTATATCGCCCGCATATGTGAGTTCAAGTAAGAACCCAATAGATTCGTTTACCAAACTATTAGATCACGAATTTGTAAGCCTTACATCTAGAAGGACGTTACTAAAACTCTTAAAATAAAATTTTACAAATGATAGAAACCAATTCAATTATAGAGAATCTATACAATGAATTTTTCAATGGATAACAATAAGTTATCTGTAAAATATATACCATATATAATATAGTTCCATATGTGACGTGTGTGTCATATTATGGTCATTATCGTGGGTAAATATGCTCAAAGAAACTTTTACTACAGTTTAACCTACATACGACAAATGTTTCTAAAGATAACAAAAACAATGTAAGAATTATAACGATACCAATCTAAGGTGGTATCATCTCATGAAAGAAGGAGTTTATCTTAAGTTATGAAACTTTAAATGGATTAAGTACACGGCCAATATAGTGCTAAGAGAAACATGGATAAATAAATTGATAAAATAATTCTGTGTTTTCATTCGTCGGGTAGGTCACATGGGAGGTTGGTTTAAAGTTGTGACTACCAATGTTTTCTGATCTATCTTTGTTCTCTTTACACTAAGGTAAATTTTAAATAGAAATATATTTTATTTTATCCATAAACGTTATCTCAATGAGGTGATAAGAAATGTTATTCAATCAAGTGGGAGATTATTAGAAATTTTTGATTAAATGTAGTGATCCTAATTGATCCAAAGACAAATTTTGATCATCAAAATCGGCCTAAAATAAGTAAATGAACTAGGGAGAAGGTTAGATTGACCTCCAGAACAAGGTGGATTAAGGAAGATAGTTCACCGCGACAACAATCAGTGTTTCTCACGTTATGGGCATAGATTAACTGTAATATGAGATTACATGTCCTTGCCACATAAAAATAGAATTTTCCTCGGTAACGATACATATACCATTTTTTAGAATTCTTTGGACAAATTCGTCGCAACAACAAAATAGTTTGTCGGTGCGAAGGAAATTTGTCGCGACAAAAAGTGGTTACCACATCACATCAGGATTTTCAAATTTATGGAGTTTTCCAAGAATTTTTTATTTTATTTTACTGTAACAAAAATAAATATTGTCGCGGTGAACATGCTGAGAATTCAAATAATAAATGAGAACTGACTCGTTTCGGAAAAGTTCACATATCCGATCAACGTGATTCGTTTTAAAGGTTTGTGAAAAGTTATAACTCTCCGTGTGTATATATATATATATATGGTTCAAGAGATGAATACACAATATATTCATAAATCTTGTAGTCTCTTGAAAACTCAAATCTTTATGTCGTTATCGATACTAGTCAAATTCACGAAACCACAATATGGGTAAGATTGATCTTATTTCTCTACCTCATAATTCAATCGTGATCCATGAGTTAGCCCCAAATTGGTTTACCAATCAAGAAAGCGATTACAATTCGAAAATCAAAACAGAAATCTCTGAAACCCTACCTAAATTTACCGATATGCTGAACACAAACAACGAGATGCAAGATTTTAATGATCTTAGTGAATTTTTTTAACTCAAAACAATATCTTCGGGCTTTAGACCATATATATATATATTGAAATTAACAGGGCTTCTGATTAAGAGAAAATTGGCTTAGTTGGGCCAGGAGACCCGACTTGTGCTTACCCTAACTCTTTGTCTCGTTAGAATTCCTTATTCGACTCTAAGAGAAACAGTCCTTTTCAATTACTCGAGAGCCAATTCGAGTCTTCTCTATAATCAGAGTGAATCCTTTTTCTTCGATGAAACCCTAAATCCATGGTGAAGCCATCTTCTATAGCCAATCTCTTAATATAGAGATGATGAAGATATTACAAGTTTTTATTTCGAAGATGGTAACCTCAGAATACTCTAATTAAGCCGCTTGATTAGAGAGATTCCAAGATCGGTTTCCTTAAATCCCAGAGAAGGATCTCTTTAACACTTTCTAAATTATTGAGAAGCTCCTGGTAGAGTATCTCATGTAGATATAGTGCAAAATACTTGTTTATCTCCTTTATGTTTTCAGGTCTTTTACCTTTATCTATTTCATCTTTTTTCAAATCTTTTATTTTTTACTAACTCAACAAATTATTCGTTGTCAATCCATCTTTGGATTTAATCTCTCAGTTGAAAGCAATTCTTAATCGTATGACCATGATCATTATAGTAAACACATAAATATGTATTAGGCATTCACTTATTTGAAGCAAACCTCACCCGATGAGGTTTATATTTAGTTATATTTATTGTTTTATCATAAATTATTATAATTCCCTCTGAAAGTGGTGTAGCCTCATGTTTGAATTATCATCGTACGAGAATCTAGCTTCGTTAAGTTGCACTTCTAAACATCGTCATAGTTTGCTCATCACCTCTTCTTTTATCAGAATTCCATGTTTAATGATCTTGTGTTGTATTTGGTACAACTCTATCCTGTATTGTTTCCCCAGCCTTAATAAGCATATTAGATCCTCTTAACAAATCCCCTATATTATCTACTGAAAGTATATTAGATCATCTTGAAATAGACTATCCATTGGAAAACCTATTCCAGACTATTAATTCGTGAAAAAAATATATAAACATAATTTTTAATTACTCAATTGATATAAAACCATGATGTAATCTCTATCCTTATTTATTTCTTTGTTTCTAATAAATTAAATTATAAATATAATATAAAGTTCTTCAAAGTTATAGATTGATCTAGAATGTAGGTTATTGTATATACCATAGCATTACCTTTAAACTTCATAGTGAAAGCTCTATAGAGAAGAGTGTTATCATGATTAAAACCTAACATAATTTTATGAAACTGTTCAAGGTGATGCTCTAGATCTAGTCTCATCATATTTATCCATCATATAAACCACCTACGAAACATAAGGATGTAATTGGAAGGATTTTAGAGTACTTTACCAAGATAAAAAATATTTGTTTCCAATATTTTATTTTCTTAGGGTACTTGAGGGATGCACGAGTGCAGGTTAGATCACCAGTTTAGTTCATAACGAATCGATTACGGGATGGGTGTTTATTTTTACAGGTGGTGTATATCATATTCGACTTTAAAGTTTGATTTCATATCATTAGATATAACGGAAAATATGTTGAATGGTTTACTTGTTAAAAATATTATTCACCTATATTAGTAATATGACAATCCACATACATTGTGAATGCCGATAAACTTTAGCTGGAGCCTACAATAGCATCTACAATGGAAATTCTAGATATATAAGTTTAATATA
Source organism: Limnanthes douglasii subsp. nivea (assembly GCA_036936605.1). Lineage (NCBI taxonomy): Eukaryota > Viridiplantae > Streptophyta > Magnoliopsida > Brassicales > Limnanthaceae > Limnanthes > Limnanthes douglasii. The sequence goes on along the minus strand of JAUPFV010000001.1, from coordinate 250,496,371 downwards.
TGAGTATGTTCAACAACTAATTCAATATGGAATTATATCGGTCTCGTACGTGCGTTCAAGTTAGAACCCAACAGGTCTGTTTACCAAACCATTAGTTGTAGCTCGAGAATTTGTAAACTCTATATCTAGAGAGATGGGACTAAAACTTTTGAAATTTTATTTTACAAATGATAACAACCTAATTCGACTATAGAGAAACCTATACATTGAATTTTCACTTGATAAGAACAAGTTGTTTGTGATATATATATATATATATATTATAGAATTCCACATGTGATGTGCGTATCATATCAGGGATGGATAAGTTCAAATAAACTTTTAATACAATTCAATTTAGGTGTGTAAGGTAATCTTAAAAATAACAAAAATGTAAGAATTATACTTATAACAATCTAAGGATGTCTCACCACTCATGGGAAAATGAGTTTCTATAAAGTTATGTATCTTGAAATGAATTGAGTATACAACTAAAATTATGCTAAGTGAAATATGGACAAATAAATTATTAAAATAGCTGCGTGTGTGAGATTATGAGTAGGTCACATGGGAGGTCAGTTCAAAGTTGCAAATATCAATATTTTCTGATGTATCTTTGTTCTGTTTACACTAAAGTAAAATTCAAATAAAGATATATTTCTTTTATCCGTAAAATTTGTCTCAGTTGGTGATAATAGATGTCATTTAATATAGTGAGAAATTGTTGAAAATTATGAGTAAATAAAGTGATTAGAGTTGATCCAAATACAAGTTCGGACCATTTGAATGGACCTAGAATAAAAAAATGGACTATGGAAAATGTTGGATGGATATGTTGAGCAATGTGTCTTAAGGAAGGTAGTTCATCGCGATAGCAACTAAGGTTTGTCATGTTATGGGCAAACCAGACCTGTAATATAAGATTACATATTTTTGCCATGTCAAAAGGGAGTTTGACATGACAACGAGGCATATATAATTTTTAAAAAAAATTTAAGGACGAGTTCGCCGCAATAACAAATAGTTATCGCGACGAAAACATTATATCATAACACGCCAGGATTTTAAATTATGAAAATTTTCAAGAATACAAAATATAAATATTGTCGTGGCATAAGGATTTCCCCAATAAAAGGGTTGGGAATTCAGATAATAAGTAAAAAATGACTCGTTTGCGCGAGAAACCTGAACATGTGTTTTTTAGAAGAAATGTGTCTTTACGAAAAATCACATACCCGATCAGCATGATTCTTCTTAGGTAGTAAAAAGTTGCAACCGTCTAAGAGGGTTAATCCTATATATGTATATATATATATATATATAGAAAGATGCTTCAAGGATGATCGTTTGAAAACTCAAATCTCTTTTTCATTATCTATACTTGTCAAACTTTGATTTTAGATTTTTTGTTCCCGTATCTTAAATCATAATGTTTGTTAGATCCTAAAATAAATTACATTGGAAGATCAAAGCAATATATTTATCGAAATAATTCTTTTAATAATATATATCTAATACTTTTTTTTTCTAATTATCAACTTTTTGGATGAGAGTTCATTAAAATGTTCGTTTTTGTTTTATATTTTCGAATAATTTATATTTTTTTAAAATTAATTCATTTTTAATAGAATCGATATTTATTTTTATATTCTTTTTCTTATCCCAGCTATATATATATATATCTTTTAAATTAATTTTTAATCTGAAAATTCTTTATACATTTCCTATAATACAAACACATATTGTTTTTGATTTTACTGACCCACCATTTTAAATGTTTGAGATCACATATTTTATTTTATGCACAAACTCAAATATATTAGTTAGTATGAGGGTTAAAATATAAAAAATATAAAATACAGAGCATCATTATGTGTTGCAATATAATTAGTGATATATTTTTAAAAGAAATTATATTGAGAAGTCACAAAGCAGAGTTTGTAGGAGAACAATTTATAGTAAATTATACTAGAAAGTTAATGATGGAACCATTTTTAAAAGAAGAAACAAAATTTAGCCCAAATAATATATTTTATTAGGATATGAGGTCTTGAAACTCATAAACAAGTGCTTGTTTTCGAATTTGAAGTAATGGGTTGATCAACCCTCTAATAATTAGCATTAGCCTTCCAAACTTTCGAGAATTTTTAGCCCTTAACCTCTCCAATATAGGTAGGTAATTACTTAGTGAAAATTAATTTCTGTTTAGACTTTTGATTATGCAGGTCATTTAGGATGATAAAGTGGTTTTCCAACTTTTTTTTAGTTCGTATTTTTTTATAAATAAATAAATAAAATGATTTCTCTTTCATCATCTTTTCTTTAGCTCATTATTCAATTATCTAAATATATAGTTGAACATTTAACATGAATTTATAATTTTAGATGCAAAACAAAGTCATAAATAGTGATAAATTTATATTAACCTTCTATCATATTATAAGTATTACATTCGAAATTATCGTACTAAGACTTTTAAGATAATCTAAAACTCAATCGTATACATAAATAGAAATATACCTACACCAATTATCACGATAAATAATAAAATTACATTCTATTATATTATAATTGTTACATTAAAAATATTATATTATTACATTAATCATTTCTATAAGAAACATTCTTACTAGAATATACAAACACAAATAGAAATATAATTACACCGATAACCACAATAGATAATAAAATTAAAAAGTTCGTAAATAGTTCATGTACGTCGTCGGTATCCTCGTGACATTCACATTGGTGGCCTTTTTTATCCGTTCCACATATGTAACAGAACTTTGTTTTACATCGACATGTCATCATGCGACACCCGTTTCGTCGTTCGACGTACATATTGCAAGAAGGACACCGTTGCCATTTTTTATCATTTTTAATTTTGATAAACACCATGCCGTTTATATCCATTATCACTTCCTCTCTACACCATGTGGTTGGATCCATAATATTTTACATTCAAAACAAAATTCGGTTTTGCATACTACACATTTTGTCTGTGTAGTATAGTTATTCCGTCCACATTCATTTATTATCAAAACCGAACATGTCGGGTTCGGACAATAACATTTTTCAAAGTGTAAAATAGCCGAATGGCAAAGCATATCACACCATTTACGAAATCATTTTTAGAAATTGAATATAAAGAGATAAGCGGATCAATAGGATTGTTACAAGATAAACCAGGAGATTTTATATCCGCGTTATTTTCTTCTATTTCTATTTCTATATATTTTGAAATGTATATTTTACAAAATTTATGAATTTTACAAAATTTATTTGAAACAATATCATGTGAAGAGAGGTTGTCGTAACATATTTGACATGAACCAATCTGAAAAGGAAATAAATAAAAATTAGTAACATTATACTATGAAACATTTACTTAAACTATTGTATTAAAATTAAAATTTTAAAAGTTTTAACCCAACAAAAAGTAACAAATAAATTTTAATAAATAAATTTCTAACAATAATAATAATAATATATTATTATTATTATTAAAAAGGATATTTTATTTTGAATTTGTAATTAAAAAACATATTTCATATAATTTTATTTAATAAATTTTAAAGTATTGAGCTCTTAAAAAAGTTCAAAAAATAATATTATTTTATAAACTAGTTAAGTAGAAAAATGAAAACATACTAAGTAATTAAAAGGAAAAGGATATATTAAAAGGAAAGGCAGTGAACAACCTCGTCCATCTTGCTGCCTTTGGCACCAACATCAGCATCATCGGCAGCATCATGCTCCTCAAGAGGGGGCATTTCATCGGCAGCATCCTCATGAATGTTCAAACCAAGTTCAAGCATCCTGTAGATCGTGTTGGCAAAAGTGTTGGGGTCCTCAAGACTAAAACCAGAGGTAAGTAGAGCAGTATCAAACATAAGGAGAACAAGGTCCTCGACAGACTTGTCATTCTTATCAGCCTCGGCCCTCTTCCTCAGCTCATCCATGATTGGGTTCTCAGGGTTGATCTCCATCGTTTTCTTACTGGACATGTACCCACCCATGCTGTTATCCTGGAAGGCTTGGGCCTTCATGACTCTCTCCATGTTTGTTGTCCACCCATACTCGCCAGTTACGATACAGCACGATGAATCAACAATACGATCAGACGCAACAACCTTCTCAACCTTGTCACCAAGCACATCCTTAATCACTTTGCAAAGACCTTCACACTTCTCCTTAAGATCTTCCTTCTTATTTGTCTCGTATTCACTCTCATCAAGCTTGAGGCCTTCCTTGGTGGCAGAAACAAGCTTCTTACCTTCGAACTCCTTGAGCTGACCAACAACATACTCATCAATAGGGTCAACCATGTAAAGAACTTCATGGCCTTTCTTCTTCAACCTCTCAAGGAATGGTGAGTTCTCAACAACATTCTTACTCTCACCAGTAATGTAGTAGATGTCATTCTGTCCCTCCTTCATCCTGGTCACGTAGTCCTTCAAGCTGGTCATGTCGTCACCACTCTTTGTGGATTGGTACCGGAGTAATTCAGCAATCTTAGTCCTGTTTTGAGAATCCTTTTGGATCCCAAGTTTAAGGTTCTTGGAGAAAGCCTCATAAAATTTGTCATATTCTTCATTGTTCTCTGCAATCTCAAAGAATAGCCCAATGCATTTTTTGACCAAGTTCTTGCGGATAACCTTCAAGATCTTGTTCAGTTGCAGCGTTTCTCTCGAAATGTTGAGAGGCAAGTCCTCAGAATCAACAATACCTTTAACAAAACCAAGGTATTCCAGGATAAGTTCTTCACAGTTGTCCATGATAAAGACATGGCGAACATAAAGCTTAATGTTGTTTGGCTTTTTCCTGGTGTCAAATAAATCAAAGGGTGCCCTCCCAGTCCTAGGTGCAAAGAGCACAGCCTTGAACTCAAGCTGGCCCTCCACAGAGAAATGCTTGATAGCTAAGTGCTCCTCCCAATCATTGGTAAGGCTCTTGTTGAAAGCAGCATATTCCTCTTTTGTGATCTCCTCTGGCCTCCTCATCCAGATGGGTTTTTGTTTGTTGACCAAAGACCACTCATGAGAAATATCATTCATCTTCTCTTCGTCTTCAGAAATATCTTTCTCTGTAGTCTTCTCCATCCAGAGAGAAATTGGGTAGCTGATGAACTCAGGAGCTTTTTTACGAACTGAAGGCCAAACTCATTGGCTATTTGCGCCATAGTGCGTCTCGAGGCCTTTTAGATTTAAAAAGAACTAGGCTTTTTAATAAGTAGAAGGTTTTTAGATTGCACGGCTTATATGATAACAAGATCACGTGTTTTTAAATTACAGCTTATATAATACCAAGATTGGAGGTTTTTCGATTGCGCAGCTTATATACTACCAGAGGAGATAACTTTACTCTGTAAGTTACTTAGCCACTTCACAGACCTATTACTCAATTGCCTATACTTTTATGTTTTCAACTAATTGTTTCAAAATAATAAATTAATATATATTCCATATATCATTTTTTAAAATATTGTTTGTGCTACTATTAACCAATTCATTTTTTATACACAAAACAAATTTTTTCATGTTCCTATACCAAAAAAGAGCTTTTAATTTGATTTGAATGACTATTTTTTTTAATTAACAAAAATCTAAAATGATAATAGATGATTATTTCCCTTATTAAAATATAATCAATTTTAAATTTATTTGGATCTCTCGATAACAATAAGAGTATCTTTAGATAATAATCTAAAGTTAATCTAGTTTTATAGTTATTCAACTTTATAAACCCAATACGAAATATACGATTATGGTCACATGTGAGCACGAGTTCACTGCGTTGTAGCAATTGAGCCCCGGTCAATAAGTTCAACGTAAAGAATGAATGTACAACTTATAGTTAAGCTATAAGTTAAAATTTATTTTCTTATATCATATTCAATGAGTAATTAAGGACATAATGGATAATGGGTTCCATAGACTTAGGATTAATGATCACTTTTTATAGTATTTTATATCTAATTAATCTAACTCATATCAATATTATAGAATTAAATTTTGTCGGGTTTTTTATGGAATTAAATTAATGAGGATGGTCTAATTAATTTGGACACAAACAATAACTAAAGGAGCACCGTACACGGTACACCTATAAATTCCGAAAATGGGGTTCGACACGTACGGTGTAATGGCCAACAATCTGACTCAGCCGGATTTAGAGCATTAAGCATTGTGGCTATAGCCTATAGCCTATAATCAAATACAGCCCACACCTTGTAAGAATTATGGACCTGCACATTAAATCATATTGGTCTTTCTTTTTTCTATATCTGGTATAAATTATGTGATATTTTTATAAATACACAAAATACATTTCGAAATCAATATAAACTTTGAAATATAAATAAATAAATATAAAAATACATAATCAGATCCAAAATTGAGTCAGATAATATCTAAATATAATGGAATGATCCGAAACCTTTTATATATAGCAATAATGAAATTACATAATCGACAAAGTTCCTTTATATTTTAGTTTAGTTTTTTTCGAAAACTTTAATTTGAATTGCTTATATTAATTAATGAATTTTTTTGAGGTTTTTTGTATAACTTATTAAAATGAGGATATTCTTGAATATTGTACAATAAGAATTGGATTAATCACATGCAATATTCAAAAGTTTTTTTTTTCGAAATGCATTAGGAACTTCATTAGATAAAATTAAAAAACGAACAGTCTTAACAAGGTGACGATATTTACTTTATGTAGCATCATCCTGCATCGGGATGTCAGAACAAGATGGTTAGTATATGGTATCATAAATGAAAGTAACTTAGTGAATAATTGGATGTATATTCACCATTTAAGTCACACGCGAATCACTTTATCACCACATAATATTGAGTCTTAATAAGTGTTTGAAAGCTTCTATAAAATAAACCCACGAACAAGTCGAACAACTCGTTATGGAAACATAAGATGAACCCCTGAAACTAGAATGAATAATTTCAAAATAAGAAATAGAAAAAATACACATTTGTACTATGTAAAAAAGCATAAACATTTCTACTTTCAAACCACTACAATCAGAGATATTGAAAGTATTAAAATGACCTAAGATGTAACGACTAAAAACTTTAAATATGATGTGAATACATGTCCAGAATAGGGATGCCAAAGATAAAATTAAAACGACAAAAGACTCAAATGAAATTAAAATAAATTAACACTAGGAAATAACATTTTTCAAAGTGTAAAATAGCTGAATGGCAAAGCAAATCACACCATTTTACGAAATTGAATATGAAGAGATAAGCGGATCAATAGGATTGTCACGTGATAAACCCGGACATTTTATATCCGCGTTATTTTCTTCTATTTCTATTTCTATATATTTTGAAATGCATATTTTACAAAATTTATGAATTTTACAAAATTTATTTGAAACAGTATCATGTGAAGAGAGGTTGTCGTAACATATCTGACATGAACCAATCTGAAAAGGAAATAAATAAAAAATTAGTAACATTATACTATGAAACATTTATTTAAACTATAGTAATAAAATTAAAATTTTAAAAGTTTTAACCCAAAAAAAAGTTATAAAAAAAATAAATTTCTAACAATAATAATATATTAGTATTATTATTTTTAAAAAGGATATTTTATTTTGAATTTGTAATTAAAAAACATATTTCATATAATTTTATTTAATAAATTTTGAAGTATTGAGCTCTTAAAAAAGTTCAAAAAATAATATTATTTTTAAAACCACTTAAGTAGAAAAATGAAAACATACTAAGTAATTAAGAGTAAAATGATGTATTAAAACGAAAGACAGTGAACAACCTCGTCCATCTTGCTGCCTTCGGCACCAATATCAGCATCATCGGCAGCATCATGCTCCTCAAGAGGGGCCATTTCATCGGCAGCATCCTCATGAATGTTCAAACCAAGTTCAAGCATCATGTAGATCGTGTTGGAAAAAGTGTTGAGGTCCTCAAGACTAAAACCAGAGGTAAGTAGAGCAGTATCGAACATAAGGAGAACAAGGTCCTTGACAGACTTGTCATTCTTATCAGCCTCGTCCCTCTTCCTCAGCTCATCCATGATTGGGTTCTCAAGGTTGATCTCCATCGTTTTCTTACTGGACATGTACCCACCCATGCTGTTATCCTGGAATGCTTAGGCCTTCATGACTCTCTCCATGTTTGTTGTCCACCCATACTCGCCAGTAACGATACAGCACGGTGAATCAACAACACGATCAGACGCAACAACCTTCTCAACCTTGTCACCAAGCACATCCTTAATCACCTTGCAAAGACCTTCACACTTCTCCTTAAGATCTTCCTTCTTCTTTGTCTCGTATTCACTCTCCTCAAGCTTGAGACCTTCCTTGGTGGCAGAAACAAGCTTCTTACCTTCGAACTCCTTGAGCTGACCAACAGCATACTCATCAATAGGGTCAACCATGTAAAGAACTTCATGGCCTTTCTTCTTCAACCTCTCAATGAATGGTGAGTTCTCAACAGCCTTCTTACTCTCACCAGTAATGTAGTAGATGCCATTCTGTCCCTCCTTCATCCTGGTCACGTAGTCCTTCAAGCTGGTCATGTCATCACCACTCTTTGTGGAGTGGTACCGGAGTAATTCAGCAATCTTAGTCCTGTTTTTAGAATCCTTTTGGATCCCAAGTTTAAGGTTCTTGGAGAAAGCCTCATAAAATTTGTCATAGTCTTCCTTGTTCTCTGCAATCTCAAAGAATAGCCCAATGCACTTTTTGACCAAGTTCTTGCGGATAACCTTCAAGATCTTGTTCGGCTGCAGCGCTTCTCTCGAAATGTTGAGAGGCAAGTCCTCATAATCAACAATACCTTTAACAAAACCAAGGTATTCCGGGATAAGTTCTTCACAGTTGTCCATGAAAAAGACATGGCGAACATAAAGGTTAATGTTTTTTGGCTTTTTCCTGGTGTCAAATAAATCAAAGGGTGCCCTCCCAGTCCTAGGTGCAAAGAGCACAACCTTGAACTTAAGCTGGCCCTCCACAGAGAAATGCTTGACAGCTAAGTGCTCCTCCCAATCATTGGTAAGGCTCTTGTTGAAAGCAGCATATTCCTCTTTTGTGATCTCCTCTGGCCTCCTCATCCAGATGGGTTTTTGTTTGTTGACCAAAGACCACTCATGAGAAATATCATTCATCTTCTCTTCGTCTTCAGAAATATCTTTCTCTGTAGTCTTCTCCATCCAGAGAGAAATTGGGTAGCTGATGAACTCAGGAGCTTTTTTACGAACTGAAGGCCAAACTCATTGGCTATTTGCGCCATAGTGCGTCTCGAGGCCTTTTAGATTTAAAAAGAACTAGGCTTTTTAATAAGTAGAAGGTTTTTAGATTGCACGGCTTATATGATAACAAGATCACGTGTTTTTAAATTACAGCTTATATAATACCAAGATTGGAGGTTTTTGGATTGCGCAGCTTATATACTACCAGAGGAGATAGCTTTACTCTGTAAGTTACTTAGCCACTACACAGACCTATTACTCAATTGCCTATACTTTTATGTTTTCAACTAATTGTTTCAAAATAATAAATTAATATATATTTCATATGTCATTTTTTAAAATATTGTTTGTACTACTTGATAAGGAGATAATTCGCCAGAATAAATAATAAGGGGTTGATTATGAATGTAAAATACTTGATATGGCTATTATTGTATTTACTATCCATTAGAGGCAAATTTGTAAAAAATGTATTTAATGAGGGACCAAAATAACAATAAAACCAGCCCACCAAGGACATTAATGGGACCACCCTTCTTTACTATAAAAGGTGACCCACTTTCTTGGTAGGTGGGACATTCCATAATAAAATATTCTCTTGACTTTCTCTCTCTCTACTCTCTCTCTCTAGTCACATCAGGTCCAAGACCCAAGAACCTTCCAAGTCATTTATTTTCTCATCATTGGCGCCGTCTGTGGGAAACCATGATACTCAAAAAGGAATTTTTTCCTTTAAAAATCGCGATCGGATCTTTGAAGATGAATGACGTTACTGTCGAAGAGAGGGTCGGGAGAGAAATTGCCCGAGCCGTTTTGCTATCTGAAGGCGAAGAAGCCCCGGGTCGGGAGTACTACGCCCAAGGTTGGGACAAACGATCGACGCTTATCATGACCAGGAGACAGCTACTAGAAGACATTTCGCGGTTAAACGCCGAAAAAAGAGCAGACATTGGACGAGAAAAAGGCTCGGGAAGAAAAAGGAAATGAACCACTCGCGGATGACCTTGAAGAAGGTAAGCTGGCCGCGGGACATCGGATAGAGGCCCGACCCGTTAGGTATTATCGAGAGCCTCGTCCGGAGGATCAGCGGACCATCAGAAGGGAGCGATACCCGGAGGATAACCGAGTCGTCACCGACAACTATACCTCGGATGATTCGTCAGGAATGGAGTACCGACGTCGAGAAAGGTTGAACAAACGCGCGCATAAAAACCGTTCCCGACCCCAACGGAGCACCCAGGTCGGACTCCCCCAAGTATAAGAAAGGAAGCACGGAAAAAAGGACACCGGTATCGTTTGAGAAAGATGAGATGCCAGCGGGCAGCCGAGAGGAGCGAGTAGCCCTGCCCCAGGTCCAGTGGCAGCCTTCGAACAGTCAGAATCAAGGATATCGAGTCAGCAGCCAATTTGTCAACCCCGGGGATGAGGGTCTCTACGGGATTCCGATTGAAGGGCTCGGAGGCGGGGCATCAGGATTTGGGATGAACTGGAGAGTATCGCCATTATCCGATGAGATATTAGCGGGCCATCTGCCCAAGAGATATGATATCTCCAAGTTGGAGAAATACGATGGAAAAAGGGACCCAGATAATCATTTAGAGGCTTTCAAAAACTTCATGTTGAGTTTCGACAACGATGACAAACTTCTGTGTCGGGCGTTTCGATGACTTTTAAGGATCGGGCGTCCAAGTGGTACAAACGATTACCGCAGGGTTGCATCCGAAACTTTGGAATGTTCTGGACAATATTTCGGCAGCATTTCGTCGGAAGCAAGAGCTTCCGGGCCAATGGGGATACCATCATGAATTGTAAGCAAAGGTTGGGAGAGAGCCTCAGGGAATACACCAGGAGTTTCATTAATGCAAAGACCGACCTAGACCATTGTGAAGAAAATGTAGCGTTAACCGCGTATCGATTGGGTTGCTCCCAGGACCGATGAAACAAGCGGTAACCAAAAAGCAAGCCTTTACTTTTTCCCCCCTCCTGGCTCAAGTAGAAAAGCGAATATTGATCGAAGAAACCGAGGCGTCCGAACTAGCGGCACAGATTCAGCAGAGCGCGCAAGCATCGGTCGTGATAAAACAGGGAACCCAATTTAGTTACGCTCAGTCAGCCCAGCCGATCAACACAATACCTCCAACTCAATCTTTATCAGCCAAACCGTCGGCTCCCCCGAGCCAGAGTACAAAATAGACAAGTCAAACGTCTTCGCGACCTATGTTTAACAAATAGATCATACCTGCTTATTTCGCCGACCTGCCAGAATACGTGTCTTCAATTTACGAAAACACTAAGAAGAGCGGAATGTATCGAAAGCCTTTCCCTATACCAACGCCTCGGGAGCAGAGGAACAACCGGTATTGTCGTTACCACGGAGACATCGGGCATTATACTAAGGATTGCATTGCTCTCAAAAAGGAGATACAGATGCTGATAGAGCACGAGAACCTCTTAGAGTATGTGAAATAGAAGGCTCAGCAGAACGCCACTTCGAGGGAGCTCGTCTCAATACCGAAGTCTGAAACCGCCATGATCATTTTAGAAGTAACCGACCCTTTTGACGTCTCCGTCGAATATCCCGATCCATAAGAAAATCGCAACATCATCGGGATCATTGAAGAGGGAAGCACGGGAAGCACAGGGAAGGTGAAAAGCCTTTGTGAAGTTTTTGAATCCTTGACTATTTTTGGTGGTGACACAATGGCAGGAACAACGTGGGTATAGTCAGAAGCAGCCAGAAGGTAGCACGGGAGTGCTACCGAGCGGCCCTAGCACCCAGAAAAGATCAAGAGATGACACAGGCACAGGAATAGCAATTAAAGGGGCTCCCCTCGGGGTCGTTACCTGTTGATGATCCCAGGGAAGCTCCCGGTTTCTTAACCACTAACGAAGAATGTGAAAAACACGCGTTCGCTGAAGGCAAGGTCCTACAAATCGGAATCCATCTGTCGCCGACTTTCAGAGAACGCTTGTTATCTTTGCTACAGGAGAACCTGTATTTATTTGCTTGGTGTTCGAAGGATGTGACAGGAGTGCCGGGGGACTACGTGGTTCACAAGTTAACTGTCAACAAGAACGTCAGGCCTGTTTCGCAGAAGCGTCGGGCCTTTAGCCCAGAAAAGGCAGAAATCATTCTGCGGGAAGTCGAAATGATGATTAGCATCAGACACATTAAGGAATCAAGTTACCCGCTCTGGACATCCAACCCGGTCCTGGTAAAAAAGAAAAAACGGGAAGTGGAGGATGTGTGTGGACTTTACCGACCTTAACCGGACGTGCCCGAAGGACCCATTTCCTATGCCCAGGATCGAACAACTTGTGGATTCAAAGTCGGGAAACAGACTACTGTCATTTATGGATGCGTATGCCGGCTATAACCAGATCAAGTTACACCCAACTGACCAAGAAAGCACGACGTTTATAACGGGTCGAGGCTTATATTGTTACAAAGTCATGCCGTTCGGTCTGAAAAATGCTGGAGCGACTTATCAGAGGTTGGTCAACAAAACTTTCGATTCTCAGATAGGGCGGAATATGGAAGTCTACATCGATGACATGCTGGTAAAGAGCGGCACGGACGAGGAACATTTTGCGGATTTGAAAGAAACTTTTGGAAACCTCAGGGGAATAAATCTCAAGCTCAATCCGGAGAAATGTTCTTTCGGGGTAAGGTCGGGCAAGTTCCTGGGCTTCTTTGTTAGCGAAAAGGGAATTGAATCTGACACGACTCAGCTCCAAGCTTTGACCAACATGACTCCACCCAAAAATGTGAGAAGTCCAGATATTGACAGGGCGCCTAGCGGCCTTAAATCGGTTTATATCTCGTTCATCTGACAAATGTGCACCGTTTTTTAGGTCCTAAGAAATGCAAAGAATTTTGTTTGGACAGCGGATTGCGACGCAGCCTTTTTAGGCATCTAGGCTTATCTATCATCTCCGAACCTTCTCACAAAGCCTCTGACAGGCGAGACTCTTTTTCTCTACATTGTAGTTTCAAATTCAGCGGTGAGTGCGGCGTTGATCTGCGAATCAGGAGCAGCCCCTAGAGCCGTATACTTTGTGAGTAAAAGCTTACTGGACGCGGAGACACGGTATTTAAAGCTATAAAAGATGGTTTTGGCGCTAGTGACCGCAGCGCGGAAAATGTGACCGTACTTTCAAGCCCACCCTATTGTGGTCCGCACCTCGTTCCCACTCAAATATGTCCTTCAGCGCCCGGACATGTCCGGGAGAATGTCTAAATGGTCGGTCGAGCTGGGAGATTTCGACATCAACTTTGAGCCTCGGACAGCCATCAAAGGCCAAGTTCTGGCTGATTTTATGGTGGAATTTCATTCCGACCACCCAGATCCAGAGGCGTCCTCAAGATCAGCCGAACCAGATGAATGGATCATCCGCTCCGACGGGGGATCAAACGTAAGTGGCTGCGGGGCGGGCATGCAGATAGTCACTCTCACGGGAATAAGTATGCATCAGGCGATCCGGTTCGGTTTTCTCACTTCCAACAACGAGGCCGAGTATGAGGCCGCCCTGGCCGACATGCGATTGGCACAGGTGTGTGGAGCCAGGCACGTGTGGCTCATTAGTGACTCTCAACTTTTGATAAATCAAGCCTCAGGAGCTTCGGAGGCCAGAAAAGAACATCTAGTCCAGTACCTAGCTGCGCAGGGTGATAGCCGCGTCATTCACCAAGGTAACATATGAGCATATCCCGAGAGCCGAGAACATGGCAGCCGACTCTTTAGCATCGGTCTCATGTTCGAACTAGATACCCATGGATAACCGAGCAAGAGCACCCGTCCATCATCAAGAGGAAAGAGTTAGATAACCGGCCCGAAATAGCTTGTCAAGTATCTATAGTAACCACGTCGGATTGGCGGTGGGATATTATCGCTATCTTAGCAGAAGGTTTATTACCCACAGATGGAGTGTCGGCCCGTAAGGTGCGCAACAAAGCCCGAGGCTACGTCCTGTTAGGCGATGTACTGTACAAAAAATCATTCAGCCGTCCCTTACTGAGGTGCTTGGGGGTAAATGAGGCGCAGATCATTGTGTCTGAACTACACGACGTGGAAGGCGCGGCCCATTGTGGGTACAAGGCTTTAATCAGAACAATCTTTCTCGCCGGATTTTATTGGCCAACGGTGGCAGCGGACGCACAACAGATAGTAAAGACTTGCGACACATGTCAAAGATTCGCGAACGCAATAAATGTACCTGCGGCCCCCTTAAAATCTATATCAGAAAGAATACCTTTCGACCGATGGGAAATTGACCTTGTGGGGCCGTTGCTGATGGCGTCTGGTGGAAGACAGACAATCGTGGTGGCAGTGGACTACTTTTCCAAATGGGTTGAAGCTGAGCCATTATCCGCTACTAAGACTAAAGACATCATCAAATTTATCTGGTCCAACATCTGTTGTCGGTTCGGGGTACCACAGAGGCTCACCATGGATAATGGGCCACAATTCGACAGCAGAGAGATGAAATCTTTTTGCACAACTCACAGGATTAGGAAATGTTTCTCCGCTCCTTTCCACCCTCAAGCGAATGGGCAAGTCGAAGTCACCAACCGGACCATTTTGGACGGGCTCAAAACGAACCTCGAAGGAAAGGCCGGCAAGTGGCCGGACTATCTACAAGAAGTGTTATGGGCTTAACGAACCACTCCTCGAACGGCGACTCGGGAGTCACCTTATGCACTGGTGTACGGTATGGACGCGGTCACTCCGACAAAATCTATGTTCCCATCCTTTAGGATCGGAACCTATGATGAGGATTCAAACCAAGGCGATAGACAGTTGGCTCTCGATCTCATAGAAGAAAAACGAAATCGCGCTCAGCTAAATTCCTTACACTATCAGACCCTATTGAGGAGCCGGTACGCGTCCAAAGTACGACGGCGGGAATTCAAAGTTGGTGATAAGGTTCTAAGGCGCGTTTTTCTGCACACCAAAGATAAAAGCCTGGGAAAAATCGCCCCGAACTGGGAAGGACCGTACGAAGTGATAGCTAGAATCAAGAGCGGGACATATCGTTTACAAGACAAGCTCACACAGTCATTAAGGCTACCATGGAACATCGAACACTTAAAATTGTATTTAGAGTAATTTTACATTTTCGTAATTACCTGAGCGTTGTTTGTAAGAATCCTTTGATCGGGGATGCACTATTTCCTACCTCGGTGGCGCGAGGAGGTTTTAATGAGGCATCGGCTGTACCCGACCCCTACTTTTTGTTATCAAATTTTTGCCTTCTAATTTCTGAAGTACTATAAACCTTGTTAGCTGACGAGCTGATCCAAGGGGTCTATTACCAATCTTAATTCATTGACAGAACCTTCATGGGTTTTTCAGTATTCGAACTGATCTACAACTTACATTTCCCGACCCTATGGGAAATATTTCAATTTTACATTGATCTACAGAACCTTCATAGGTTTTTCAGTATTGAAACTGATCTACAACTTAAATTTCCCGATCCTATGAGAAATATTTCAATTTTACATTGATCTACAGAACCTTCATGGGGTTTTCAAGTATTGAAACTGATCTACATCTTAAAAATTTCCCGACCCTACAAGAAATATTTTCAATTTAACATTTGTCTACAAAGCCTTAATAGGTTTTTCAGTTCCCGAACTGATCTACATCAGACCAGAACTTTCGTTAGGATTTGATCATCACAAAACAGTTATAAAATGCAACAGTCACAAGCATATAAAGTATGAATGTCACAAACGGATAAAGGGAAATTCTGTTTACAACAAGTCTATAGGGGACTCCGCAGCCCCCAAAATCCATAGGTCTTTCAAAAACGACAACTACAAAAACACAAAAAAAAACACGTCGGGAATCAAGCTTCTTCATCCACCGACTCGGGGTCATCCGATTCATCATCCTTAATGCAAACTCCAGCAGGGCGATCCTCTTCGGGCACGTCCAACCACATTGACCCGAGGCAAAGGTCAGGGAAGCGGTTGTGAAAAGACAGCACATACGCGGCTTTAGCCTCGTCCGCCTCCTTCTCAGCCCACTTCTTGCATTTTTCAGCAGAAACGTATTGGCTGCCTTCAGATTGGTGATCTCCCATTCCAGGGCCGCGACACGATCTTCCCCGGCCTTCTAGGTCTGCTCCAAAGCAACCTCGGCCTCCTTAAGCTTCCCCGCTGCCAAGTCCTGAGCCGCCTTAGCACCCCGCACTTCCTCTTGCAGACCGATCACCTTCGCCTCCAAACCTGACAACTGTCGGCTCAGTTCCCCTGCCCGACAATCCTTCAGAGCCAAGGGGACAATCATGTTGTACAAGGAAAGGGCCAGCCCGTCGGTAATTTGTAACAGAAACATGTGCGGACTCCCAGGAACCGTCAGCACCGGAAGCTTTGTGCCACTCGAAGAAGCCGCGGCATGTGTAGGAGCCTTGGGGGGGGGGGGGGGTAGCATCATCCGGGATCACCACTACGGGATCAACCATCGAGCCACATTTAGCCCCCCCCCCCCATACTGGTCGAACAGCTTCGGCACAGTGACATTGTCAGCACCAGCAACCGCCCCACTTTCCTTCTTGGAGCGCTTTGGTTTTTTCACCTGAACTCCCTCTGCATCGGCCCGACCTTTTCTTTTCTGCACCAGCACCTGGGTCCGATCGGCCTTACAAACCTCAGCAACGTTTCCTTCTTCTTGCACCCCCGCCATTGCCTCTTCAGCACCGGCATTTCTCTCCCCGACCTCGTCATCTGGTTTTGGGCGTTTGCTAGGCGCCTTGTTACGTTTTGGGAGATACAGTTGGGATCCTGGCGCATCTGTCTTTGCGATCAGATCCTCCATGCTCGGGGGCTGTCGCAATTGCTCAATAGCGAGCACCTCTGACGGACAACGCCAGAGATTGCTCATGATTAGGTTGGTATCTTTAAAGGTCCGGTGCATCGCCCGACCCCAGTGCTGCTTAGCGTAGTCTTTCAGCACCTGGAAGGTGACTTCACCTGATGAGAAGTAGTCCTTCTTCAGCCCCTGCAAGAACTCCTTCGACACTGCACAAGGGATCGGTACAAATTCAAAAAACAAATGTGTGCATATATATCAGGGGATTACCATCGGGAACCCAGGTCCGGAGTAGTCGCCTCTGGTTCTCCTTGCTGTAAGGGCGGCCATTTTCCCAGCAGCCGCTCAGAAAGACGAAGCGATGCTTCCAGCCCTTGTCTCCCTCAAGGAAATCATTAACTATCTTCCATTTGTTTGCCAGGGCAGAATAGAAGAACGGGGACTTAGGAGATTTCGACAGCCCATACATTGCAATGTACTCTTCCACAGGCATAACCCGACACGACAAACGCGAGGCCATTATGCAGGACATCAAGGTGTACCACGCGTTGGGCGTCAGTTGAGAGAGGCAGATTTGGAGGGTGCGAAAGTACAGAGCAATCTCGGGATCCAGGGGGAAACGGAGGCCCCAATTAAACAGCTTGGTAAAAACCAATATCTCTCGCGATTGAACGTGCACGGGGGTCTCCCCGGGGACGGGAAACCGAACAGTGATGCACTCTGGAATCCCCGAGCGAATCAGCAGCTCTTTTTGCTCAGCAGCAGGAAAGTAGAGATACTTACCTTCAAAAAGAGAGACGACAGTACTCGAAGGAAGCCAGCGGAAGTAAGTAGTGGTTATGGCCGCCTCTACCTCCTCGGGAAGAAGATCCTCTAGAGGGGTAGCAGCATTACCAGCAGCAGCAATGCTAACCTCCGCGGGTAGAACGTCCACCTCTGATTCCTCGGTATTTGATACCGGAACTTGATCAGAGCTTAGGACAGTGGCAGCGCCCGGGTCGGACGGTCGAACCCGAGAATCTGTGGGACCAGCACTGCTACCGGTGTGTGCCAGATGAGCCTCGTCATGTTGCCGACGAGCCCACTCGGGGTCCAACTCCTCTGGCGTCAATCGCCGCTGATTAAGACCTAAAAAAGTTCTAGCACTGTTACTGCCAGTTCGGTACCCTCGTATGGAGGGAGTGAGTTGAACCATTTCGGGATAATTACCTCATGTGGGAGATGTTGGAGAGCTGGTTTCCCCCATAGGTAGCAACTTTGTTTTGAATGTGCGTCGGGGCGGTAAAGGAGGCAAAGTGGTGTAAGAATTGACAGACGACGGCGTCGGGTGATCTGATCGGACAACCGGATAGCAAGGGGAACTACTGCTAGAGGTAATGACAACGGTTTCTGGAGTTAGAGCGGTATCAGGAGTTAGAACGTCGGGTGGTTCAGGCGAAATGAAGGACTCGGCAGGGATCGGGGTAGCAAGAACAGGATCGTGGGGCTGCGGTACAGGTGTGAACGGTTTGGAATTAGAACCCCAAATCAATCCAGCACGTCGGTATTCTTCAACGCGGTCACCAATGCTAGCCCACTCTTTAAAACCGAACATGGGTTTTTTCTTTTTCTTTGTTGATTCCTGGTTCGGATGTTTGGGTTTCATAAAACAAGCATTCCCTCTCTAGAAAAGTTCGGACATCGCTTTCTCTCTCTAGAATGCCTCTGAGAGAGATCAGAATTTATGAAGTACTTATAGGCAACATCACATGACCGAGGAATACCAAGCGACAAAAAGCAGCGGGAAGGCGAAGAGACTCCCTAAGAAACTGTGTTGGCAAGCACGCGTCAAGTTAACTGTTGACACGTGTCACCCCTCTTCTGAGAAGAGCTCACCTAGGCTAGCTTCCTCAAACAAAGACGCAATATGGGCCATCTCGACCCGGTTCGCCACGAAAGCCAGCCCACCGTAATAAGCCCAGGAAGAAACCACCAAGAAGGCACGGGAGCCGACCCAGTGAGATTCATGAGCCAAGTCAGGGCACGGGTTAAGTGGAACAAAACATCCGAACCTAGACCTCTAACAAGATTCAGAAGTTCAAATAGCGGGAGGAAGAAAGCCTCCGTGAACCCGACCATGCGATAAGTGCCTTAAGGGCCAATTACGCAGGAAAGAGGAAATATGCCTGAAGCAGGGCAACCATCAATCCAGGATACGGGGGACAGCGATTGTCAGTTTTTGACTCTTTTATAAGTCTTCAATACCGATGCTTTCGAAGACTGGGGGGCTACTAATAAGGAGATAATTCGCCAGAATAAATAATAAGGGGTTGATTATGAATGTAAAATACTTGATATGGCTATTATTTTATTTACTATCCATTAGAGGCAAATTTGTAAATAATGTATTTGATGAGGGACCAAAATAACAATAAAACCAGCCCACCAAGGACATTAATAGGACCACCCTTCTTTACTATAAAAGGTGACCCTCTTTCTTGGTAGGTGGGACATTCCACAATAAAATATTCTCTTGACTTTCTCTCTCTCTACTCTCTCTCTCTAGTCACATCAGGTCCAAGACCCAAGAACCTTCCAAGTCATTTATTTTTCATCATTGGCGCCGTCTGTGGGAAACCGTGATACCCAAAAAGGAATATTTTCCTTTAAAAATCGCGATTGGATCTTTGAGGATGAATGACGTTACTGTCAAAGAGAGGGTCGGGAGAGAAATTTCCCGAGCCGTTTCGCTATCTGAAGGTGAAGAAGCCCCGGGTCGGGAGTACTACGCCCAAGGTCGGGACAAACGATCGACGCTTATCATGACCAGGAGACAGCTCCTGGAAGACATTGCGCGGTTAAACGCCGAAAAATAGCAGGCATTTGGGCGAGAAAAAGGCTCGGGAAGGAAAAGGAAATGAACCATTCGTGGATGACCTTGAAGAAGGTAACCTGGCCGCGGGACATCGGATAGAGGCCCGACCCGTTAGGTATTATTGAGAGCCTCGTCCGGAGGATCGGCGGACCGTCAGAAGGGAGCGATACCCGGAGGATAATCGAGTCGTCGCCGACAACTACACCTCGGATGATTCGTCAGGAAGGGAGTACCGACGTCGAGAAAGGTTGAACAAACACGCGCATAAAAACCGTTCCCGACGCAACGGGGCACCCAGGTCGGACTCCCGCAAGTACAAGAAAGGAAGCACGAAAAAAAAGGACACCGGTATCGTTTGAGAAAGATGAGATGCCAACGGGAAGCCGAGAGGAGCGAGTAGCCCTTCCCCAGGTCCAATGGCAGCCTTCGAATAGTCAGAATCAAGGATATCGAGTCAGCAGCCAATTTGTCAGCCCTGGGGATGAGGGTCTCTACGGGATTCAGACTGAAGGGCTCGGAGGCTATCAGGATTCAGGATGAACTGGAGAGTATTGCCATTATCCGATGAGATATTAGCGGGCCATCTCCCCAAGATATTTGATATCTCCAAGTTGGAGAAATACGATGGAAAAAGGGACCCAGATAATCATTTAGAGGCTTTTCAAAAACTTCATGTTGAGTTTCGACAACGATGACAAACTTCTATGTCGGGCGTTTTCGATGACTTTTAAGGATCGGGCGTCCAAGTGGTACAACCGATTACCGCAGGGTTGCATCCAAAACTTTGGAATGTTCTGGACAATGTTTCGGCAGCATTTCGTCGGAAGCAAGAGCTTCCGGGCCAATGGGGATACCATCATGAATTGTAAGCAGGGTTGGGAGAGAGCCTCAGGGAATACACCAGGCGTTTCATTGATGCAAAGACCGACCTAGACCATTGTGAAGAAAATGTAGCGTTAACCGCGTATCGATTGGGTTTTCTCCCAGGACCGATGAAACAAGTGGTAACCAAAAAGCAAGCCTTTACTTTTTCTGCCCTCCTGGCTCAAGTAGAAAAGCGAATATTGATCGAAGAAACCGAGGCGTCCGAACTAGCGGCACAGATTCAGCAGAGCGCGCAAGCATCGGTCGTGATAAAATAGGGAACTCAATACCTCCAACTCAATCTTTATCAGCCAAACCGTCGGCTCCCCCGAGCCAGAGGACAAAACAGACAAGTCAAACGGCTTCGCGACCTATGTCTAACAAATGGATCAGACCCGTTTATTTCACCGACCTGACATAATGTGTGTCTTCAATTTACGAAAAGACTAAGAAAAGCGGAATGTATCGAAAGCCTTTCCCTATACCAACGCCTCGGGAGCAGAGGAACAACCGGTATTGTCGTTATCACGAAGACATCGGGCATGATACTAAGGATTGCATTGCTCTCAAAAAGGAGATACAGATGCTGATAGAGCACGGGAACCTCTTAGAGTATGTGAAAAAGAAGGCTCAGCAGAATGCCACTTCGAGGGAGCTCATCTCAGTACCGAAGTCTGAAACCGCCATGATCATTTCAGAAGTAACCGACCCTTTTGACGTCTCCGTCGAATATCTCGATTCAGAAGCAAGTCGCAACATCATTGGGATCATTGAAGAGGGAAGCACGAGAAGCACAGGGAAGGTGAAAATCCTTTATGAAGTTTTTGAATCCTTGACTATATTTGGTGGTGACACAATGGCAGGTACCACGCATACCTCCAGGAAGCGACATATTGTGAATCTATCTACGCAGCTGGAAACCCGGACTTACCCCTCTTCAAAAGGCCCCTCGTCGCCAATCATGTACTTCGACGACAATGATATGAGGGATATAGCCGGCCCTCACGAAGACGCCATCGTTATCGGAGCGACCATTGCAGGGGAAGAGGTCCGGCGCATTTTGGTGGACACCAGTAGCTCGACCAATATAATCTTTGCGTCCACTTACGCTAAGTTCAGAGCGCCTCCGGTCATTACGCGATCAGATTGAACTATCGTCGGATTTACAGTGTCAACAGCGGATGTGGTAGGGGAATTTGAGGGGGTTGTTCAGCTAGGCCGCGGGCCATTTAAGAAAAAGGTCACTGTTTTATTTATGGTGGTAGACGCCCCAGCTTCTCACAATGCCATCTTCGGGAGATCCTGGTTATCACGAATGCACGCGGTATCTTCCACGATCTATCAGTGTTTGAGATATGTGATCGGGAACAACGTGAGTATAGTCAGGAGCAGCCAGAAGGCAACACGGGAGTGCTACCGAGCGGCCCTAGCACCCAGAAAAGATCAAGAGATAACACAGGCACAGGAATAGCAATTAAAGGGGCTCCCCTCGGGGTCGTTACCTGTTGATGATCCCAGGGAAGCTCCCGGTTTCTTAACCACCGACGAAGAATGTAAAAAACACGCGTTCGCTGAAGGCAAGGTCCTACAAATCGGAATCCATATGTTGCCGACTTTCAGAGAACGCTTGTTATCTTTGCTACGGGAGAACCTGGATTTATTTGCTTGGTGTTCGAAGGATGTGACAGGAGTGCCGGGGGACTACGTGGTTCACAAGTTAACTGTCAACAAGAACGCCAGGCCCGTTTCGTAGAAGCGTCGGGCCTTTAACCCAGAAAAGGCAGAAATCATTCTGGAGCGACTTATCAGAGGTTGGTCAACAAGACCTTCGATTCTCAGATAGGGCGGAATATGGAAGTCTACATCGATGACATGCTGGTAAAGAGCGGCACGGACGAGGAATATCTTGCGGATTTGAAAGAAAGTTTTGGCAACCTCAGAGGAATAAATCTCAAGCTCAATCCGGAGAAATGTTCTTTCGGGGTAAGGTCGGGCAAGTTCCTGGGCTTCTTTGTTAGCGAAAAGGGAATTGAATCCGACCCGACTCAGCTCCAAGCTTTGACCAACATGACTCCACCCAAAAATGTCAAAGAAGTCCACATATTGACAGGGCGCCTAGCGGCCTTAAATCGGTTTATATCTCGTTCATCTGACAAATGTGCACCGTTTTTTCTGGTCCTAAGAAATGCCAATAATTTTGTTTGGACAGCGGATTGTGACGCAGTCTTTTTAGGCATCAAGGCTTATCTATCATCTCCGAACCTTCTCACAAAGCCTCTGACAGGCGAGATTCATCATGGTCACGTAGTCCTTCAAGCTGGTCATGTCATCACCACTCTTTGTGAAGTGGTACCGGAGTAATTCAGCAATCTTAGTCATGTTTTGAGAATCCTTTTGGATCCCAAGTTTAAGGTTCTTGGTGAAAGCCTCATAAAATTTGTCATAGTCTTCCTTGTTCTCTGCAATCTCAAAGAATAGCCCAATGCACTTTTTTACCAAGTTCTTGCGGATAACCTACAAGATCTTGTTCGGCTGCAGCGTTTCTCTCGAAATGTTGAGAGGCAAGTCCTCAGAATCAACAATACCTTTAACAAAACCAAGGTATTCCGAGATAAGTTCTTCACATTTGTCCATGATAAAGACATGGCGAACATAAAGGTTAATGTTGTTTGGCTTTTTCCTGGTGTCAAATAAATCAAAAGGTGCCCTCCCAGTCCTAGGTGAAAAGAGCACAAGCTTGAACTCAAGTTGGCCCTCCACAGAGAAATGCTTGACAGCTAAGTGCTCCTCTCAATCATTGGTAAGGCTCTTGTTGAAAGCAGCATATTCCTGAGAATGCTTCTTTACGAACTGAAGGCCAAACTCATTGGCTATTTGCGCCATAATGCATCTCGAGGCTTTTTAGATTGAAAAAGAACTATGCTTTTTAATAAATAGAAGGTTTTTAGATTGCACGACTTATATGATAACAAGATCTCGTGTTTTTAAATTACAGCTTATATAATACCAAGATTGGAGGTTTTTGGATTGCGCAGCTTATATACTACCAGAGGAGATAGCTTTACTCTGTAAGTTACTTAGCCATTACATAGACCTATTACTCAATTGCCTATACTTTTATGTTTTCAACTAATTGTTTCAAAAGAATAAATTAATATATATTCCATATTTTTTAAAATATTGATTGTACTACTATTAACCAATTCATTTTTTATAAACAAAACAAATTATTTTCATGTTCCCATACCAAGAAAGAGCTTTTAATTTGATTTGAATGACTATTTTTTGTAATTAACAAAAATCTAAAATGGTAATAGATGATTATTTCCCTTATTAAAATATAATCAATTTTAAATTTATTTGGATCTCTCGATAACAATAAGAGTATCTTTAGATAATAATCTAAAGTTAATCTAGTTTTATAGTTATTCGACTTTATAAACCCAATACGAAATATACGATTATGGTCACATGTGAGCACGAGTTCACTGCGTTGTAGTAATTAAGCCCCGGTGAATAAGTTCAACGTAAAGAATGTACAACTTATAGTTAAGCTATAAGTTAAATTTTATTTTCTTATATCATATTCAATGAGTGATTAAGGGCATAATGGGTAATGGGTTCCATAGACTTAGGATTAGGGATCACTTTTTATAGTACTTTATACCTAATTAATCTAACTCATATATATATATATATATATATATATATATATATATATATATATATATATATATATATATTATAGAATTAAATTTTGTTGGGTTTTTTTATGGAATTAAATTAATGGGATGGTCTAATTAATTTGGTCACAAGTAATAACTAAAGGAGCACCGTACACGGTACACCTATAAATTCCGAAAATGGAGCTCGACACGTACGGTGTAATGGCCAACAATCTGACTCAGCCGGGTTTAGAGCATTAGGCATTGTGGCTATAGCCTATAATGTTGTTCACTTTTCAAATACAGCCCACACCTTGTAAGAATTATGGACCTGCACATTAAATCATATTTCTTTTTTCTATATCTGGTATAAATTATGTGATATTTTTATAAATACACAAAATACATTTCGAAATCAATATAAACTTTGAAATATAAATAAATAAATATAAAAATACATAATCAGATCCAAAATTGAGTTAGAGAATATCTAAATATAATGGAATGATCCGAAACCTTTTATATATAGCAATAATGAAATTAGGTAATTGACAAAGTTCCCCTTATATTTTAGTTTAGTTTTTTTTTTAAACTTTAATTTGAATTGCTTATATTAATTAATGAATTTTTTTGAGGTTTTTTGTATAACTTATTAAAATGAAGATATTCTTGAATATTGAACAATGAGAGTTGGATTAATCACATGTGCAACATTCAAAAGTTTTTTTTTGAAATGCATTAGGAACTTCATTAGATAAAAGTAAAAAACGAACAGTCTTAACAAGGCGACGATATTTACTTTATGTAACATCATCCTGCATCGGGATGTCAGAACAAGATGGTTAGTATATGGTATCATAAATGAAAGTAAGTTAGTGAATAATTGGATGTATATTCACCATTTAAGTCACACGCGAATCATTTTATCACCACATAATGTTGAGTCTTAATAAGTGTTTGAAAGCTTCTATAAAATAAACTCACGAACAAGTCGAACAACTCGTTATGGAAACATAAGATGAACCCCAGAAACTAGAATGAATAATTTCAAAATAAGAAATAGAAAAAATACACATTTGTACTATGTAAAAAAACATAAACATTTCTACTTTCAAACCACTACAATCAGAGATATTGAAAGTATTAAAATGACCTAAGATGTAACGACTAAAAACTTTAAATATGATGTGAATACATGTCCACATATGTTTCCCACAAAGAAAGTTTCTCATGACATAACTCTAGTATAAAAAATCATTCTCGTTAAGTTGTGTACTATCAAAAAGTTAACATCTCCTATCATATTACTCATAGGAATCCACAAGTTCTCATCGAATAATAGATGTGAATTGTGTTATATATTATTCGAAATCGCATCAAATAATATATAACAAATCTTGGAAAAAATAAATAAGCTCTTTTTTTGATTTACCTAATGAATAAACATAAAATTAAGAAGACTTACGGGTTTGTCTCATGCTTTTCATCTAGTATGTTCTTTTATTCCTTTTCGTACTTTATCGATATCGTATATTTTCTTTGGGAAACCTGCAGAACGAGTTAATAGAAAGGAAAGGTTTCCAGACACTAAAGAAAGCGTTTGTCTATTTGTGATTATGGTTTAGGATAATAAAATTTCTAAACCTAGCCATTTACTATAGTCTTTACAATGTGAAGTCCAACATTATAAAGTCCATCCTTTATTACTTCCTTATGTCCGGGGACCATAACCCGATAAAATTGATAATTCAATTTATATTCCTAATTTATTAATTTAGGCTTAAGTGTTGAGATTTGAGCCCTCTTCATCACAGTGCATAAATTCAACCTGGTTGCCACACTTGAACGCATAACACTTTTTCACCCATAGATCCAATTTAGTTAATTAAATAAGAAACTCGATTACTTTTCATTTGGACTTCCTTAAGCCAATAACAGAATATGTTTATTTAGCATGTCAGTTCAAATAATTATCGGTCCATAAATATATTAAATAAATATTTTCCAACAATCTCCCATTTAGACCGCCACATGCTACTCAAGAATACATATTTAACTTTAATGGGATCCATATATTCATTGTCAATGGGCAAACGATACAACCCCGTACATGACTGATAACAATAAAGGACTAAAGACCTCTTTCTCGTAATGTGAACAATAGAATGCAACAGTAATCACATTATCATTATCAATCAATTACTTGGGCCAATTATGGAGCATGGCCTAAGAGTAATATGGCTTTTAATCATACATATCTACTCTTAAATGGTCTAACTTTGGAGATCCAATACAATACAGATATCAATAAATATTTCCAATCATATATATATACATATATTGCTATAAACTTCAATATGCGCAATACTGCAAAATATAACATCAGAATCTATTAAAAAATTTCCCACTAAAACTAATAATCCTCTAATTCAACTACACCCATACCGATGGTGTGTCCCTAGAAAAACTTAGGCAAAACCACATTTGTTAGAGGATCTTAGCTATTATTGAGTTTATGGTGATGTGCTCTATATTTATCTGACCCATTCGAACTATCACTTAAATAGAAAATAACTTTATGTCTATGTGTTTGGACTTAGAAAAGTTTCTATTTATGTTAGAGTATTGCATTGCGATGTTCTGCAGCCATAATTACCAGTTCGATGCCTCAAAGCACGCAAAAAATTCTTCCACCATGATGGACAATGCAATAAATGTTTGCTTTATACTTTTCCAGGATATTCCACCTTCAGCTAATAAGAATATATTTTTTGACGTGATTTTCAGTGTGTCTACGCATCCACTAAAATCCGAGTCAGAATACCCAACGATCTCCAGTTTATCCGACTTTTAATATGTGAACATGAACCCTTTTGTTCCTTGCAGATATCAGATTACCATTTTAACTGCTTTCTAGTGATTTGGGTTACTAACATATCTCCCCAACATATTTACAGCAACAACAATATCTGACCTCATACAAACTTGTCACCCTTTGCTATAAGGGTACTTAGGGGTTTGTAATCTGTCAATCCGTGACGTTGTAACGCACTTTCAATGTATTCATTTTGTGATAATCCAATAATACCAAGATCTCGATATATATATATATATATATGGATTCCTAACACAAAACTGGCATCACTAAGATCCTTCATATCAAACTTGTCTAATAGAAATCTTTTTGCAATGTGTAATAATTCCTTATTGTTCGAGGCAAGCAATATGCCATCCACGTATAATATAAGAAATATGAAATTACTCCCACTGAACTTGTGATACACACAATCCTCGACCGAGTTGATCTAAAAGTCATAACCGACTATCACCTCAAGGAATTTGTGATACCATTTACGAGAGGCTTGTTTAAGCCCATAAATGGATTTCTTAAGCCTGCAAACGAGATCTTTTGAGTTACTTTCCATAAAGTGTTTTGGTTGTACCATATAAATTGTTTCCTCAATCTTACTATTGACAAAATCAGTCTTAACATCCATCTGATTAAGCTCATGGTCAAAATGTGCAACTAATTCCATGATTGTTCTAAAGGAATTCTTTATCGATATCGGAGCGAATGTTTCTTTAAAATCAATCCCTTCACGCTAAGTATAACCTTTCGCTAGAAGACGTGCTTTGTGTCTTTCCACATCAACCAGGTAATCGCGTTTGGTTTTGTAAACCCATTCACAACCAATTTCCTTTTTTCCTTCAGGTAATAGGACAAGATCTCATACTGCATTGTCTTGCATTGATTTGTCAATTTCTTTCATAGCGTCAATCCACTTTTGAGAGTAAGAGCTTGCCATGGCCTGTTTGTAGGATGAGGGATCATTTAGAGTTCTAGCATATAACTCATCATACTCCGAAGATATACTACAAATTCTAGACCTATAATACTATTCATTTCTCTCGTGGACTTTCTTAAGGGAATTATTTCATTTTGTTGCACTTCTTGAGCAGGTAGAGTTTAATCATTATGAACGATGTCATTTTAATTCCCTTGTAAAAGATTATCTTTAGGTTCCTCTTGATCTACCTGGACCATATCGGTATCCTAGTTAGAACCCTCAAGTGGAGCATCAGTGTTAATTTGAGGATTATTTTGTTCTTATGGGACCATAATATTTTGGCATTACAACCCAATCTTCTGATACCTGAGTATCCATATTAAAACAGCCATTAATATCTATGGATTCTTCCTTAAAATCAACATATGTTCCTTTACTTTCCCCCATAAAGTCAACATCCTCTAGAAACTTGGTTGTTCATGTCTCAAATATTATACCAGTGAGAGAATCGTAAAACTTCAACCCTCTCGAATGTTCAAAATAACCTATGATGAAACAAATAATTGTTTTTTGGTACAGTTTGTTTTTCTTAGGTTTGTAAGGCCTCGTCTCAGCTAGACAACCCCACGCATGAAGATGCTTTAAATTGGTTCTACGCCCATTGCAAAGATCATATAGGGTCCTAACAGTAGACTTGGTGGGTACTCGATAAAGTATATAAGCGGCACATTTGATGGATTCCCCTCAAAGAGATAATGGTAGAGATCAGTGACTTATCATGCTTCTAACCATATCTTTTAGTGTGCAGTTCCGTCTCTCAGATACACCATTCATGCAAGGTGAACCGAGCATAGTGTATTGAGGGACTATTCCATACTAGTCTAGGTATTGTACAAAGGATCTTCGATATTGTTCACCCGATCCGTCATATCTACCATAGTATTCACCATCACGGTTAGATCTAACGGTCTTAATGATTTTACCAAGTTGTTTCTCAACCTCGGTCTTAAAAGCTATGAACTTGTCCAAGGTCTGAGAATTTTCATGAAGAAGATAAAGGTAACTGAAACGAGAGTAGTCATCGATGAATGATATAAAGTACCGTTGCCCGTTCCATGATTCATGTGGAAACGGTCCACAGATGTCGGTATGTATCAACTATAGGACTTCCCTCGCTCTATATGCCCCTAAATTTTTAAGTTTGGTTTGTTTCCCTTTGATACACTCGACATATATACCGAAGTCAGAGTAATCAAGGGGGCCTAATAAACCTTCAACAACAAGCTTGTTCATTCTAACTTTATATATGTGACCAAACCGTTTGTGCCACAGTTTAGAGATCTTTCAGATTTAATAATTTTGTTTGATGTATGTTGTGTATTCATAGAAATGTTGTGATTATTAATAGTATTCAACAAATACAAATTGTCCTCTTTAATCAAATTTCCATTTCCAATAATCACATTATTTAAAGGGAGTGTAACTCTAAAACTAGACAAGAGTAACCTTGTAAGTCTAAAACTAGAAAATAAATTAAGTTCCTTCGAAAAGTAGGAACATACATTACATTCTCTAAAAATAATACATGTCCAATGGAAAATTTTAAATAAAAATCCCAAATAGTTAAAACATCACGCGAGCTCCCGTCTGTTGTGAAAATAAATTTTTCATTCTCACTTAGCATCCTGCTCTTTGACGTACCCTACAAAGAAACACAGACATAAGTTATTGCAGCTGAATCAACCCACCAAGTATATCTTTTAATAGAAACTATATTACTTTCTGAAACAACCAAAGATGTGGGAATACATTTTCTTAACAAATAAGCCCGACGTTTCTCACAATCCTCCTTCAGATGTCCTTTCTCTTTGTAGAAAATACATCGACCTACAATCGATTGCTCATGATTTTTCTTTTATCGGAGCAACCTGGTCATTTGCCATCTGTTTTTTTCTTAGGCCTTGCCCCTTCTTCGAATGTAATCATATTAACCTCAGATGCGGTGTTTTTAAGTTTTTTCTTCTCATGTGCAGCGTGGGAAATTAACTCATTGATATTCTACTTTTCCCGCATGCAGTTATAAGTGGACTGGAAATACTTAAACCGGTCTGGTAGCGAATGAAATGTGAATCCCACTATGCATTCCTCAGGTAATTCTAAACCGATTGCTTTTAACATTTTGCCAATCATCGACATTCCCATAATATGCTCCCGGATTTTACCTTTTCCATTATACGGTTTGGTAGCTAGCTCTGCATCTCGACCTTCTCATTTTTGGAAAAGGCTTTCTCAACCTCCCTGAGAAATACCAAAAAAGTGGTAACACCTTTAGAGACAGCCCCATGCAATACTATTGGTATCCCCTGTAACAAAAGCGCCATGCATAAATTATTTGACTTCTCCCATCTTTCATCGGTCTTAGTTTCCTCCGGTGTACTTTCCGGACTAAGGGAGGATGGTTTGGGAGTTGAAAATGTATGGTTGTAATCATGTACAGATAAAACAGCAACATATCTTCCTTCTACAATTGGAAGTCTGAACAATCCAACATGGGTGGACGGTTCCCCGATAGATTGTAACCAGTGGATACTGTAATAAGAACAAACAACACAAAACACATATAACATCTTGACATATAACTGAAAACATGTGCATGAACATGGTAAATACATGTAAAACATAAAATACCCTGATAATAGATACCGTAGGGAAAATCATACTAACATGCAATTTTATGAGTTTGAGAAAAATACTATGATCATTATTTTAATTTCTTAAGTACCAATGAGACCTTCCGGAGGGCAAATATCATTTACTTAAATTAAAATAACAATAATTTGATTTTCTTAAGTACCGGTGAAACCTTTCGAAGGGCCGATTTCAACACAATGACCATTTTCAGTAATTTTTTCTCGTTCATGATTAATTTAAACCCAAACGTTAACCTTCCGGAGGGCCGGTAATATTTGAATTTAAATTAATCCCCGAACCTTTTGAAGCCTAGGATCCATAAAAAAAAATAAAATTAACCTTCTGGAGGGCCGGTTAAATTAATTTCTTAGTTTCACTTATCGGTCAACGAAACCTTAGTCATGCATCGCCATTTAATCATTTAAGCATATAAAATTTAGTTTACAAATATACATATAACAGTTAGCATGTCCAAACACATCATATTTATTAAATAAATTAAATTAATTAATTCATTTTTTCGATGAGTAGTATTTTTTATTAATAACGTTTTTGGGAAAACACTATTCACCATCCGGAAATCGTTTGTACACTGTGCGAAAAATATATATTTCATAACCTGATGAATAGTATTTTTTATGAATAATGTTTTTTTATATTATTATTATTATTCATCCTATTAAATATTGTTCATACATTGTTCATATTCCGAAAAAACACTATTACATTGCAACAAAAGTGTATTGTGAATTACCTCGCAAGTTACAGTGTTCATCCACAATGTTAGCAGTTCGCTGGCCATTGTAAACATCGTCGGACAACCTTCGATCAACGTTAATATCAGGGGTTAAGTCGCCGATGAGCCATTGCCCCAATAATTTTGAATTCATTCATTATATTATGGTTGATTTGATGCTAATTTGATGAGAAGAAATTTTCAGACATCAATCAACCCTAATTTAACCAAAACAAATCCTCAAACTATCAAAATTACAATTTATACATATAAAACATGGGAAAAAATACATGCTTTTCAATACGAATAAATCACATAACATGTTTTTCATACAATCCTTAAATCCATGCCCTAACCAGCTCAGTTAACACATAAACCCAATAGAATGGATTTTTTACGATGAAGAAAAAACGTGCATTTTTATCTATCAATACACAATTTGATTATTAAACCGAATCGAAAAAGGTTAACTTGGCTCTGATACCAATTGTTATATATTATTTGAAGGGTCGAGAGGAAATTTTATCCATGTGGTAGGCCAAACTTGTGGTAAAATATTAGGAGAAAAGTGAGATCATGCATATCTGCAAAACCTGCACAATATTGGGAAAAAGAACAGGGAAACTAGTAAGAGAGAGGATAGAACCCAACATAGCTTGCAGTTCAAAAGTAGATGAGTTAATTGATGTGTGAATTATTATTGAGGAAGAATAATGCGGGCGGTAGAGGGGATGAGAGGTGGTTTGAGGGAGACGATAAAGTGAGTTAGTTGATTAGGGTTATGGTTCGAGCGGAGGATGGGTTTGGTTTGGAACATGATTTTTTGTTCTGAGGTGGTTAAAACTATTATTGAACTATAAGGGCTTGGACGGTAACTGGGCCGGATACTATTTGGTTGGATAAGGTATTTATTAATTACATTTTTAACTTGTGATGTGTTGGTTAACACATGAGAACCTGAGGGAATGCGCATAGAGTCCACACACTGGTTATGCTTGGATGAGGACATGAAAGAGGAAATGATGGTAATTGTATGTAGAGATGTGAAAGTGGTTGTGTATGAGTTTAAATAGTAGAGTTTCTGATACATAGTAGAACGCAAAAGAAGCTAGATAGAGGGATAAACCCTAATTTTATTTAATCAAAAATTCTTCCCAAACAATGTAAAGAAGATATGTTTATATAAGGTTTCAATTGAAACCTTAAAACTAAAATAAGAAAATTACTAAAATATCCTAAATTATTAAAAACTCGAATTAAGCTGATAGATGATCCCAAATGCCCAAAAAGCCCATATATCACAAGCAAAGCTGGTGACTTGCATTCGTGGCATCGTTTCCTTCGAAACAAGGTGTTGTGGGTCAAAATCAGACACCGGAGCTCCAAACTGTCAATTCACCGCATTCTTCGGGTGATCGTCAGTCTTCATAAATTCCAGCGTTAAGCTGTCTGCGTCAGTTTCAAATATCATAGGAGTTAAGAGTGATGAAAGATTATATGAAAGAGCTCAAGATGCTCAATGGTGTTTTCACCACCGGGGATATCAATTGGCAAGGTGATATACATACCAGAGATCATGGGGGATTCACATTTGGTTTTGTTAGACAAAGTGTTAATAGAGGTTGGAGAAGGCCTTTTTTAGATTTCTACATTCATGTAGCCCTTGTTCTAGGAAGCCTGATTGAAATAGGCAATGATTGCGTGAATAAATAACAATGAGACCCTTGATCTTGGTGTTAGGTATGACAAAGTCTATCTCATAATGATCTTCTTCCTCATCGACTAACATACAATTATGAAAGGCATAGAGAGATGAAGAAAGAGGCAGACCTTCCGTCAAGCTAATAACAATATGTAGCACAAGTCTACAAGCCTTGTTTTACAATTTTAAATCAATGTTTAAACTAGATAAAGGTGGAGGATAGACATGTACAAAAAGTGGGAGGTCGTGCATAATTACTTAAAAATTGATCTTAACGAAGATGGAACGACTGAGGGAAGATGGCGTAAAACTAGTTGACAATTTAGTTTCAAGGGAAAGATGTATCGCATGACCCTTGAGAAACGTAATGGGTCACAATAAAGAGGAGCTCGTCATTGTGCGTGTTGGCTTAGGTGTTAGAATTAAAACGTAGGGTGAGTTTTTGTCGGCCACTGGATTTCCTGAATGATGATCATTTTGTTTTGGGGTTTGGCTTCGAACGAATGTTAACCATGGTGGGGAGGTAAATAGTTTTTTATGTAATATAAATATGGTTTTTTGTGAGAATGGTATTCTATTTGATGTGATGGCAAGGTTGGTTTCACTACCATTTAGTTCTAAGTGGGGGGGGGGGATTGATGCTTTGATTAGTCTAGTGGGTACTAGCATGGTGGCAGAAGAGCTCAGGTAGAGGAAATCTAAAAGGCGATGAAGGATAGTAAGAAATGATTGCTAAGTTACCGTGTGAAATCTTAGCACGGAGATTATGAAAGATATGGCTTCGGAGATTAAATTAAAAGAGAGGGTGCAGCTAGCATAAGTTGTACTTATAGGGTGGTTTTTAAATGAACCCCAAAGAGACAAAGAGTTTTCTTGGAAAAGTCGATAAAAAGAAACTGTTATTTGTAACATGGGTTGTGGATGAGTTTGTATGACTGTTGGGATTACAATCTTCATGTTACTAAAATATGCAGATTATATATCTTATAATACACCTAAAAATCCTTAAGTTGCAAGAAAAACATAATACATAGTAATAATTATTGCTATAAATCTAGTATTTACTGGTGAAAGTGCCAATGTCATTTAATATGCAATAGAACCCTTGGATACTGAATATAGCCTAAAATCAGCATATGCTATGTTGTTTATGCCAATGGTGGCCGTTAGTCGCAACCAAAGAAAAACAACAATTGGAAGATAAAAACTCCTTCAAGTTTTTGGAAAGATAGAGAAATATATATGTATACCGTGTTTGAAAAAACGGTTTGAATATTTGTAGAAGAGAGAAAAATCTCATTCACAAGCATCTAAGTTTGTTGGTAACTTGTATTACACCAACCGATGCAAGCTTAATCGATTTGATACACGACTTTATATATTTTTACATTGTGGGAAATCCATTGAAGTTAATCAGAAGGATGTACAATATTTGGATGAATCTGATGATAACCAATATTGGGGAAAAAAAATGAACCAGTAAGTCGAAGTAGAACCTCAATTATAGACAATATAGTGAGTGGAATTTGAAAACATTTGGGTTGAGCCTCAAAATTCCACCTTAGCTCAATATGGGTTTGGCCTCAACATGGGTTCTGCCGCAACATGGGGGCTCGACTTTAGTTTTGGTTCGACTTCAACATGGGTTTGATATTAGTATAGAGGTTCGACATCAGCATAGTACAAACTAATCCCATACTCAGCTCGGCCTTAACTTTGATTAGAATTTTTCTGCCTTCAAGAGATGATTAACACCTATGAGCATAACTAATTTTTTTAATTTTTTATTATTTTATTTATACGGTATAAAAAATTAAATATACATTAGGCTTATAAGTAAAGCACTCATGTGCATTAGGCTTCTTATCTAGAGCGCCTAAACTGTACATTCAGACATGATCCATATAAAATCAAACTGCCTTACACTTCTAATTTGGTGTCTATCAAACCAAACAATACTTTTTAATATTCTGAAAGGATAGAAAATATGGGTTCAATGTTACTTGTTTTTGTGTGAAAGTATGTAAAAGTTCCCCTAAGACATAATTTTCACTTTTGTTTTCGAGAAAAGCTAAGCTTCAACTCTTAAACAACAAGCAATAATTTTCTCTCTTCTCTACCGAAGCTAGCTCAATCTCTTAAGATGTTAAGGGTGTTGGAGCTAAAATGTTTGAAGCACTAATATTTTAATTTGGTTCAGAGAGTCAAAATAATAATTAGAGGCTAAGAAACCATAAATTATAAAGAAGTCTGGATGCACAAAGCATATTTTTTTTTAAAAAGGTAAAACTTTCATTCTTTTTTATTTTCTTACTAATAGTACTCCAATTATTTTCACTTCGAAGTACTTTGAAGGCTACCCAACTCGATAAAAATACTATATAAACATATTAG
This sequence comes from Limnanthes douglasii subsp. nivea, assembly GCA_036936605.1. Lineage (NCBI taxonomy): Eukaryota > Viridiplantae > Streptophyta > Magnoliopsida > Brassicales > Limnanthaceae > Limnanthes > Limnanthes douglasii. The sequence goes on along the minus strand of JAUPFV010000001.1, from coordinate 250,460,629 downwards.
TTACACTAGTAGCCTACCAAATTCTCATATACTATTTTTCCTTCGGAAAAATACAATGTTTTCTTCAAAAGATATTTTTACTAACAAAGGGTTCTTAATGAGGTAAGAATATGAACAATGTTGAACCGAGTGTTCCGAAATCATAACAATTTGTTCAGAGGTAGCCGGATTTGGAAAAGAGCATAATCAATAACGTTTAGACGCTTGCTCCTATCAAAATTCATGCGATCGACCACATAGAGCAACAAGTTTAAAAAAAAGTCTTAAAAAGTTTCAAAAAATTAAATTAAATATTATGATAAAATAGTTGAGAGCTTGAAAATTTCTCAATTGGATATTGTCACAATATATTTTAGCAAATAGTTTAGAAGTAGAAAAAATTTAACTAGATATTATAGCCAATAGTGGAGACTTTTCAACTTTATATTATTGCAAATAGTTGATAACCTAATGAAATACCAATTAGGTATGATAACAAGTAGTTTAGAAAATTTCAAAATCTTTATATATGAAACTTAATAAAATAATGTGTTAGAGATTTTAAATTTCAAATTGAAACATTTTTTTAGTATTCTCTAGCTTTGAAGTTCTAAAATTAGCTCACATGTCTAAAATGTAAAATTTATGTCTTTTATTAACAAAAATACAAAATCTCAAAATTATCATCACTCCCAATAAATTAAATTTACAAGTAACATAAAAAAAATCATATTAGTAAATTAGATTTTAATTTTAAATTATTATTTTTGGTGAAATAAACTTTAAATTAATGGAAATAGTTCATACAAAAGACCTGGGGCATACCCCAAGGAGACATTTAATCGAAAGAGAGTTTGATTAAGAAGTACAACATAGAACATAGGAATCATAATATGTCTGTCTGCTGACGTGACATAATCGAGGCTCGGACTTCGGACTTGATCAGATCGACTGAAGGATTGCTAGAAGTCTTGGAGAGAGGAAATCCTACAAAGAAAAAGAGGAGTAAGAAGATGAAGCATAATATTTTACTATGGCCAGTTGATCTTGGTACCCTGGAATCTGAATCGTAGATCGTTTACAATACGATGGAATGTTAAAGATTCCAGGGCTGGAGCGGAACCAAAAATTCTTTCATTCCGCTCCTTCCAGACGTGGTATGTGACCGCGCCAAAGCAAGTACGCCAGATAAAATGGTCACGAGAATTAGACCATTTTGACGCCTCGATAATCCAAGATTGCCAGCACAAAGAAGAGAACGGAAATCCTAGCTTATAACTAGCATATGACCAAATATTCTGAGTGAATCTACACTCATGGAGAATATGGGAGATAGATTCAGAATCAGAATTGCAAATGACACACTCAGTGGGGGTGTTTAGTCCCCAACCGAGAATTTTGTCACTGGTTACAAGCTTGCCTAAAATAGCAAGCCAAATAATAAAGGAGTGACGAGGAATGTTATATTTGTGCCATACTAACCCGGCCCAACCCACTTCGGGGCTGGGCGACCGAATTGCGTTATACGTGTCCTTAATAGTAAACGTAGAATTTCCTTCTTTTGTCGTCCAGAACGGGACATCGATGGAGGCGATGTTAGGGGGGGCAAGAGTTTGGATGAGTAATTTCAAGTAGATGAAGTCTACTTCGGGCTCTCACTGGTCTGATATCAGCTGGCCAGTTCCAGTTCCCATTGTGAATTATTTCCGATACCTTAAGATTATCTCCCAGACAAGAGTCACTTATAATGCTTTCTCCATAATGAGAAGCCATAGACTTTGAAAGAAGCAAAGGGTCATACCAGAAGGAAGTATGTTTACCATTGCCAATAGCCACCCTGTACAAATTACTTGCCAAAGGGCGCAAACGAAGAATTTTCCTCCATATCCATGATAGATTGGATCCAGAATGGATGGTCCAAAAAATTTTGTCTTTCATTTTTTCCACTTTTATCCACTCACACCAGATGGAGTGATTTGTATTACTAACAATAGACCAAAGATGTTTAAGGATGGCCGCCTGATTCCAAATCTTTAGATTCAAAATCCCAAGACCACCCTCTTTTATGGGAGACGTTATAGAGTCCCAAGAAACTTTTGCCCCATGAATCTTCGTGATCGTTCCCGACCAGAGGAATCGACTAAGGTATTGGCTTAGCTCTTTGATTATTCTAGAGGGAAGAATAAAAATAGAGGACCAATAAACCTGACCAGCAAATAATACAGACTTAATCAACTGAAGCCTCTCTGCATAAGAGAGGTGTTTGGAGGTCCAAGACTCAATGCGATTAGTGATCTTGTGAAGAAGCAGACGACAGTCCGAGTGGGTAAGTCTACTCGTTATAAGGGGGACTCCCAGATACTTTACTGGGAGAGTACCTTCCGGGAAGCCCATAATGGGCAATATACTAGACTTGAGAGGCTCCTCAATACCCGAAAGAAAAATATGACTTTTTAAGGGGTTAACTTTAAGTCTAGAGAGCTTATAGAATTCATCCAGGGCCTCTTTTATAAGGTTTAGAGAGTTGGAGTCCCCATGGTAGAAGATCATCAGGTCATCTGCGAAGCAGAGATTGATGATTTTAAGCTTTTGGCACTTCCATTGAAATCTAAAGTTTTTATCCTGGCTTTTTTCTTTGAGTAACCCAGAAAGAACTTGCATAATAATTACAAAAAGAAAAGGTGATAAAGGATCACCTTGTCTGAGTCCCCTTTTCCCGGAAAAGTTCCCATAAGAGTCTCCATTAATATTAATGGAATAAGAGGTGGAGGAGATACATTTTATCATCCAAGTAATCAATTTTTCAGGAAATCGCATTGCTACCAGGATGTCAAGAACTAGGTGCCAATGGACATTATCAAATGCTTTCATAATATCTATTTTGAGAGCTATTCTTTTGCCCGCAGCATTGATATGATACCCTCGCAATAGTTCTTGGTACAATAAAATGTTATCTGAGATATTCCTTCCCGCCACGAAGGCCGATTGTGAAGGGCCGATTAGATAAGGGAAGGAGTCCTTAATTCTATTAGCTAGAATTTTGGATATAATTTTATAGACTACATTGCATAGTGCAATAGGTCTAAAGTCTCCAGGAACAGAGGGAGATACGGTTTTGGGAATAAGGGCAATGGAAGTTGAGTTCCAAGACTTATCTAAATATCCCGAATTAAAGAATTCAAGGACACCATTACAAATATCAGCTCCAACTATACTCTAAGAAGATTTAAAGAAGGAAGAGTTATACCCATCTGGCCCAGACGACTTGTTACTGTCAATACTGAATAATGCAGATTTAATTTCATCGCAAGAGATTTCGCGCGTCATTAGATCCCTATCAATACCATTGACAGTGGAAGTAATCACAGAAGAGACTCTCTCCAGACCCGGGTAAGAAGTAGAGTGTTGAGTGCCCAACGAATTTTCGAAGTAATTAACAATGACTTTAGAGATGCCAGCTGGCGAAGAGATGGTAACTCCCGAGTCATTATTAATTGAAACGATTTTATTACGGAAGAGACGGGACTTAATACTATTATGTAAGAATTTAGTATTCTTGTCCCCGAGCTTAATCCAATTTTCTCGAGATTTTTGTTTTAGAAATGACTCATCGGCTCGACTATAAAATATATAGTCTTTGGATGCCTCAATTTCTTCGCAAATGAGTCTCGGGTTGAGAGGATCTAGCCCAAGTCTTGATTGGGTCTCGAACAGCTTGGATTGAGTCGTACTAACTCTGTTACTTACATCACTAAATTCTCTACGGTTGAGTTTTGCGAGTTCGAGCTGGAGTCTTTTTAGCTTTTCAGTTACAAGCCTCATACCAGAGGAGGAAACTGGGCATTTCCAGATTTTCAGGACTATTTCCTTAAAATAAGGATGAGATTGCCACATGTTGAAAAACCGGAAGGGCTTCTTACTTCTAGGTCTAGGAAGACCGAGATTGAGAGTTATACTGGTATGGCCTGACGTTCTAAGGAATCCATATCGGGCATAAGACATTGGAAAAAGGTCGTCCCAGTTGGGACTGACCATTACCCGATCAATTTTAGAGAGGAATGGACGAGCATGTTTCTTGTTAATCCAAGTGAAGTGAAACCCGGTGGACCGGAGATCACTAAGCTCGCTTAGGTAACAGCAGTTGTTAAACTCGTCAATTGCTGAAGACCAGTTATCTGAAGCACCAATTCTCTCATCAGGGTGACGAATAGCATTAAAGTCTCCTAGTGAGACCCAAGGGATATGTTTCTCCTGATTGGAAATGGCTATTAAGTCATTCCAAAGGGGAGAGCGATCAATTGCTTCGTTAAAAGCATAGATTGATGTTAACCTAAACATCGCATTATAATTATGGCATTTGACTCGGCAATGGATGTGCTGGGGCGACTCGGATAGTTTGGAGATTGTGATCACTCTTGGGTTCCAGGTGACCCAAATTTGACCGAGGGGATGGGAGGAATAATATTTATGACATGCCAGAAGGGGACCATTTTACTTATGATAGAATCAACCTTAGCTATATTAATTTTAGTCTCGACTAGGATAAGCATTGAAATACTATTTCTAATAATAAAATCAGTTACGTCTTTTTGTCTAACAGGGTCATTCAGACCCCGAACATTCCAGGAAGCAATATTCATCAGAAGAGTGACTTACAGTGCATCAGACGATGGTCTTGTCGGAAGACATATCCATTTTACCCTTCCCCTTTGGGTCTACAGTGCGAAGCCTCTTTGGAGGAGGTCCGCCTCTTCTCCGCTTTCCACTTCTTTCCCTTCATTTATGGATGAAAGGTGATGAATAACGTCTGCTTCAGGAATGTACTCGGAAGGATCTTCCTCAGAGGATGAAGTTGGAGCTGGGAATGGGGACAGCTTCAAGGGTCATTTTTTGCAGATACGAGTAGGATGACCAAAAACCTTATAGTTAGTGCACTGGGGAGGTAGGCCCTGGTATTCAAAAGATACCGTGATAGATTTGCCCCTTATCTTAAAGGTGAGCTCAGAGCGGATAGGAGATCTTACAGAGATCATAATACAGATGCAAGCGAAACGGAACTTTTCTTTCCTCTCCGTTTGATGATCCACATATAAAGGAGTCCCTAAGACTGAGCCAATGTTACTAAATACCTCCGCCGTCCAGAGTTCCAGGGGAAAATTAAACACTTTTACCCAAATTGGGATTTCCGTATGAGGATCTTTGATAAGTGGGGAAAGTGGTTCCCAAACTTTCAGGATCATCAAATTGCCTCCAAAATGCCATGGGGCTCCCTCTAAGACCTTTTTAACCATACTTTCAGAGCCAAATTGGAAAAGAAAATAGCCTTCGGGAAGGGGTTTAAATTTAATGAGGCCAAACCTTTTCCACAGAGTCTCAACGTTTGCTTTGAGGAAGCTCAGGTTGCTTGGTTGAGAAATAAAATATCATGAAAGACATGCTTTCCAGGATTCCGGAGGGCCCATTGCTGATTCTTTCATGATAAAGGCATTTCCCACAAGCTCCATATGATTGACTCCAATCACCAAAGGAGACCGGTTGTCATTGTGCCCCGAAACAATGCTCGCATAAGAAGATGGTGATGACGCATGGATACGAGAATTTGAATTTGCAAATCCCAAGGAACTTGGATTTAAAGATGGGGATTTTGATCATTTTGAGGGGATTTGGGCAAGTTTATTTAAGAATCACCTTCCTTTTGGGCCTTTGCCCGCATTACCAAAATTCCTGATTAATGAATATGGAGCATAAGGGGACGGACCACCCATTAATCCTTGACCCGCATTTTGTTTCGGCCTATCAATGATGAGAATTTGGGTCGGCCCGATCGATTTAAAGGATCTACTTTGATTTGATGATCCGGACCAACTTTAGTTGAGAACCCGGTTATTAAGCCCATCAGAGCAAGGGCCCAGCGAATTAACAGGGTTAAACCCAGCTGGATCCACCTCACGTGGGCCCCCGGGTGTCGAAGACAAGAGAGGAGGGACTGGAATTTAACAAAGAACCCTCCCTGTCTTTTGCAAACCCCGATTTCACCAGAACAGAACCAGACCTCTCCATAGCTACTCCAAATCCCGACTTCTCCAAAGCACAACCAGACCTCCGCTTCTTCAACCCCTCACTGTCCTCCGCTTCTTCAACCTCCAATACCTTTGTCTTCAATCTCTCCCTAGACGAGATCATTTGACCCTTGCTGTCCCCAGAACCAAAATCTGTCGAACCCTTGCTGATTTCCATAGCGCAATCAGTCGAATCCGACGCCTTAACCATTCCAACCGACTCACCAGTTAAACCCTGGCCGACCGGCACTTTTTGGATCTTAGTTCCTTGAGATGAGTGATGAAACCCTTTCGAAGAAGATGAAGACGCATACCCTATTTTGGGGCTGATTGCCAAGTCTGGATGTAAGGTTCCATATCGATCTCCAATGCCCTTTGAGCCAATCGATGGAGCAAGATTAGAAGGAGATTTGGCAAGCAATACGACGTTATGAAGCATCAGAGGAGACCCTACATTGGAGGATCGAGACATCGGAAGGGGAGAGGGGCAACGCTCATTAATGGCTGCAACTAGGTTTTCGTAGGCTCCCTGAGTGATTTGAGTCGCTTCAAAGCCTTCTGAAAGATGGAGATTGGAGTGAGGGAGGGCTCCCAACACCGAAGCAGTGGAGAATTTAATCTCAGCGAGGCTTCAAGGATTCACCGAAGCAAGATGCTGACTTTGCAGGCTGGACGGCGAGCCTGGGTGGTAGAGGGAATGCCCCGATTCCATATGGCTTCTAGCCATGGCTAAAGCATCCCTAACGAACGCTTCGTGATGAGGATAGATGGGAGCAGGGAGGGACAAAAGAGGGATGGTCGGGAAGCAGCCTGGAGATTCAGGGCAGGCACCGGGCTCAAGAGAGCTGCCCGGAATTGAGACCAGCTTAGAAGAGAAAGCCTGAGTACGAACTGGCGAGAAGGAGTCTACGAAATCAGAGGCTGATATTGGTCGAGGGGAAGCCATATGGGACAGAGCGAGGTAAGTGGTTTTAAGTATCGTCTTAAAACTTAGGGTTAGATTTTCAGGTGGAATCAAAAGACTTGTTCTGGAATGAGGGATGAAGTTTAGCTGAGCTTTATAGATAGAGTTTGATGAATGTGGTATTGGTCTTAAAAATGTTGAAGACAGGGTTATAGTACTTGCTACTGGTCTAAAGAGTTTAGTAGTCTGAGATGATGTAGATGATAAATAAATTAGGGTGAGTAGGGGGACAGGCCTTGGGGTTGAGAATAGATGGAAGGAGGGGAGATGTTTGAGGAGAGGACAAGAGATCCAGTAAAGCTCAAAAAAGCTTACTGGATTTGGCAATAGCATGACACTTAGGAAAGAATAGAATAGACTTTCCCAAATGAGAATGGTGAGAGACCAAAGTGGCAGAGGCTTCGATAGAGGAGCCAACCAGATTTGATAATCTGATTTGATTATTGTAACCATCTTAGTTCGAAGGTTATTCCAAGATATAGAATACCCAGAGAACAATAAGGAGGTCGGAAGAAGATAACTGGGTTTTGAGTGGGGTTTGACCAGCCTTGGATTAGACCTTGTAGGGTTCCAATTTTCTTTGTTGGACTGAAAGATTGAGAAAAGAAGAGTGGATGACTGAGGAAAGAGGGTATTGGGGTGATGTGATACATGATAGGAGATTCTTGATTGTACTTTGATGAAAACATTTGATTCATCAGAATTTTCATCTACAAGCTTGACTCTTTTGCTGCTGACTCCAAGATGGTCAACCGATATTTTAAGAAGAAGAGTAGGAAATAAGGGAGTAGAAGGTGATTTTGGTGTAAACCAGAGCTTTGTACATGTGATGAAGAGGATAAACGAAGCTTTAGAATTGGGTGATGTGATGAACTTCGCTGACATATACAAAGAACAGCCAGAGGATTCTATACCTTGTGTTCCCTGGCCATAAAGCCAGGGAAGCTTAGCAAACACCAGGGGGTGATTATGTTACCGTTGTATCTAGAGAGAGAGGAGAGAGCTTCCTATATTTTCCTATAGTACAAGTTTGAGGTAATGAATAACATTTTAAATTAACAATAACAAATAACAAATTAGATAAATGGTCATTTACAATAACAACTAACATTTTTTTTTCTCCTTCTATCTTTTTTATTCTTAAGTTTGCCATATCTTCTTCCATGTTTCTGATTGATCTAAACATTCATAATAAAAAACAGCATACCCGTACAAACGTTGTTATCCATAACATATGAGTATGGTAATATACTAGGGACTATATTTGTTTTAAAAGCCATAGATATATTGAAAAAATATATATTAGATGATAGTTATTTATTTTATATTAGTATTCTATCTTTTTTATTCTTAAGTTTGCCATATCTTCTTCCATGTTTCTGATTGATCTAAACATTCATAATAAAAAACAGCATACCCGTACAAACGTTGTTATCCATACCATATGAGTATGGTAATATACTAGGGACTATATTTTTTTTAAAAGCCATAGATATATTGAAAAAATATATATTAGATGATAGTTATTTAATTTATTAATTAGTAATTAATGATTTTAAGAATATTGATGAATACAAGTAATATTAATCATTTATGTGCCACATGTGTCATGTTTTTATCTTCGCTATTATTTTTATAACATTTGACTCCTCTATTTTTAAATAATGACATATTTTAAATATTATTCAATTTTATAAAACTTTTGGTTCTTTGTGTAAATCAATACAATTGATCAAAACGTTTCTTATGAGATATAACTAAGTATGATACATAAAATATAAAAAAATATAATAGTAATTATCTAATATTAGTTGCTAATTAAATTTTTATGTGTATAATATAGATTTAACATTGCATTCTTAACGAGATATTATAGTAAATTTGTAAAAACTTTTCAAACTTTCAATTGGATACCATAGCAAGATATTTACATTTTATATTATTTTTGTGATTTTGTTTTGGTTTTACAAAATTTAAAATATCATTTTATAACTTTTTGTGAATTTTTTGTTCATCATTTTTTTATTTAATATTTTTATTTCACTTTTGATTCAGCAAACACGTAAACAACTGAATTCAAATAATATATAATGTTAAATTTTAATTTTAAAAATGACATCATCACATATTAACATTTTTACAATAGGTGAATATATAAATTTAATTCGTTACGATCATTTAACAAATCAATATATTTAAATAAGTTAAATTAAAGAATTGTTTTAGAAATACAAGAGATAGAGAAAGTCTCTCTAACGGCTAGATTTTAAATGTTTAAAACGCTTTTTTTTTTCTTTTTTCAAAACGGTTTCAGGTCGAATGGTCTGAAAACCTTGAACACGGTTATGGAGGTGGGTGGTTTTAAAAGTGTGGTGTTATTTTCTCGTTCTGTTGTCAAGCAAATATCTTCTCAGCTATGTCTTCTCCTTTTTTCTGGTGCTTCGTTGACGACTTCATCTAAGTGGACGGTGATCCTCGGTCTTCGTTTGATGTCTTGGAGTATTGTTACTCGTACTCGGTCAGAAGGCTACTGTTCAGTCCTTATTGGGTTTGTTCTTCATGCGTGGAACCGATGTTGGACGAACTGGATCTCTGTCTCCTGATATTTTCTTAACTATTTTCTTTCTCATCTTGTTTGGAGTCTCTATTGGACACTTTGGTGGATTTCAGCTAGCCGTTCGTCGAGTCTCATTTCGATTCTCTCGTGCTCTGTTTCTCCCGCATCAGATCTAGGCTCTAGAGTCGTTCCTGGTGATGTGTTAGTTTCTATAGCCATGTTATCTTCTTGCTTGCCTAAGTAGTAGCAATATATTAGTACTTAGTAGTAGACAATGCTACTATCTTCAGTAAATAAGAACTCCAGCTCACAGCAACACCATCCGTTGTATTCACTTACCCAGTAGTACTCTTTTGACTATTAATATCTCCAGCCAAGTCATCATTAACATAACCCTTCAGCTTTATACTAGAATCTGTAAAGCAAAGTGATGTATCCTTAGTACCTTTCAAATACCAAAGTATCAACTTGATTACCTCCCACTGTTTTCATGAGTTAAACATGTACCTACTAAGAATTGTTATTGTGTAATATCGGGTCTGATGCAAACCATGGCATACATATGACTTCCTTACTCATTTAAGCATCATATTTTATTTCAAACCATGCAATATTTTCTTCAATTTGCAAACCAAATTCTCGTTTGTTTCTTATAAAGCTCTTTGGTTCTACCATACAAATATGTTTCTTCACGTCGCCATGAATGAATGCACTCCTCACAATTAACTGCTCAAGATATAAATTTTATGAAACCATAATTTCCAAAACCAATCTAATTGTTTTTAATTTTAAAGATAACCAGAAAATATTAGTGTAGTCTATACATTATATTTTTTAAATTCCTTCACAACAAGCTTATCTTTGTAGTGTGTACTTCCACCATGCTTTGATATTTTCATGTACAATCATTTATTATATAAAAACTTCCTCCCTCTTGGTAGATCATTTAGGTGTCAAGCTTGAATCTTGAGTAAAATGTTTATTTCACTTTCATCGCTAACTTCCACTTGATCGAATTCTTAATTTGCAAAGGTTCGACATAACTTTCAGGCTCACATCCATCTGAAAACAAGATATGATGAATATAGCATGTATAATCATCCACTGCCTTGGTGTCCTACTGTTTATCCTAATGGTGGGAACCAAAATAGGGTTTGGAAAAACTAGACTATCTTTATCTATCTTAGGCAGTTCATTTTATATGTCATGGATAACCTTGTCATGCACATTTATATTAGGAATAACATGATATTTAATCTTTGATGCATCTAGTTTTTAAGCTATAATTGGTTTATCCTTTTCAATAACCTTCTTATCAAAGATGGCGTTCATTCTTTTTATAATCTTTCAATTTTATGCATCTTAAAATCTATGCGAAAAAACATCATCTCCATATCCAATAAAGAAAACTTTCTTCGAATTATGATCAAGTTTGTTTCTAGCATTGAAATCAACATGTACATATGACAAACAATCAAATATTTTTATGAAATTAATATATATCTCTTTACCATACCATACTTCAAATTTGAAATGAAATTGAACTTATGGTCCTCTATTGATCAGATAAGCTGTAATGTTGATTGCATCAACCCAAAACAAATTGGCAAACCATCATGTAACCTCATACTTCTCGCATGTTTATTTGTAGTTTAATTTATACGTTCAACAACATCATTCTGTTATGGTATTCTCATAATGGCCATTTCCATTCCGATTCCATTAGCAGCATAATAATCTCTGAACCCACCTTCAATATATCCAACCTTAGTATCTGATCTTAGACACTTCAATTTCAAATATGTCTAATCCTCTACAACGACTTTCCATTCCTTAATTACATTAAACATGCACTTTTATTTTTCAAAAAATAAACACATACCTTTCTAGCAAGTCACCAATAAATATAATATGGAATAATGAGCCACCAAGTGATGGAAATGGACATTTTTCATATAAATCAATATGCACAAACTCCAACTTTTCTCGTTTTAAAGTTTTACCATATTTGACGAACCTTACTTTCATCTACTTCTCAAGTATGCATCTCTCATACATACCAATATTAATGATTTTCAAATTTGGCAGTTCTCCGTTTAATGATCAACTATAGGCCTAAGACTAGGAAGCTAACCAACTGAGCTGGATTGTGACCCGAGCGATAAGTAAAGAAAGACAAAATATATATTGAATGGGTAAGATGACATCCCGAGGCTAGTCACCAACGAAAGAACGGTTATTACAAACGTAACTCTTCAATATTTACTATTAACGAACGTTCAAACCAAGTTCAAGCATCCTGTAGATCATGTTGGCAAAAGTGTTGGGGTCCTCAAGACTAAAACCAAAGGTAAGTAGAGCAGTATCGAACATAAGGAGAACAAGGTCCTCTTCCTCAGCTACTCCATGATTGGGTTCTCAGGGTTGATCTCCATCTTTTTCTTACTGGACATGTACCCACCCATGCTGTTATCCTGGAAGGCTTGGGCCTTCATGACTCTCTCCATGTTTGCTGTCCACCCATACTCGCCAGTTACGATACAGCACGATGAATCAACAACACGATCAGACGCAACAACCTTCTCAACCTGGTCACCAAGTACATCCTTAATCACCTTGCAAAGATCTTTACACTTCTCCTTAAGATTTTCCTTCTTTTTTGTCTCGTATTCACTCTCCTCAAGCTTGAGGCCTTCCTTGGTGGAAGAAACAAGCTTCTTACCTTCGAACTCCTTGAGCTGACCAACAGCATACTCATCAATAGGGTCAACCATGTAAAGAAATTCATGGCCTTTCTTCTTCAACCTCTCAAGGAATGGTGATTTCTCAACAGTCTTCTTACTCTCACCACTAATGTAGTAGATGCCATTTTGTCCCTCCTTCATCCTGGTCACGTAGTCCTTCAAGTTGGTCATGTCATCACCACTCTTTGTGGAGTGGTACCAGAGTAATTCAGAAATCTTAGTCCTGTTTTGAGAATCCTTTTGGATCCCAAGTATAAGGTTCTTGGAGAAAGCCTAATAAAATTTGTCATAGTCTTCCTTGTTCTCTACAATCTCAAAGAATAGCCCAATGCACTTTTTGAACAAGTTCTTGCGGATGACCTTCAAGATCTTGTTCGGCTGCAGCGTTTATCTCGAAATGTTGAGAGGCAAGTCCTCAGAATTAACAATACCTTTAGCAAAACCAAGGTATTCCGGGATAAGTTCTTCACAGTTGTCCAAGATAAAGACATGGCGAACATAAAGCTTAATGTTGTTTGGCTTTTTCCTAGTGTCAAATAAATCAAAGGGTGCCCTCCCAGTCCTAGGTGCAAAGAGCACAGCCTTGAAATCAAGCTGGCCCTCCACAGAGAAATGCTTGACAGCTAAGTGCTCCTCCCAATCATAGGTAAGGCTCTTGTTGAAAGCAGCATATTCCTCTTTTGTGATCTCCTCTGGCCTCCTCATCCAGATGGGTTTTTGTTTGTTGACCAAAGACCACTCATGAGAAATATCCTTCATCTTCTATTCGTCTTCAGAAATATCTTTCTCGGTAGTCTTCTCCATCCAAATAGAAATTGGGTAGCTGATGAACTCAGAATGCTTCTTTACGAACTGAAGGCCAAACTCATTGGCTATTTGCGCCATAATGCGTCTCGAGGCTTTTTAGATTGAAAAAGAACTAGACTTTTTAATAAGTAGAAGGTTTTTAGATTGCACGGCTGATATGATAACAAGATCGCGTGTTTTTAAATTACAGCTTATATAATACCAAGATTGGAGGTTTTTGGATTGTGCAGCTTATATACTACCAGAGGAGATAGCTTTACTCTGTAAGTTACTTAGCCACTACACAAACCTATTACTCAATTGCCTATACTTTTATGTTTTCAACTAATTGTTTCAAAATAATAAATTAATATATATTCCATATGTCATTTTTTAAAATATTGTTTGTACTACTATTAACCAATTCATTTTTTATAAACAAAACAAATTATTTTCATGTTCCTATACTAAGAAAGAGCTTTTAATTTGATTTGAATGGCTATTTTTTTTAATTAACAAAAATCTAAAATGGTAATAGATGATTATTTCCCTTATTAAAATATAATCAATTTTAAATTTATTTGGATCTCTCCATAACAATAAGAGTATCTTTAGATAATAATCTAAAGTTAATATAGTTTTATAGTTATTCGACTTTATAAACCCAATACGAAATATACGATTATGGTCACATGTGAGCACGAGTTCACTGCGTTGTAGTAATTGAGCCCTGGTGAATAAGTTCAACGTAAAGAATGTACAACTTATAGTTAAGCTATAAGTTAAATTTTATTTTCTTATATCATATTCAATGAGTGATTAAGGGCATAATGGGTAATGGGTTCCATAGACTTAGGGTTAGGGATCACTTTTTATAGTACTTTATACCTAATTAATCTAACTCATATCAATATTATAGAATTAAATTTTGTTGGGTTTTTTTATGGAATTAAATTAATGGGGATGGTCTAATTAATTTGGTCACAAGTAATAACTAAAGGAGCACCGTACACGGTACACCTATAAATTCCGAAAATGGAGCTCGACACGTACGGTGTAATGGCCAACAATCTGACTCAGCCGGGTTTAGAGCATTAGGCATTGTGGCTATAGCCTATAGCCTATAATGTTGTTCACTTTTCAAATACAGCCCACACCTTGTAAGAATTATGGACCTGCACATTAAATCATATTGGTCTTTCTTTTTTCTATGTCAAGTATAAATTATGTGATATTTTTATAAATACACAAAATACATTTCGAAATCAATATAAATTTTGAAATATAAATAAATAAATATAAAAATACATAATCAGATCCAGAGAATATCAAAATATAATGGAATGATCCGAAACCTTTTATATATAGCAATAATAAAATTAGGTAATTGACAAAGTTCCCCTTATATTTTAGTTTAGTTTTTTTTCGAAAACTTTAATTTGAATTGCTTATATTAATTAATGAATTTTTTTTAAGGTTTTTTGTATAACTTATTAAAATGAAGATATTCCTGAATATTGTACAATAAAAATTCGATTAATCACATGTGCAACATTCAAAAGTTTTTTTTTCGAAATGCATTAGGAACTTCATTAGATAAAAGTAAAAAACGAACAGTCTTAACAAGGTGACGATATTTACTTTATGTAACATCATCCTGCATCGGGATGTCAGAACAAGATGCTTAGTATATGGTATCATAAATGAAAGTAACTTAGTGAATAATTGGATGTATATTCACCATTTAAGTCACACGCGAATCACTTTATCACCACATAATGTTGAGTCTTAATAAGTGTTTGAAAGCTTCTATAAAATAAACCCACGAACAAGTCGAACAACTCATTATGGAAACATAAGATGAACCCCAGAAACTAGAATGAATAATTTCAAAATAAGAAATAGAAAAAATACACATTTGTACTATGTAAAAAAGCATAAACATTTCTACTTTCAAACCACAACAATAAGAGATATTGAAAGTATTAAAATAACCTAAGATGTAACGACTAAAAACTTTAAATATGATGTGAATACATGTCCACATATGTTTCCCACAAAGAAAGTTTCTCATGACATAACTCTAGTAGAAAAAATCATTCTCGTTAAGTTGGGTACTATCAAAAAGTTAACATCTCCTATCATATTACTCATAGGAATCCACAAGTTCTAATCGAATAATAGATGTGAATTGTGTTATATATTATTCGAAATCGCATCAAATAATATATAACAAATCTCGGAAAAAATAAATAAGCCATTTTCTTGATTTACCTAATGAATAAACATAAAATTAAGAAGACTTACGGGTTTGTCTGCTTTTCATCTAGTATTTTCTTTTATTCCTTTTCGTACTTTATCGATATCGTATATTTTCTTTGGGAAACCTGCAGAACGAATTAGTAGAAAGGAAAGGTTTCCAGACACTGAAGAAAGCATCTGTCTATTTGTGATTATGGTTTAGGATAATAAAATTTCTAGACCTAGCCCTTTACTATAATCTTTAAAATGTGAAGCCCAACATTATAAAGTCCATCATTTATTACTTCCTTATGTCCGGGGACCATAACCCAAAAAAATTAGTAATTCAATTTATATCCCTAATTTATTAATTTAGGCTTAAGTGTTGAGATTTGAGCCCTCTTCATCACAGTGCATAAATTCAACCTGGTTGCCACACTTGAACCCATAACACTTTTTCACCCATAGATCCAATTTAGTTAATTAAATAATAAACTCGATTACTTTTCATTTGGACTTCCTTAAGCCAATAACAGAATATGTTTATTTAGCATGCCAGTCCAAATAATTATCGGTCCATAAATATATTAAATAAATATATTCCAACAATCTCCCATTTAGACCGCCACATGCTACTCAAGAATACATATTTAACTTTAATGGGATCCATATATTCATTGTCAATGGGCAAACGGTACAACCCCGTATATGTCTGATAACAATAAAGGACTAAAGACCTCTTTCTCGTAATGTGAACAATAGAATGCAACAGTAATCACATTATCATTATCAATCAATTACTTTGGCCAATTATGGAGCATGGCCTAAGAGTAATATGGCTTTTAATCATACATATCTACTCTTAAATGGTCTAACTTTGGAGATCCAATACAATACAGATATCAATAAATATTTCCAATCATATATATATATATACATATATTGCTATAAACTTTAATATGCGTAATATTGCAAAATATAACATCAGAGCCTATTACAAAATTTCTCACTAAAACTAATAATCCTCTAATTCAACTACACCCATACCGATGGTGTGTCCCTAGAAAAACTTAGGCAAAACCACATTTGTTAGAGGATCTTAGCTATTATTGAGTTTATGGTGATGTGCTCTGTATTTATCTGACCCATTCGAACTATCACTTAAATAGAAAATAACTTTATGTCTATGTGTTTGGACTTAGAAAAGTTTCTATTTATGTTAGAGTATTGCATTGCGATGTTCTACAGCCTTAATTACCAGTTCGATGCCTCAAAGCACGCAACAAATTCTTCCACCATGGTGGACGATGCAATAAATGTTTGCTTTATACTTTTCCAGGATATTGCATCTTCAACCAATAAGAATATATTTTTTGACGTGATTTTTAGTGTGTTTGCGCATCCACTAAAATCCGAGTCAGAATACCCAACGATCTCCAGTTTATCCGACTTTTAATATGTGAACATGTACCCTTTTGTTCCTTGCAGATATCAGATTACCATTTTAACTGCTTTCTAGTGATCTGGGTTACTAACATATCTCCCCAACATATTTACAGCAACAACAATATCTGACCTCGTACAAACTTGTCACCCTTTGCTATAGGGGTACTTAGGGGTTTGTAATCTGTCAATCCGTGACGTTGTAACGCACTTTCAATGTATTTATTTTGTGATAATCCAATAATTCCACGAGAGTGATCTCGATATATATATATATATGGATACCTAACACAAAACTGGCATCACCAAGATCCTTCATATCAAACTTGTCTAATAGAAATCTTTTTACAGTGTGTAATAATTTCTTATTGTCCGAGGCAAGCAATATGCCATCCACGTATAATATAAGAAATATGAAGTTACTCCCACTGAACTTGTGATACACACAATCCTCGACCGAGTTGATCTAAAAGTCATAACCGACTATCACCTCAAGGAATTTGTGATACCATTTACGAGAGGCTTGTTTAAGCTCATAAATGGATTTCTTAAGCCTGCAAACGAGATCTTTTGAGTTACTTTCCATAAAGTGTTTTGGTTGTACCATATAAATCGTTTCCTCAATCTTACTATTGACAAAATCAGTCTTAACATCCATCTGATTAAGCTCAAGGTCAAAATGTGCAACTAATTCCATGATTGTTCTAAAGGAATTCTTTATCGATATCGGAGCGAATGTTTCTTTAAAATCAATCCCTTCACGCTAAGTATAACCTTTCGCTAGAAGACGTGCTTTGTGTCTTTCCACATTAACCAGGTAATCGCGTTTGGTTTTGTAAACCCATTCACAACCAATTTCCTTTTTTCCTTCAGGTAATAGGACAAGATCCCATACTGCATTGTCCTGCATTGATTTGTCAATTTCTTTCATAGCGTCAATCCACTTTTGAGAGTCAGAGCTTGCCATGGCTTGTTTGTAGGATGAGGGATCATTTAGAGTTCTAGCATATAACTCATCATACTCCGAAGATATACTACAAATTCTAGACCTATAATAATATTCATTTCTCTCGTGGACTTTCTTAAGGGAATTATTTCCTTTTGTTGCACTTTTTGAGGAGGTAGAGTTTAATCATTATGAATGATGTCATTTCAATTCCCTTGTCGAAGATTATCTTGAGGTTCCTCTTGCTCTACCTGGACCATATCGGTATCCTAGTTAGAACCCTCAAGTGGAGCATCAGTGTTAATTTGAGGATTATTTTGTTCTTATGGGACCATAATGTTTTGGCATTACAACCTAATCTTCTGATACCTGAGTATCCATATTAAAACCGTCATTAATATATATGGATTCTTCCTTAAAATCAACATATGTTCCTTTATTTTCCCCCATAAAGTCAACATCCTCTAGAAACTTGGTTGTTCATGTCTCAAATATTATACCAGTGAGAGAATCATAAAACTTCAACCCTCTCGAATGTTCGAAATAACCTATGAAGAAATAAATAGCTGTTTTTTTGTCCAGTTTGTTTTTTGAGGTTTGTAAGGCCTCGCCTCAGCTAGACAACCCCACGTATGCAGATGCTTTAAATTGGTTCTACGCCCATTGCAAAGATCATATAGGGTCCTAACAGTAGACTTGGTGGGTACTCGATAAAGTATATAAGCGGCATATTTGATGGATTCCCCTTAAAGAGATAATGGTAGAGATGAGTGACTTATCATGCTTCTAACCATATCTTTTAGTGTGCAGTTCCGTCTCTCAGATACACCATTCATGCAAGGTGAACCGAGCATAGTTTATTGAGGGACTATTCCATACTAGTCTAGGTATTGTACAAAGGATCCTCGATATTGTTCACCCGATCCGTCATATCTACCATAGTATTCACCATCACGGTTAGATCTAACGGTCTTAATGATTTTACCAAGTTGTTTCTCAACCTTGGTCTTAAAAGCTATGAACTTGTCCAAGGTCTTAGAATTTTCCTGAAGAAGATAAAGGTAACTGAAACGAGAGTAATCATTAATGAATGATATAAAGTACCGTTGTCCGTTCAATGATTCATGTGGAAACGGTCCACAAATGTCGGTATGTATCAACTATAGGACTTCCCTCGCTCTATATGCCCCTAAATTTTTAAGTTTGGTTTGTTTCCCTTTGATACACTCGACATATATACCGAAGTCAGAGTAATCAAGGGGGGCTAATAAAACTTCAACAACAAGCTTGTTCATTCTAACTTTGGATATGTGACCAAACCGTTTGTGCCACAGTTTAGAGATCTTTCAGATTTAATAATTTTGTTTGCTGTATGTTGTGTATTCATAGAAATGTTGTGATTATTAATAGTATTCAACAAATACAAATTGTCCTCTTTAATCAAATTTCCATTTCCAACAATCACATTATTTGAAGGGAGTGTAACTCTAAAACTAGACAATAGTAACCTTGTAAGTCTAAAACTAGAAAATAAATTAAGTTCCTTCGAAAAGTAGGAACATACATTACATTCTCTAAAAATAATACATGTCAAGTGGAAAATTTTAAATAAAAATCCCAAATAGTTAAAACATCACGCGAGCTCCCGTCTGTCGTGAAAATAAA
Organism: Limnanthes douglasii subsp. nivea; assembly: GCA_036936605.1. NCBI lineage: Eukaryota > Viridiplantae > Streptophyta > Magnoliopsida > Brassicales > Limnanthaceae > Limnanthes > Limnanthes douglasii. The sequence continues at coordinate 250,441,245 of JAUPFV010000001.1, read as the reverse complement.
TTTTTCATTCTCACTTAGCATCCTGCTCTTTGACGTACCCTGCAAAGACAGACATAAGTTATTGCAACTGAATCAACCCACCAAGTATATATTTTCATAGAAACTATATTACTTTCTGAAACAAGCAAAGATATGGGAATACATTTTCTTAACAAATAAGCCCGGCGTTTCTCACAATCCTCCTTCAGATGTCCTTTCTCTTTGCAGAAAATGCATTGACCTACAATCGATTGCTCATGATTTTTCTTTTTTATCGGACCTTGACCTGGTCATTTGCCATCTGCTTTTTTCTTAGGCCTTGCCCCTTCTTTAGATGTAATCATATTAACCTCAGATGATGTGTTTTTAAGTTTTTTCTTCTCCTGTGCAGCGTGGGAAATTAACTCATTGATATTCTACTTTTCCCGCATGCAGTTATAAGTGGACTGGAAATACTTAAACCGGTCTGGTAGCGAATGAAATGTGAATCCCACTATGCATTCCTCACGTAAGTCTAAACCGATTGCTTTTAACGTTATGCCAATCATCGACATTCCCATAATATGCTCCCGGATTTTACCTTTGCCATTATACATTTTGGTAGCTAGCTCGATGAGCAAACATTGCATCTCGACCTTCTCATTTTTGGAAAAGGCTTTCTCAACCTCCCTACAAAATACCAAAAAAGTGGTAACACCTTTAGAGACAGCCCCATGCAATACTATTGGTATCCCCTGTAACAAAAGCGCCATGCATAAATTATTTGACTTCTCCCATTTTTCATCGGCCTTAATTTCCTTCGGTGTACTTTCCGGACTAAGGGAGGATGGTTTGGGAGTTGAAAATGCATGGTTGTAATCATGTACAGACAAAACAGCAACATATCTTCCTTCTACAATTGGAAGTCTGAACAATCCAACATGGGTGGACGGTTCCCCGATAGATTGTAACCAGTGGATACTGTAATAAGAACAAACAACACAAAACACATATAACATCTTGACATATAACTGAAAACATGTGCATGAACATGGTAAATACATGTAAAACATAAAATACCCTGATAATAGATACCGTAGGGAAAATCATACTAACATGCAATTTTATGAGTTTGAGAAAAATACTATGATCATTATTTTAATTTCTTAAGTACCAATGAGACCTTCCGGAGGGCAAATGTCATTTACTTAGATTAAAATAACAATAATTTGATTTTCTTAAGTACCGGTGAAACCTTTCGAAGGGTCGATTTCACCTAATTAAAATATAAAAAAAATTGCAAGGATGGATTTAATTTATCCTAAGTAACGATGAAACCTTTCGGATGGCCGATTTCATCTACTTCAAACTAAAATCAACACAATGACCATTTTTCAGTAATTTTTTCTCGTTCATGATTAATTTAAACCCAAACGTTAACCTTCCGGAGGGCCGGTAATCTTTGCATTTAAATAAATCCCCGAAACTTTTGAAGCCTAGGATCCATAAAAAATTAATATTAACCTTCTGGAGGGCCGGTTAAATTAATTTCTTAGTTTCACTTATCGATCAACGAAACCTTAGTCATGCATCGCCATTTAATCATTTAAGCATATACAATTTAGTTTACAAATATACATATAACAGTTAGCATGTCCAAACACATCATATTTATGAAATAAATTAAATTAATTAATTAATTTTTTTCGATGAGTAGTATTTTTTATTAATAATGTTTTTGGGAAAACACTATTTACCATCCAGAAATCGTTTGTACACTGTGCGAAAAATATATATTTCATAACCTGATGAATAGTATTTTTGATGAATAATGTTTTTTATATTATTATTATTCATCCTATTAAATATTGTTCACACATTGTTCATATTCCGAAAAAACACTATTACATTGCGACAACAGTGTATTGTGAATTACCTCGCAAGTTGCAGTGTTCATCCACAACGTTAACAGTTCGCTGGCCATTGTAAACATCGTCGGACAACCTTCGATCAACGTTAATATCAGGGGTTAAGTCGTCGATGAGTCATTGCCCCAATAATTTTGAATTTATTCATTATATTATGGTTGATTTGATGCTGATTTTATGAGAAGAAATTTTCAGACATCAATCAACCCTAATTTAACCAAAACAAATCCTCAAACTATCAAAATTACAATTTATTCATATAAAACATGGAAAAAAATATATGTTTTTCAATACGAATAAATCACATAACATGCTTTTCATACAATCCTTAAATCCATGCCCTAACCAGCTCAGTTAACACATAATCCCAATGGAATGGATTTTTTACGATGAAGAAAAAACATGCATTTTTATCTATCAATACACAATTTGATTATTCTACCGAATCGAAAAAGGTTAACTTGGCTCTATATACCAATTGTTATATATTATTTGAAATCACATCAAATAATATATAACAAATCTTGGAAATAAATAAATAAACCATTTTATAGATTCACCTAATGAATAAGCTGAAAACTAAGAATACTTATGGGTTTGCATGGTGCTTTCCATCTAGTATTCTCTTTTGTTCATTTTTGTTTTTTAGCGATTCTATATATTACCTTTGGGAAACCTGCGAAACGAGTTAGTAGAAAAGAAAAAAAATTCAGATACTTATGGAAGCGACCGTCTGTTTGATATTAGGGTTTAGGATGATGAAATTCCTAAACCTAGCCTCTAGTTTTTACAATGTGAAGCCCAACATTGTAAAGCTCATCATTTATTACTTCCTTGTGTCCGGAGACCATAACCCGATAAATTGATAATTCAATTTATATCAGTTATTTATTAATTCAGGCTTAAATGTTGAGATTTGGGCCCTCTTAATTACAGTGCCCAAATTCAATCCAGTTATCACACTTGAGCCAATAACGCATTTTGTACCCATAGGTCTAATTTAGTTAATAAAATAATAAACTCGATTACTTTTAATTTGGACTTTCTTAATCATTAACAGAATATGTTTATTTAGCATATCGGTCTAAATTATTTCCGGTCCATAAATATATTAAATAAATATATTCCAACAAATTGAACTTAACAAGTGAACCACAAACCGTTATGATATAATCAAGCAATCCAACAAGATCAAACCAGAATACCAAAACGAATATGATAAAAGTAGAATACCAAATCGAACAAGATAAAATCATATACCAAATCAAATGAGATCAAAGTAAAATGTGAAATTGAACATGATCAAAGTAGAATATAAAATCGAGCACGTCAAAGAAGAATACAAAATCAAACATGATAAAACAATAATACTTAGAACAAAAAAGTGTGAGGCGTCTCCATTCACTAATTAGATCACCTAAAGACCGAAAAACGCTTTTATACCATGAAGACCAAGAGAAACAAAAGACAACTATGATTTTATTAATTAGAATTGTGTATTTATAAATAGATTAAGTCATAATATATAGAATAATAATCTCATGTGCTAGACTAACCAGACTAACCGACTATAACACTAACCCAAATTACATTTGAATATGCATCTAATAAAATTAAATATATTTTTTGTCTATTCGTATATTAAAAATTATTATGAAAATTATAATATTAAATATAATAGTATTTTTTAATTATTTTTATAATTTATATAAATACAAGGGTATGAATTTAATTTAATTTATTTTTGATGAGTGAATATTTCATCTTTCCAAAATATTATAGACGAAATATTACTTTTAATAAACAATTATAGTTTTTTTTATTAAAAAAAGAAAAAGAATGTAAATGATGTAAATAGAATAGTAAAAATTGCATGTTTTGTTCTAATGTAGAGATCTTATTAGATTATTTTATTTACATAATTCGTGACATTTAAGTTAAAATAAATAATATCAAAACTTTATTCTTAAAATTAATATTAGAAATATTCTATATTTGACTTATTTTTTCTTAATTTTTGTAACATTGTTTTTTCATAATTCAAATTATATATATATATATATATATATATAGAGGTGATATTATCACGTGTTACTAGTTAATCAGTTTTATATTGATTAAAGTTTGACATATTTAGTATTATGAATTTGATTAATTTGATTATATATCCAATGTTATTAATTAATTAATTCTAAATTAAAATAATAATAAAATATTTGTAAACAAATTATAAACAAAACTGAAAAATAAATTGGTTTTCGAATGAACCTGTGTGGTTTCAAATTTAAACATTGTATATAGTATTCGAAAGATTTGTTGATTAGTAACTTAATTTAAAATATAACACGTATCTAACACATATCATTAGTCTCGTAATCGTTTTCGAAAAGAAAAATTATAGCTAACTAATAGCAGGTTGCTACGCTTTTCGAGATAAAAAATATTTTATTGTTTGTTGTTAATTTATCCTGAGTAAATAGCCCTCTAATACTTTAAAGTAAACTAACATAAGTATCATTAGTCTAAAAATAAACTTCTAATAAGCAAAATAGATAGTATCAGCGTATTAAATGCATGGGTTGATAGAAGGGTCGAGAGGAAATTATATCCATGTGGTAGCCCAAACTTGTGGTAAAATATTAGGAGAAAAATGAGATCATGCATATCTGCAAAACCTGCACAATATTTGGGGAAAAGAACAGGGGAACTAGTAAGAGAGAGGATAGAACCCAACATAGCTTGCAGTTCAAAAGTAGATGAGTTAATTGATGTGTGAATTATTATTGAGGAAGAATAATGCGGGTGGTAGAGGGGATGAGAGGTGGTTTGAGGGAGACGATAAAGTGAGTTAGTTAATTAGGGTTATGGTTCGAGCGGAGGATGGGTTTGGTTTGGAACATGATTTTTTGTTCTGAGGTGGTTAAAACTATTCTTGAACTATAAGGGCTTGGACGGTAACTGGGTCGGATACTATTTGGTTGGATGAGGTATTTATTAATTACATTTTTAACTTGTGATGTGTTGGTTAACACATGAGAACCTGAGGGAATGCGCATAGAGTCCACACACTGGTTATGCTTGGATGAGGACATGAAAGAGGAAATGATGGTAATTGTATGTAGAGATGTGAAAGTGGTTGTGTATGAGTTTAAATAGTAGAGTTTCTGATACATAGTAGAACGCAAAAGAAGCTAGATAGAGGGATAAACCCTAATTTTATTTAATCAAAAATTCTTCCCAAACAATGTAAAGAAGATATGTTTATATAAGGTTTCAATTGAAACCTTAAAACTAAAATAAGAAAATTACTAAAATATCCTAAATTATTAAAAACTCGAATTAAGCTGATAGATGAGCCCAAATGCCTAAAAAAGCCCATATATCACAAGCAAATCTGGTGACTTGCATTCGTGGCATCGTTTCCTTCGAAACAAGGTGTTGTGGGTCAAAATCAGACACCGGAGCTCCAAACTGTCAATTCACCGCATTCTTCGGGTGATCGCCAGTCTTCATAAATTCCAGCGTTAAGCTGTCTGCGTCAGTTTCAAATATCATAGGAGTTAAGAGTGATAAAAGATTATATGAAAGAGCTCAAGATGCTCAATGGTGTTTTCACCACCGGGGATATCAATTGGCAAGGTGATATACATACCAGAGATCATCGGGGAGTCACATTTGGTTTTGTTAGACAAAGTGTTAATAGAGGTTGGAGAAGGCCTTTTTTAGATTTCTACATTCATGTAGCCCTTGTTCTAGGAAGCCTGATTGAAATAGGCAATGATTGCGTGAATAAATAACAATGAGACCCTTGATCTTGGTGTTAGGTATGCCAAAGTCTATCTCATAATGATCTTCTTCCTCATCGACTAACATACAATTATGAAAGGCATAGAGATATGAAGAAAGAGGCAGACCTTCTGTCAAGCTAATAACAACATGTAGCACAAGTCTACAAGCCTTGTTTTACAATTTTAAATCAATGTTTAAACTAGATAAAGGTGGAGGATAGACATGTACAAAAAGTGGGAGGTCGTGCATAATTACTTAAAAATTGATCTTAACGAAGATGGAACGACTGAGGGAAGATGGCGTTAAACTAGTTGACAATTTAGTTTCAAGGGAAAGATGTATCGCACGACCCTTGAGAAAGGTAATGGGTCACAATAAAGAGGAGCTCGTCATTGTGCGTGTTGGCTTAGGTGTTAGAATTAAAACGTAGGGTGAGTTTTTGTCGGCCACTGGATTTCCTGAATGATGATCATTTTGTTTTGGGGTTTGGCTTCGAACGAATGTTAACCATGGTGGGGAGGTAAATAGTTTTTTATGTAATATAAATATGGTTTTTTGTGAGAATGGTATTCTATTTGATGTGATGGCAAGGTTGGTTTCACTACCATTTAATTCTAAGTGGGGGGGGGGGGATTGATGCTTTGATTAGTCTAGTGGGTACTAGCATGGTGGCAGAAGAGCTCAGGTAGAGGAAATCTAAAAGGCGATGAAGGATAGTAAGAAATGATTGCTACGTTACCGTGTGAAATCTTAGCACGGAGATTATGAAAGATATGGCTTCGGAGATTAAATTAAAAGAGAGGGTGCAGCTAGCATAAGCTGTACTTATAGGGTGGTTTTTAAATGAACCCCAAAGAGACAAAGAGTTTTCTTGGAAAAGTCGATAAAAAGAAACTGTTATTTGTAACATGGGTTGTGGATGAGTTTGTATGACTGTTGGGATTACAATCTTCATGTTACTAAAATATGCATATTATATATCTTATAACATACCGAAAAAATCCTTGAGTTGCAAGAAATACATAATACATAGTAATAATTATTGCTATAAATCCAGTATTTACTGGTGAAAGTGCCAATGCCATTTAATATACAATAGGACCCTTGGACACTGAATATAGCCTAAAATCAGCATATGCTATGTTATTTATGCCAATGGTGGTCGTTAGTCGCAACAAAAGAAAAACAGCAATTGGAAGATAAAAACTCCTTCAAGTTTTTGGCAAGATAGAGAAATATATATGTATACCGTGTTTGACAAAACGGTTTGAATATTTGTAGATATGAGAAAACTCTCATTCACAAGCATCTAAGTTTGTTGGTAACTTGTACTACACCAACCGATGCAAGCTTAATCGATTTGATATACGACTTTATATATTTTTACATTGTGGGAAATCCACTGAAGTTAACCAGAAGGATGTACAATATTTGGATGAATCTGATGATAAACAATATTGGGGAAAAAAATAAAAAAAAATATGAACCAGTAAGTCGAAGTAGAACCTCAATTATAAACAATATAGTGAGTGGAATTTGAAAACATTTGGGTTGAGCCTCAAAATTCCACCTTAGCTCAATATGGGTTTGGCCTCAACATGGGTTCTGCCGTAACATGGGGGCTCGATTTTAGTTTTGGTTCGACTTCAACATGGGTTTGATATTAGTATAGAGGTTTGACATCAGCATAGTACAAACTAATCCCATACTCAGCTCGGCCTTAACTTTAATTAGAATTTTTCTACCTTCAAGAGATGATTAACACCTATGAGCATAACTAATTTTTTTAATTTTTTATCATTTTATTTATACGGTATAAAAAATTAAATATACATTAGGCTTATAAGTAAAGCACTCATGTGCATTAGGCTTCTTATCTAGAGTGCCTAAACTGTACATTCAGACATTATCCATATAAAATCAAACTGCCTTACACTTCCAATTTGGTGTCTATCAAACCAAACAATACTTTCTAATATTCTGAAAGGATAGAAAATATGGGTTCAATGTTACTTGTTTTTGTGTGAAAGTATGCAAAAGTTCCCCTAAGACATAATTTTCACTTTTGTTTTCGAGAAAAGCTAAGCTTCAACTCTTAAACAACAAGCAATAATTTTCTCTCTCCTCTACCGAAGCTAGCTCAATCTCTTAAGATGTTAAGGGTGTTGGAGCTAAAATATTTGAAGCACTAATATTTTAATTTGGTTCAGAGAGTCAAAATAATAATTAGAGGCTAAGAAACCATAAATTATAAAGAAGTCTGGATGCACAAAGCATATTTTTTATAAAAAAGGTACAACTTTCATTCTTTTTTTATTTTCTTACTAATAGTACTCCAATTATTTTCACTTCGAAGTACTTTGAAGGCTACCCAACTCGATAAAAATACTATAAAAATATATTAGTTACACTAGTAGCCTACCAATTGCACATATACTATTTTTCCTTCGGCAAAATACAATGTTTTCTTCAAAAGATATTTTTACTAACAAAGGGTTCTTAATGAGGTAAGAATATGAACAATATTGAACCGAGTATTCCGTAATCATAACAATTTGTTCAGAGGTAGCCGAATTTGGAAAAGAGCATAATCAATAACGTTTAGACGCTTGCTCCTATAAAAATTCACGCGATCGACCACATAGAGAAAAAAGTTTTAAAAAAATTAAAAAAGTCTTAAAAAAGTTTCAAAGAATTAAATTAAATATTATGATAAAATAGTTGAGAGCTTGAAAATTTCTCAATTGGATATTTTCACAATATATTTTAGCAAATAGTTTAGAAGTAGAAAAAATTTAACTAAATATTATATCCAATAGTGGAAACTTTTCAACTTTATATTATTGCAAATAGTTGAGAGCCTAATAAAATATCAATTAGGTATGATAACAAGTAGTTTAAAAAAATTCAAAATCTTAATATATGAAACTTAATAAAATGATGTTGTTAGAGATTTTAAATTTCAAATTGAAACATTTTTTTTAGTATTCTCTAACTTTGAAGTTCTAAAACTAGCTCACATGTCTAAAATGTAAAATTTATGTCTTTTATTAACAAAAATACAAAATCCCAAAATTATCATCACTCCCAATAAATTAAATTTACAACTAACATAAAAAAATAATATTAGTAAATTAGATTTTAATTTTAAATTAACAATAACAAATAACAAATTAGATAAATGGTCATTAACAATAACAACTAACATTTTTTTTCTCCTTCTATCTTTTGTATTCTTAAGTTTGCCATATCTTCTTCCATGTTTCTGATTGATCTAAACATTCATAATAATAAAAACAGCATACCCGTGCAAACGTTGTTATCCATAACATATGAGTATGGTAATATACTAGGGACTATATTTGCTTTAAAAGCCATAAATATATTGAAAAAATTATATATTAGATGATAGTTCTTTATTTTACATTAGTAATTAATGATTTTAAGAATATTGATGAATAAAAGTAATATTAATCATTTATGTGCCACATGTGTCATGTTTTTATCTTCGCTATTATTTTTATAACATTTGACTTCTCTATTTTTAAATAATGACATATTTTAAATATTATTCAATTTTATAACATTTTTGTTCTTTGTGTAAATCAATAAAACTGATCAAAACGTTTCTTATGAAATATAACTAAGTATGATACATAAAATATAAAAAAATATAATATTAATTATCTAATATTAGTTGCTAATTAAATTTTTATGTGTATTATATAGATTTAACATTGCATTTTTTACTAGATATTATAGTAAATTTGTAAAAACTTTTCAAACTTTCAATTGGATATCATAGCAAGATATTTATATTTTATATTATTTTTGTGATTTTGTTTTGGTTTTACAAAAATTAAACTATTATTTTATAACTTTTTGTGAATTTTTTGTTCATCATTTTTTATTTAATATTTTTATTTCACTTTTGATTCAGCAAACGCGTAAACAACTGAATTCAAATAATATATAATGTTAAATTTTAATTTTAAAAATGACATTATCACATAACATTTTTACGTAAAATAGGTGAATATATAAATTTAATTCGTTACGATCATTTAACAAATCAATATATTTAAATAAGTTAAATTAAAGAATTGTTTTAGAAATACAAGAGATCGAGAAAGTCTCTCTAACGGAGAAAGTCTCTCTAACGGCTAGATTTTAAATGTTTAAAACACTTTTTTTTTTGGTTTTCAAAACGGTTTCAAGTCGAATGGTCTGAAAACCTTGAACACGGTTATGGAAGTGGGTGGTTTTAAAAATGTGGTGTTGTTTTCTCGTTTTGTTGTCAAGCAAATATCTTCTCAGCCATGTCTTCTCCTTTTTTCTGGTGCTTCATCGACGACTTTATCTAAGTGGACGGTGATCCTCGGTCTTCGTTTGATGTCTTGGAGTATTGTTGCTCGTACTCGGTCGGAAGGCTACTGTTCAGTCCTTATTGGGTTTGTTCTTCATGCGTGGAACCGATGTTGGACGAACTGGATCTCTGTCTCCTGATATTTTCTTAACTATTGTCTTTCTCATCTTGTTTGGAGTCTATATTGGACACTTTGGTAGATTTCAGCTAGCCGTTCGTCGAGTCTCATTTCGATTCTCTCGTGCTCTGTTTCTCCCGCATCAGATCTAGGCTTTAGAGTCGTTCCTGGTGACGTGTTAGTTTTTATAGCCATGTCATCTTCTTGCTTGTCTAAGTAGTAGCAATATATTAGTACTTAGTAGTAGACAGTGCTACTATCTTCAGTAAATAAGAACTCCAGCTCACAGCAACACCATCCGTTGTATTCACTTACCCAGTAGTACTCTTTTGACTATTAATATCTCCAGCCAAGTCATCATTAACATAACCCTTCAGCTTTATACTAGAATTTGTAAAGCAAAGTGATGTATCCTTAGTACCTTTCAAATACCAAAGTATCAACTTGACTACCTCCTACTGTTTTCATGAGTTAAACATGTACCTACTAAGAATTTTTATTGTGTAATATCGGGTCTGATGCAAACCATGGCATACATATGACTTCCTTATTCATATAAGCATCATATTTTATTTCAAACCATGCAATATTTTCTTCAATTTGCAAACCAAATTCTTGTTTGTTTCTTATAAAGCTCTTTGGTTCCACCATACAAATATGTTTCTTCACGTCGCCATGAATGAATGCACTCCTCACAACTAATTGCTCAAGATATAAATTTTATGAAACCACAATTTCCAAAACCAATCTAATTGTTTTTAATTTTAAAGATAACCAGAAAATATTAGTGTAGTCTATACATTATATTTTTAAAATCCCTTCACAACAAGCTTATCCTTGTAGTGTGTACTTCCACCATGCTATTATATTGTCATGTACAATCATTTATTATATAAAAACTTCCTCCCTCTTGGTAGATCACTTAGGTGTCAAGCTTGAATCTTGAGTAAAATGTTTATTTCACTTTCATCGCTAACTTCCACTTGATCGAATTCTTAATTTGCAAAGGTTCGACATAATTTTCAGGCTCACATCCATCTGAAAACAAGATATGATGAATATAGCGTGTATAAATATCCACTGCCTTTGGTGTCCTACTGTTTATCCTAATAGTGGGAACCAAAATAGGGTTTGGAAAAACTAGACTATCCTTATCTATCTTAGGCAGTTCATTTTCTATGTCATTGATAACCTTGTCATGCACATTTATTTTAGGAATAACATGATATTTAATCTTTGATGCATCTAGTTTTTCAGCTATAGTTGGTTTATTCTTTTCAATAACCTTCTTATCAAAGATGGCATTCATTCTTCTTATAATCTTTCAATTTTATGCATCTTAAAATCTATGCGAAAAAACATCATCTTCATATCCAATAAAGAAAACTTTCTTCGAATTATGATCAAGTTTGTTTCTAGCATTGAAATCAACATGTACATATGACAAACAATCAAATATTTTTATGAAATTAATATATATCTCTTTACCATACCATACTTCATCTGGAAATTTGAAATGAAATTAAACTTATGGTCCTCTATTGATCAGATAAGCTGTAATGTTGATTGCATCAACCCAAAAAAAATTGGCAAACCATCATGTAACCTCATACTTCTCGCATGTTTATTTGTAGTTTAATTTATACGTTCAACAACATCATTCTGTTATGGTATTCTCATAACGGTCCTTTCCATTCCGACTCCATTAGCAGCATAATAATCTCTGAACCCACCTTCAATATATCCAACCTTAGTATCTGATCTTAGACACTTCAATTTCAAATATGTCTAATCATCTACAACGACTTTCCATTCCTTAATTATATTAAACATGCACTTTTATTTTTCAAAAAATAAACACATACATTTCTAGCAAGTCACCAATAAATATGATATGGAATAATGAGCCACCAAGTGATGGAAATGGACATTGTTCATATAAATCAATATGCACAAACTTCAAATTTTCTCGTTTTAAAGTTTTACCATATTTGACGAACGTTATTTTCATCTACTTCTCAAGTATGCATCTCTCACACATACCAATATTAATGATTTTCAATTTTGGCAATTCTCCGTTTAATGATCAACTATAGGCCTAAGACTAGGAAGCTAACCAACTGAGCTGGATTGTGACACGAGCGATAAGTAAAGAAAGACAAAATATATACTGAATGGGTAAGATGAGATCCCGAGGCTAGTCACCAACGAAAGAACGGTTATTACAAACGTAACTCCTCAATATTTACTATTAACGAACGTATGCCTTAATGACTCAAGTAGTGCATCGTGTATTAAATTTCACTAAGGCACGTCCCAAAAATGGTTATGTAATTAATAGTATATAGAGAGAGAAAAATCTTTATTGTAAACCTGTATAAATAGAATTACAAAAGAATAAGAAAATAGATATTTGGCCTGATTATTATCTTCATTCCACATTTAAAGACTTTCTCACTTTGTCGTATGTTTTTTTAGGAATTTCCCCATCAGTCGAAGGTTTTTCGTACATATTCACCAAGGGTCAATCGAACAAGCCTAAAAAATCTATGATCCAAAAGTTTTTAATATACCACAAACATCCCATCTGGCTTCGTTGAATCTACGAGAGGTTGCTGCAAGTAGGGGTGATAAACGTGTCAGCTTATCCTATCCCACCACCCATTTAATATTTTTAGCGTGGCATGACGTGACGTGTTCAAAAAGTATGCGTGACAAATTTTCTAGCATGGCGTGACGGTTGTCATGCGTGAGAGTGTTATGCGTGACACACTGGCATGCGTAATACTACTATGTGTGACTAACAAGATGCGTGACACTGCATGACATAACATATGCGTGATAACTTTATTATCATATGTGTGATAGTCGTCGCGTATCACATTTAACTCATTGTTTACCATATTTTTTATACGTTTATTAATCGAATAACTTTTATACGTTAATTTATTCGAATGTTAGTAGTTAAGATATGTATATCGTAAACGAAATACTGTAATATTTATTTGATATTTTTTGTAATTATATTTAGATATTATAAATAGTTTATTTAATATTAAAAAACTATTTATTATATCTAACTATTAAATACAAAAAAAATAGATATTTAAACATTATATTTTTAAAATATTTTTTATACGTTTATTAATCAAATAATTTGTATGCATTAACTTAATTGAATTTCAATAATTAAGATATGGATATCATAAACGAAATACCTGTAATATTTATTTGATATTTATTTGTAATTATATTTAGATATTATAAATAGTTTATTCAATATTTTTAAAAAACTATTTATAATATCTAACTATTACATATGTAATTTCTATTTAAATATTTAAACATTATATTTTTTAAGTATTTTTTATACGTTTATCATTTGGAGAATTTATATGCGTTAATTTATTCGAATTTTAATAATATATATCGTGAAAGAAATACATGTAATATTATTTGATATTTTTACAATTATATTTAGAAATTATAAATAGTTTATTTAATATTCTAAAAAAACAATTTACAATATCTATTATTAGCTATGTAATTTTATTTAAATATTTAAACACTAATTTTTTAAGTTGTTTGAATTTTTAGATCTTTGAACTATTATATACTTCTAATTTAGTTCTTTTGATCTTTCAAGTGTATATGTTTAGATGTTTTAAATAATTTATTAAATATTCGAACAATTAGATATTTCAATTATATATTCAAAGCTTTTAGAATTGTATATGTATATATATACATATATTACTTGTATAAATATAAATAATAAAATAAAATTTGAAACATATCTAATTAACCATTAATAAAAATATATAATATTAATATATATAAAACAAAAAAATTCATTAATTAGACCACAACGTTTAATCAAATAAAAAAGAAAAACATTATAATAAAAATGCTTAATACAATCGAAATCCATATTTTCAACAAGCTCATCCAAATTCATCTTGTTCATATGAGTCGTATGAATTCTTTTTGTTCCAAGTGGGAGGTTTGATCTACATTATACAACGAAGTGTAAATTACAAGTACTTAGAGATGATAAAGCAAACAAGGAAGAAGTGAAATTGAGTGACGAACCTGTTACTGTTGGGTTGAGCAATGAGAGAGGAATGGCTCACATAAGCCAGAAATTCTATTCCTTTTGACAGATAAAACGCAAGAGAAGTAAAATATGAGACTCCTCTTAGACTTTACCAAAACCTTAATCTATTTACACACGCAATTTATTTATTAAATTAATATATTCTCTGACGCGATTCACGAGCCTATAAAAAATGCATAATTGTTATTTATATTTGTAAAACACATTTTTTATGAAACATATAAATATATTATCGCACGATTTGTTTAAATTTTAAGTATTTTAGCCTACGCGAATTGGCACAAATTTGTTTTTTAATTATTTAATAAATCGTCGTTTCTATCATGCGAGGTATAGCTATGCAATATAAACAATCATGCGACTTTGAAGTATTCACTCACGCGATTCATTAATTAAATTAAATTATTCACTCATGTGACTTTGAAGTATTGACTGGCGCGATTCATTAATTAAATTAAAGTATTCACTGACGCGATTTAGAAAATATTATATTAATGTTATTTCATCCATTTTCTTCGTTTCTTGATTTCCCAACTTAAGATCATGAGGCTATAACAACGCTGCTAATTCTTGATTTATCTATACGATGCGATTTATATGAAAACCAAAAGAAAGGATCGCACGATTTGTATAAAACATAAGTTTTTGAGACGATGCGAGGTTGTGGCACAAAGATTGTTAAGTTATTAAATAACTCGCTCTTTATATCACGAGCATTATAAATATTTAAGCTACACAAAGATGCGATTTTGAAAAGCAATCATTGATTGTGATGCAATTCATGTACTAACTTAAAGTATTACATCACGCGATTTAAAAGAAAAAAATCACTGCCATTACATCATTTCTACGATAGCCTATCATAAACAACCCACAAACAAAATCGACATTCTGTTTGCTTCAAAAACACCAACAAACCAAACAAACACATATCTGAACCTTCTAAGGACAACTAAACCGTGTACTGGCCGATCGATGGGCCTTACTGATGTTCTCTTTTTAACACAAATGGAGACGAACCTTGTACAAGCCGATTGATGGGCCTTCCTGATGCTCTTTTTTTTAACACAAATGGAGACGAACCTGGTTGTACTTCGAACAACCGGTACACATATCTTACTGAGCGACGAATATAAACGGTATCGACGTACCTTCAAACTACTTTTCACTGTTAACCAGTATTCAGACGTTCACCGGCAATAGGCTTCGCGTTGACTAGTCGATGAAGTTTGCCTCAAAACCGGATTATACTCTGAATGCTTCTACCCTCGGCGGATTTTGAACAACAACAACCACGACTTATTTTAGGGTTTCAAAGTTTGTGAACCTATTATCCCTTTATATACCCTTAGGGTTATTTTTGTCTAAAAGTGTGTTTAAAGTACCAATTTGTACAATCTAATATTTGGGTACTGAAACGGTATATCAAACTTGAAAAATTATTTTCGGATACTTTTATCTTTTAATAAATGAGTAGCTTATTAAAAATATATTATTAGTTATGAGAACCATAATAATAAGGTTTTGGCTAAATTATGGCCCTTTTCGATAAGCAGCTTCAATTATAACTATACCCACCTAAATTTTAAGTAGCCCCAATTTTTTACCCAAAATATGTCCTCGGTGAAGATGATTATTTCACTGAGTTTACAATCCATGGGGGTTTCAGGATCTATGGGGATTCTTATCTTCACATTCTCTAGGATCCCCCACTTTGTACGCATCCGGCCTAACTCAGCTGTATGGATGAAAGCGTAATTGATCTTTTGCAAGGCAAGGAGATATTTAACATTGACCTTGTGGAAACAAGGTCCCACTTTTCCTTCAAGACACCCCGGCAGATCCGGATGCCTTAAGTATAGCTTTTCCTTGCCTTTATCCTTTTGGGCAGCAACAACACCACTAGTCTGTCCGGAAGGTTCGGACTCGAATGGAGCCTCTTAGATAGAGTCCTCCATTATTTCCTCCATGATTGAGGAAGGGTTTTCAGTTGTTGTTGTGAGGGGGAGGTTTGGAGTTGGTTCAGCCTGACTTCCGGACTGATGAGCTTCAGTACTCTCCTGGATTCTAGCCTCCGGTTGGGGCTCTGATGTAGATGTTTCTCTTCGGGGACTTGAGCCAGTGGCCTCCGGACCGGATAGCCTGTCCCTGGGTGCTTTAATGGGTACCTGTGACCCTGTACTGCTGTCCTTGGCCCCTGATTTTGAAGGGGTGCTCTTGGAAGCCTGCCATTTGACCAGCCGGCCTTTTCCTCGATCAACTAGCTTGTGAGGAGAAGTTTCAGCATCTGACCCCATGGCTAAGAATGGGGAGGGTTTTTTAAAACTGGTAACTGTTAAACCTGGTTCAACGATGGGTTCTGACTCCTGAACCGAAGAACCTGAGATGATAGGGGAAAGACTGGTTTGAAACAATCTCTTCGGTTTGACACCCTTTCTGGAGGAAGAACCATGGTCTGACTCTGTAGCTGAGATTGCTGGTTTGTCGATGGGAGAAGTGGGTAAACCTGCTGCAATGCGCCTTTCCCTTTCGACTTTTTGTGCTTTTTCTAGTTCAGATAGATTGAGCCACCCACCTTTGATTAGAGCGTTCCTAGCCGTGAACATAAACGACCTAAGTAAAAAACTTGGGTTTGAGAGAGAAAGCTCTGAAGATTTTCAAAGTGAAAATGAAAGTGATAGTAAAACAGTGGAAAAGCTTCTTAATTTATAGTAAACCTCAAAAAGAAGTCTTGATTCCTAGGAGAATTCGAAAAGATTAGCAATGATTAAAAGACGACACTGATGTCACCTTCATTAATGAAGAGGTTGCTTTTCAGAGAAGGTGGGTGCGAAATCCAAGGTGAAAAAACGGCTAAAGGAACCAACCAAAGAGTGACACATGTCCCATGAACCTTGGCAAAAAACCGTTTAGATTCAAAGACCTTTTTCACTCCGGATAAAACTATAACACGATTCGGAAGACCTGTCCGGATAAAACTGCCACTGACAACGGACTGTTTTTCAGGTTTTGACAAAGGTTATTTGAACAAACACCTAAAAAAGGGCTACTCATGAGTCCGGATTCTGTTACCTCTTTATACAGGGACAGTTCGGACAAAGAACATCTAACCGGACAGGGCAGTTCGAACACCTCATCCATTGGACTGTTCGAACAAGGACTAAAGTACTTAAAAACCTAATCACTTCTTGACTAAGCTGTCTGCTCTCCTACTAAGAGCTCATGGGTCCTTAAACTTGACCCGTACTCATTAAACATGACCCGACAGCCCATAAGGCCCAAACGTAAGGGTATAAATACCCAACCACCAACATTAAATGAGGGGAATGAGAATTAAATACAACCAGACTGCTTAATTCTCTCTCTACTCTCTACTCAAATATTAAATACTTACAAACTTCCACAAACTCTAAACAAAAATTACAAACTTACCCTCGGACAAAAATAAACCACACCAATATATATCAATATTATATATTTTTATTAATGGTTAATTAGATATCTTTCAAATTTTATTTAGTAATTTATAATTGTACAAGTAATATATATATATACATATACAATTCTAAAAACTTTTAATATATAATTGAAATATCTAATTGTTCGAATATTTAATAAACTATTTAAAACATCTAAACATATACACTTGAAAGATCAAAAGAACTAAATTAGAAGTATATAATAATTCAAAGATCTAAAAATTCAAACAGCTTAAAAAAATAGTGTTCAAATATTTAAATAAAATTACATAGCTAATAATAGATATTGTAAATAGTTTTTTGGAATATTAAATAAACTATTTATAATATCTAAATATAATTGTAAAAATATCAAATAATATTACATGTATTTCTTTCACGATATATATTATTAAAATTCGAATAAATTAACGCATATAAATTCACCAATTGATAAACGTATAAAAAATATAATGTTTAAATATTTAAATAGAAATTATATATGTAATAGTTAGATATTATAAATAGTTTTTTAAAAATATTAAATAAACTATTTATAATATCTAAATATAATTACAAATAAATATCAAATAAATATTACATGTATTTCGTTTATGATATACATATCTTAATTATTGAAATTCAATTAAGTTAATGCATACAAATTATTTGATTAATAAACGTATAAAAAATATTTTAAAAATATAATGTTTAAATATCTATTTTTTTGTATTTAATAGTTAGATATTATAAATAGTTTTTTTAATATTAAATAAACTATTTATAATATCTAAATATAATTACAAAAAATATCAAATAAATATTACAGTATTTCGTTTACGATATACATATCTTAACTACTAACATTCGAATAAATTAACGTATAAAAGTTATTCGATTAATAAACATATTAAAAATATGGTAAACAATGAGTTAAATGTGATACGCGACGACTATCACGCATATGATAATAAAGTTATCACGCCATTTTTAGGACGTACCTTAGTGAAATTTAATACACGATGCACTACTTGAGTCATTAGGGCATACGTTCGTTAATAGTAAATATTGAGGAGTTACGTTTGTAATAACCGTTCTTTCGTTGGTGACTAGCCTCGGGATGTCATCTTACCCATTCAGTATATATTTTATCTTTCTTTACTTATCGCTCGGGTCACAATCCAGCTCAGTTGGTTAGCTTCCTAGTCTTAGGCCTCTAGTTCATCATTAAATCATTCTCGGGTACAAGGAGCATAACTAACACGAAGGGTATGGCCTTGTCACCCGACCGACAAGCTTCACTGTCTTATTCATCTAGGTGATTATAAACTTCTCTTCAGTTTGTTCTTACCTCATCAGGTATGAGAAGCATACCTCGCCCGAGGGGTATGGCTTTATCATTAATAAATAATAAGGTGCATATGATAAAGAAACTGTTCAAATTAAACATGACAGAAGGTGATTCAGTTACAAAGAACTTGAATTATTTCAATGAAATCGTGAATAATCTATCGTTTGTCGCAATCAAATTTGATGATGAAATTTGTGCCTTAATCCTTTTGTCTTCTCTATCCAACAATTGAGAAGTTTTCAGAACTAGCGTAAGTGATTTTACCAAAAATGAGAATTTAAAGTATAATGATATGCAATCTGATTTTTGGTTAAAAAGTTCGCAAAAATTAATTTTAGTGAGTAATCGAATAATTATATTGCTTTTAACGTAAAATAAAAAGGCATATCATCTCATAAAAATAGAATGGATTATAAATCAAGAAAATGACAATGCAAGAGACAATCAAAAGGTCCAAATAGTCCACCTGGATGCCGAAACTGCAGCCAAAAGAGATATATACAAAGTTATTTCAAAGAACCTAAGAATATCGATAGTGAAAGTGAAAATATGGTTATATAAATCGCACAAGATGCCTTACTACTTACCGTTGAAAGCCCCATATACGTTTGGGTTCTCAACACCATAACTTCTTGGCAAACCGAGAACCTTTTTTTAACTATACTGCAGGTCATTTCTTAATTGTTTATTTAGCTGATAATAGACCATTTTAGATAGTAAATATAAGAGATATCAAGCTTAAGCATGACATTGATTAGTTTGGAAAATCTGAAAAGTTAGACATATTTCACAATTTAAAAATAATTTAATTTATGTTGGACAACTTGATGACGAAAAGTATAATATTTATTTTGGTGGTGATATATTGAAGGTGATCAAATAAATTATGGTAGTGTCTCGTGGTTACAAATGGTTACTATTTATATGTATTCCAATCGAAGAGACTTGTCTACTTTTGGAATGATAACATTAGACACATTTGCAGTAGATATAGTTGCAATTATTGACACTAGTGATACTCTATGGCACCAAATACTTGCTCCTATAAGTGAGAATGACACGAAGATACTTAATTTGAACGGAGAACTGCCAAAATTGAAAATCATTAATATTGGTATGTGTGAGAGATGCATACTCGAGAAGTAGATGAAAGTAAGGTTCGTCAAATATGGTAAAACTTTAAAACGAGAAAAGTTGGAGTTTGTGCATATTGGTTTATATGAACAATTTCCATTTCCATCACTTGGTGGCTCATTATTCCATATCATATTTATTGGTGACTTGCTAGAAAGGTATGTGTTTATTTTTTGAAAAATAAAAGTGCATGTTTAATTTAATTAAGGAATGGAAAGTCGTTGTAGAGGATTAGACATATTTGAAATTGAAGTGTCTAAGATCAGATACTAGGTTCAGAGATTATTATGCTGCTAATGGAATTGGAATGGAAATGACCATTATGAGAATACCATAACAGAATGATGTTGTTGAACGTATAAATTAAACTACAAATGAACATGCGAGAAGTATGAGGTTACATGATGGTTTGCCAATTTGTTTTGGGTTGATGCAATCAACATTACAGCTTATCTGATCAATGGAGGACCATAAGTTCAATTTCATTTCAAATTTCCAGATGAAGTATGGTATGGTAAAGAGATATATATTAATTTCATAAAAATATTTGATTTTTTGTCATATGTACATGTTGATTTCAATGCTAGAAACAAACTTGATCATAATTCGAAGAAAGTTTTCTTTATTGGATGTGGAGATGATGTTTTTTGCATAGATTTTAAGATGCATAAAATTGAAAGATTATAAGAAGAATGAATGCCATCTTTGATAAGAAGGTTATTGAAAAGGATAAACCAACTATAGCTGAAAAACTAGATGCATCAAAGATTAAATATGATGTTATTCCTAAAATAAATGTGCATGACAAGGTTATCCATGACATAGAAAATGAACTGCCTAAGATAGAGAAGGATAGTCTAGTTTTTCCGAACCCTATTTTGGTTCCCACTATTAGGATAAACAGTAGGACACCAAAGGCAGTGGATCATTATACACGCTATATTCATCATATCTTGTTTTCAGATGGATGTGAGCCTGGAAATTATGTCGAACCTTTGCAAATTAAGAATTCGATCAAGTGGAAGTTAGCGATGAAAGTGAAATAAACATTTTAATCAAGATTCAGGCTTGACACCTAAGTGATCTACCAAGAGGGAGGAAGTTTTTACATAATAAATGATTGTACATGACAATATAAAAGCATGGTGGAAGTACACACTACAAGGATAATCTTGTTGTGAAGGGATTTAAAAAATTTAATGTATAGACTACACTAATATTTTCTGTTTATCTTTAAAATTAAAAACAATTAGATTGGTTTTGGAAATTGTGGTTTCATAAAATTTATATCTTGAGCAGTTAGTTGTGAGGAGTGTATTCATTCATGGCGACGTGAAGAAACATATTTGTATGGTGGAACCAAAGAGCTTTATAAGAAACAAACGAGAATTTGGTTTGCAAATTGAAGAAAATATTGCATGGTTTGAAATAAAATATGATGCTTATATGAATAAGGAAGTCATATGTATGCCATGGTTTGTATCAGACCCGATATTACACAATAACAATTCTTAGTAGGTACATGTTTAACTCATGAAAACAGTGGAAGGTAGTCAAGTTGATCATTTGGTATTTGAAAGGTACTAAGGATACATCACTTTGCTTTACAGATTCTAGTATAAAGCTGAAGGGTTATGTTAATGATGATTTGGCTGAAGATATTAATAGTCAAAAAAGTACTACTGGGTAAGTGAATACAACGGATGGTGTTGCTGTGAGCTGGAGTTCTTATTTACTGAAGATAGTAGCATTGTCTACTACTAAGTACTAATATATTGCTACTACTTAGGCAAGCAAGAAGATGACATGTCTATAGAAACTAACACATCACCAGGAACGGCTCTAGAGCCTAGATCTGATGCGAGAGACACAGAGCACGAGAGAATCAAAATGAGACTCGACGAACGACTAGCTGAAATCCACCAAAGTGTCCAATAGAGACTCCAAACAAGATGAGAAAGACAATAGTTAAGAAAATATCATGAGACAGAGATCCAGTTCGTCCAACATCGGTTCCACGCATGAAGAACAAACCCAATAAGGACTGAACAGTAGCCTTCCGACCGAGTACGAGCAACAATACTCCAAGACATCAAACGAAGACCGAGGATCACCGTCCACTTAGATGAAGTCGTCGACGAAGCACCAGAAAAAAAGAGAAGACATGGCTGAGAAGATATTTTCTTGACAACAGAACGAGAAAACAACACCACACTTTTAAAACCACCCACCTCCATAACCGTGTTCAAGGTTTTCAGACCATTCGACCTGAAACTGTTTTGAAAACAAAAAAAAACGTTTTAAACATTTAAAATCTAGCCGTTAAAGAGACTTTCTCCGTTATAGAGACTTTCTCTATCTGTTGTATTTCTAAAACAATTCTTTAATTTAACTTATTTAAATATATAGATTTGATTTGTTAAATGATCGTAACGAATTAAATTTATATATTCACCTATTGTACGTAAAAATGTTAATATGTGATAATGTCATTTTTAAAATTAAAATTTAACATTATATATTATTTGAATTTAGTTGTTTACGCGTTTGCTGAATCAAAAGTGAAATAAAAATATTAAATAAAAAAATGATGAACAAAAAATTCACAAAAAGTTATAAAATAATATTTTAAATTTTGTAAAACCAAAACAAAATCACAAAAATAATATAAAATGTAAATATCTTTCTATGATATCCAATTGAAAGTTTGAAAAGTTTTTACAAATTTACTATAATATCTAGTTAAGAATGCAATGTTAAATCTATATTATACACATAAAAATTTAATTAGCAACTAATATTAGATAATTAATATTATATATTTTTATATTTTATGTATCATACTTAGTTATATTTCATAAGAAACGTTTTGATCAATTTTATTGATTTACACAAAAAAACAAAAATGTTATAAAATTGAATAATATTTAAAATATGTCATTATTTAAAAATAGAGGAGTCAAATGTTATAAAAATAATAGCGAAGATAAAAACATGACACATGTGGCGCATAAATGATTAATATTACTTTTATTTATCAATATTCTTAAAATCATTAATTACTAATATAAAATAAAGAACTATCATCTAATATATATATTTTTCAATATATCTATGGTTTTTAAAACAAATATAGTCCCTAGTATATTACCATACTCATATGTTATGGATAACAACGTTTGTACGGGTATACTGTTTTTATTATTATGAATGTTTAGATCAATCAGAAACATGGAAGAAGATATGGCAAACTTAAGAATAAAAAGATAGAAGGAGAAAAAAAAATGTTAGTTGTTATTGTTAATGACCATTTATCTAATTTGTTATTTGTTATTGTTAATTTAAAATTAAAATCTAGTTTACTAATTTGTTTTTTTATGTTAGTTGTAAATTTAATTTATTGGGAGTGATGATAATTTTGAGATTTTGTATTTTTGTTAATAAAAGACATAAATTTTACTTTTTAGACATGTGAGCTAGTTTTAGAACTTCAAAGTTAGAGAATACTAAAAAAATGTTTCAATTTGAAATTTAAACTCTCTAACAACATTATTTTATTAAGTTTCATATATTAAGATTTTGAAATTTTCTAAACTACTTGCTATCATACCTAATTGGTATTTGATTAGGTTCTCAACTATTTGCAATAATATAAAGTTGAAAAGTGTCCACTATTGGCTATAATATCTAGTTAAATTTTTTCTACTTCTAAACTATTTGCTAAAATATATTGTGACAATATCCAATTGAGAAATTTTCAAGCTCTCAACTATTTTATCATAATATTTAATTTAATTTTTTGAAACTTTCTAAAAACTTTTTAAATTTTTTTAAACTTTTTGCTCTATATGGTCGACCACGTGAATTTTGATAGGAGCAAGCGTCTAAACGTTATTGATTATGCTCTTTTCCAAATCCGGTTACCTCTGAACAAATTGTTATGATTACGGAACACTCGGTTCAATATTGTTCATATTCTTACCTCATTAAGAACCCTTTGTTAGTTAAAATATCTTTTGAAGAAAAAATTGTATTTTGCCGAAGGCAAAAATAGTATATGAGCAATTGGTAGGCTACTAGTGTAACAAATGTGTTTTTATAGTATTTTTATCGAGTTGGGTAGCCTTCAAAGTACTTCGAAGTGAAAATAATTGGAGTACTTATTAGTACGAAAATAAATAAAGAATGAAAGTTGTACTTTTTTTTATAAAAAATATGTTTTGTGCATCCAGACTTCTTTATAATTTATGGTTTCTTAGCATCTAATTATAATTTTGACTCTCTGAACCAAATTAAAATATTAGTACTTCAAACATTTTAGCTCCAACACCCTTAACATCTTAAGTGATTGAGCTAGCTTCGGTATAGGAGAGAGAAAATTATTGCTTGTTATTTAAGAGTTGAAGCTTAGCTTTTCTCGAAAACAAAAGTGAAAATTATGTCTTAGGGCAACTTTTACATACTTTCACACAAAAACAAGTAACATTGAACCCATATTGTCTATCCTTTCAGAATATTAGAAAGTATTGTTTGGTTTGATAGACACCAAATTGGAAGTGTAAGGCAGTTTGATTTTATATGGATCATGTCTGAATGTACAGTTTAGGCGCTCTAGATAAGAAGCCTAATGCACATGAGTGCTTTACTTATGAGTCTAATGTATATTTAATTTTTTATACCGTATAAATAAAATGATAAAAAATTAAAAAAAATTAGTTATGCTTATAGTTGTTAATCATCTCTTGAAGGCAGAAACATTCTAATCAAAGTTAAGGACGAGCTGAGTATGAGATTAGTTTGTACTATACTGATGTCGAACCTCTATACTAATATCAAACCCATGTTGAAGTCGAGCCCCCATGTTGCGGCAGAACCCATGTTGAGGCCAAACCCATATTGAGCTAAGGTGGAATTTTGAGGCTCAACCCAAATGTTTTCAAATTCCACTCACTATATTGTCTATAATTGAGGTTCTACTTTGACTTACTGGTTCATTTTTTTTTTGATTTTTTTCTCCAATATTGTTTATCATCAGATTCATCCAAATATTGTACATCCTTCTGATTAACTTCAGTGGATTTCCCACAATGTAAAAATATATAAAGTCGTATATCAAATCGATTAAGCTTGCATCGGTTGGTGTAGTACAAGTTACCAACAAACTTAGATGCTTGTGAATGAGAGTTTTCTCTCTTCTACAAATATTCAAACTGTTTTTTCAAACACAGTATACATATATATTTCTCTATCTTGCCAAAAACTTGAAGGAGTTTTTATCTTCCAATTGTTGTTTTTCTTTAGTTGCGACTAATGGCCACCATTGGCATAAACAACATAGCATATGCTGATTTTAGGCTATATTCAGTGTCCAAGGGTTCTATTGCATATTAAATGGCATTGGCACTTTCACCAGTAAATACTGGATTTATAGCAATAATTATTACTATGTATTATGTTTTTCTTGCAACTCAAGGATTTTTTCGGTGTATTATAAGATATATAATCTGCATATTTTAGTAACATGAAGATTGTAATCCCAACAGTCATACAAACTCATCCACAACCCATGTTAAAAATAACAGTTTCTTTTTATCGACTTTTCCAAGAAAACTCTTTGTCTCTTTGGGGTTCATTTAAAAACTATCCTATAAGTACAGCTTGTGCTAGATGCACCCTCTCTTTTAATTTAATCCCTGAAACCATATCTTTCATAATCTCCGTGCTAAGATTTCACACGGTAACGTAACAATCATTTCTTACTATCCTTCCTCGCCATTTAGTTTTCCTCTACCTGAGCTCTTCTACCACCATGCTAGTACCCACTAGACTAATCAAAGCATCAATCCCCCCCCCTACCGACTTAGAATTAAATCGTAGTGAAACCAACCTTACCATCACATCAAATAGAATACCATTCTCCCAAAAAACCATATTTATATTACATAAAAAACTATTTACCTCCCCACCATGGTTAACATTCGTTCGAAGCCAAACCCCAAAACAAAATGATCATCATTCAGGAAATCCAGTGGCCGACAAAAACTCACCCTACGTTTTAATTCTAACACCTAAGCCAACACGGACAATGACGAGCTCCTCTTTATTGTGACCCATTACCTTTGTCAAGGGTCGTGCGATACATCTTTCCCTTGAAACTAAATTGTCAACTAGTTTTACGCCATCTTCCCTCAGTCGTTCCATCTTCGTTAAGATCAATTTTTAAGTAATCATGCACGACCTCCCATTTTTTGTACATGTCTATCCTCCACCTCTATCTAGTTTAAACATTGATTTAAAACTGTAAAACAAGGCTTGTAGACTTGTGCTACATGTTGTTATAAGGTTGACGGAAGGTCTGCCTCTTTCTTCATCTCTCTATGCCTTCTATGATTTTATGTTAGTCGATGAGGAAGAAGATCATTCTGAGATAGACTTTGGCATAC
This sequence comes from Limnanthes douglasii subsp. nivea, assembly GCA_036936605.1. NCBI lineage: Eukaryota > Viridiplantae > Streptophyta > Magnoliopsida > Brassicales > Limnanthaceae > Limnanthes > Limnanthes douglasii. The sequence continues at coordinate 250,414,583 of JAUPFV010000001.1, read as the reverse complement.
CTAACACCAAGATCAAGGGTCTCATTGTTATTTATTCACGCAATCATTGCCTATTTCAATCAGGCTTCCTAGAACAAGGGCTACAAAAATGTAGAAATCTAAAAAAGGCCTTCTCCAACCTCTATTAACACTTTGTCTAACAAAACCAAATGTGACTCCCCGATGATCTCTGGTATGTATATCACCTTGCCAATTGATATCCCCGGTGGTGAAAACACCATTGGGCATCTTGAGCTCTTTCATATAATCTTTCATCACTCTTAACTCCTATGATATTTGAAACTGATGCAGACAGTTTAACGCTATAATTTATGAAGACTGGCGATCACCCAAAGAATGCGGTAAATTGACAGTTTGGAGCTCTGGTGTCTAATTTTGACCCACAACACCTTGTTTCGAAGGAAACGACGCCACGAATGCAAGTCACCAGCTTTGCTCGTGACATATGGGCTTTTTTGGGTATTTGGGCTCATCTATCACCTTATTTCAAGTTTTTAATAATTTAAGATATTTTAGTAGTTTTCTTGTTTTAGTTTTAGGGTTTCAATTGAAACCTTATATAAACATATCTTCTTTATATTGTTTGGAAATAATTTTTTATTAAATAAAATTAGGGTTTATCCCTCTATCTAGCTTCTTTTGCGTTCTACTATGTATCAGAAACTCTACTATTTAAACTCATACACAACCACTTTCACATCTCTACATACAATTACCATCATTTCCTCTTTCATGTCCTCATCCAAGCATAACTAGTGTGTGGACTCTAGGCGCATTCCCTCAAGTTCTCATGTGTTAACCAACACATCACAAGTTAAAAATATAATTAATAAATACCTCATCCAACCAAACAGTATCCGGCCCAGTTACCGTCCAAGCCCTTATAGTTCAAGAATATTTTTAACCACCCCAGAACAAAAAATCATGTTCCAAACCAAACCCATCCTCCGCTCGAACCATAAACCTAATCAACTAATTCACTTTATCGTCTCCCTCAAACCACCTCTCATCCCCTCTACCGCCCGCATTATTCTTCCTCAATAATAATTCACACATCAATTAACTCATCTACTTTTGAACTACAAGCTATGTTGGGTTCTATCCTCTCTCTTACTAGTTCCCTTGTTCTTTTCCCCCAATATTGTACAGGTTTTGCAGATATGCATGATCTCACTTTTCTCCTAATATTTTACCACAAGTTTGGGCTACCACATGGATATAATTTCCTCTCGAACCTTGCTATCAGCCCATGCATTTAATGCGTTGATACTATCTATTTTGCTTATTAGAAGTTTATTTTTAGACTAATGATACTTATGTTAGTTTACTTTAAAGTATTATAGGGCTATTTACTCAAGATGAATTAACAACAAACAATAAAATATTTTTCATCTCGAAAAGCGTAGCAACCTGCTATCTGTTAGCTATAATTTTTCTCTTCGAAAACGATTACGAAACTAATGATATGTGTTAGATACGTGTTATATTTTAAATTAAGCTACTAATCAACAAATATTCGAATACTATATACAATGTTTAAATTTGAAACCACACAGTTCATTCGAAAACCAATTTATTTTTCAGTTTTGTTTATAATTTGTTTACAAATATTTTATTATTATTTTAATTTAGAATTAATTAATTAATTAATAACATCGGATATATAATCAAATTCATAATACTAAATATGTAAATATGTCAAACTTTAATCAATATAAAACTTATTAACTAGTAACACATGACAATATCATATATATATATATATATATATATATATAAACAAAAATTGCATATTTTATTAACTAAAATTGCATGTTTTGTTCTAATGTCAGAGATTTTATTAGATTATTTTATTTACATGAGTCGTGACATTTAAGTTACAATAAATAATATCAAAACTTTATTCTTAAACTTAATATTAGAAATATTCTATATTTGACTTATTTTTTCTTAATTTTTGTAACATTGTTTTTTCAATTACAATGTTACAAAAATTAAGAAAAAATAAGTCAAATATAGAATATTTCTAATATTAAGTTTAAGAATAAAGTTTTGATATTATTTATTGTAACTTAAATGTCACGACTCATGTAAATAAAATAATCTAATAAAATCTCTGACATTAGAACAAAACATGCAATTTTTACTATTCTATTTACATCATTTACATTCTTTTTCTTTTTTTAATAAAAAAAAACTATAATTGTTTTTTAAAAGTATTATTTCGTCTATAGTATTTTGGGTAGATAAAATATTCACTCATAAAAAATAAATTAAATTAAATTCATACCATTGTGTTTATATAAATTATAAAAATAATTAAAAAATACGATTATATCTAATATTATAATTTTTATAATAATTTTTAAAATAGGAATAGACAAAAAAAATATTTAATTTTATTAAATGCATATTCAAATGTCATTTGTGTTAGTGCTATAGTCGGTTAGTTATTTGGTCTATTAGCACATGAGATTATTATTCTATATATTATGACTTAATCTATTTATAAATACACAATTCTAATTGATAAAACCATAGTTGTCTTTTGTTTCTTTTGGTCTTCATGGTATAAAAGCGTTTTTCGGTCTTTAGTTGATCTAATTAGTGAATGGAGACGCCTCACACTTTTTTGTTCTAAGTATTATGGTTTTATCATGTTTGATTTTGTATTCTTCTTTGATCATGCTCGATTTTATATTCTACTTTGATCATGTTCAATTTCACATTTTACTTTGATCTCATTTGATTTGGTATATGATTTTATCTTGTTCGATTTGGTATTCTACTTTTATCATATTCGTTTTGGTATTCTGGTTTGATTTTGTTTGATTGTTTGATTATATCATAACGGTTGGTGGTTCACTTGTTAAGTTCAATTTGTTGGAATATATTTATTTAATATATTTATGGACCGAAAATAATTTAGACCGATATGCTAAATAAACATATTCGGTTAATGATTAAGGAATTCCAAATTAAAAGTAATCGAGTTTATTATTTTATTAACTAAATTAGACCTATGGGTACAAATGCTCAAGTGTGGTAACTGGATTGAATTCGGGCACTGTAATTAAGAGGGCCCAAATCTCAACATTTAAGCCTGAATTAATAAATAACGGATATAAATTGAATTATCAATTTATCGGGTTATGGTCTCCGGACACAAGGAAGTAATAAAGGATGGGCTTTACAATGTTGGGCTTCACATTGTAAAAACTAGAGGCTAGGTTTAGAAATTTCATCATCCTAAACCCTAATATCAAACAGACGGTCGCTTCCATAAGTGTCTAAATTTTTTTTCTTTTCTACTAACTCGTTTCGCAGGTTACCCAAAGGTAATATATACAATCGCAAAAAAATAAAAATGAACAAAAGAGAATACTATATGGAAAGAACCATGCAAACCCATAAGTATTCTTAGTTTTCAGCTTATTCATTAGGTGAATCTATAAAATGGTTTATTTATTTATTTCCAAGATTTGTTATATATTATTTGATGTGCTTTCAAATAATATATAACAATTGGTATCAGAGCCAAGTTAACCTTTTTCGATTCGGTAGAATAATCAAATTGTGTATTGATAGATAAAAATGCATGTTTTTTCTTCATCGTAAAAAATCCATTCCATTGGGATTATGTGTTAACTGAGCTGGTTAGGGCATGAATTTAATGATTGTATGAAAAGCATGTTATGTGATTTATTAGTATTGAAAAGCATGTATTTTTTTTCCATGTTTTATATGAATAAATTGTAATTTTGATAGTTTGAGGATTTGTTTTGGTTAAATTAGGGTTGATTGATGTCTGAAAATTTCTTCTCATAAAATTAGCATCAAATCAACCTTAATATAATGAATAAATTCAAAATTATTGGGGCAATGGCTCATCGACGACTTAACCCCTAATATTAACGTTGATCGAAGGTTGTCCGACGATGTTTACAATGTCCAGCGAACTGCTAACGTTGTGGATGAACACTGCAACTTGCGAGGTAATTCACAATACACTGTTGTCGCAATGTAATAGTGTTTTTTCGGAATATGAACAATGTGTGAACAATATTTAATAGGATGAATAATAATAATAATATAAAAACATTATTCATCAAAAATACTATTCATCAGGTTATGAAATATATTTTTTTCGCACAGTGTACAAACGATTTCCGGATGGTGAATAGTGTTTTCCCAAAAACATTATTAATAAAAAATACTACTCATCGGAAAAAAATAATTAATTAATTTAATTTATTTCATAAATATGATGTGTTTGGACATGCTAACTGTTATATGTATATTTGTAAACTAAATTGTATATGCTTAAATGATTAAATGGCGATGCATGACTAAGGTTTCGTTGACCGATAAGTGAAACTAAGAAATTAATTTAACCGACCCTCTAGAAAGTTAATATTAATTTTTTATGGATCCTAGGCTTCAAAAGGTTCGGGGATTAATTTAAATTCAAATATTACTGGCCCTCCGGAAGGTTAACGTTTGGGTTTAAATTAATCATGAACAGGAAAAAATTACTGAAAAATGGTCATTGTGTTGATTTTAGTTTGAAGTAGATGAAATCGGCGATCCGAAAGGTTTTATCGGTACTTAGGATAAATTAAATCCATCCTTGCAATTTTTTTGTATTTTAATTAGGTGAAATCGGCCCTTCGAAAGGTTTCACCGGTACTTCAGAAAATCAAATTATTGTTATTTTAATCTAAGTAAATGACATTTGCCTTCCGGAAGGTCTCATTGGTACTTAAGAAATTAAAATAATGATCATAGTATTTTTCTCAAACTCATAAAATTGCATGTTAGTATGATTTTCCCTACAGTATCTATTATCGGAGTATTTTATGTTTTACATGTATTTACCATGTTCATGCACATGTTTTCAGTTATATGTCAAGATGTTAAATGTGTTTTGTGTTGTTTGTTCTTATTACAATATCCACTGGTTACAATCTATCGGGGAACCATCCACCCATGTTGGATTGTTTAGACTTCCAATTGTAGAAGGAAGATATGTTGTTGTCTTGTCTGTACATGATTACAACCATGCATTTTCAACTCCCAAACCATCCTCCCTTAGTCTGGAAAGTGCACCGGAGGAAATTAAGGCCGATGAAAGATGGGAGAAGTCAAATAATTTATGCATGGCGCTTTTGTTACGGGGGATACCAATATTATTGCATGTGGCTGTCTCTAAAGGTGTTACCACTTTTCGGTATTTCTCAGGGAGGTTGAGAAAGCCTTTTCCAAAAATGAGAAGGTCGAGATGCAGTGTTTGCTCATCGAGGTAGCTACCAAAATGTATAATGACAAAGGTAAAATCTGGGAGCATATTATGGGAATGTCGATGATTGGCAAAATGTTAATAGCAATCGGTTTAGACTTACCTGAGGAATGCATAGTGGGATTCACATTTCATTTGCTACCAGACCGGTTTAAGTATTTCCAGTCCACTTATAACTGCATGCGCGAAAAGTAGAATATCAATGAGTTAATTTCCCACGCTGCACAGGAGAAGAAAACACTTAAAAACACAGCATCTGAGGTTAATATGATTACATCTAAAGAAGGGGCAAGGCCTAAGAAAAAAGCAGATGGCAAATGACCAGGTCAAGGTCCGATAAAAAAGAAAAATCATGAGCAATCGATTGTAGGTCGATGCATTTTCTGCAAAGAAAAAGGACATCTGAAGGAGGATTGTGAGAAACGTCGGGCTTATTTGTTAAGAAAATGTATTCCCACATCTTTGGTGGGTTGTTTCAGAAAGTAATAACTTATGTCTGTGTTTCTTTGCATGGTACGTCAAAGAGCAGGATGCTAAGTGAGAATGAAAAATTTATTTTCACGACAGACGGGAGCTCGCGTGATGTTTTAACTATTTGGGATTTTTATTTAAAATTTTCCACTGGACATGTATTATTTTTAGAGAATGTAATATATGTTCCTACTTTCGAAGGAACTTAATTTATTTTCTAGTTTTAGACTTACAAGGTTACTCTTGTCTAGTTTTAGAGTTACACTCCCTTCAAATAATGTGATTGTTGGAAATGGAAATTTGATTAAAGAGAACAATTTGTATTTGTTGAATACTATTAATAATCACAACATTTCTATGAATACACAACATACAACAAACAAAATTATTAAATCTGAAAGATCTCTAAACTGTGGCACAAACGGTTTGGTCACATATCTAAAGTTAGAATGAACAAACTTGTTGTTGAAGGTTTATTAGGCCCCCTTGATTACTCTGACTTCGGTATATATGTCGAGTGTATCAAAGGGAAACAAACCAAACTTAAAAAGTTAGGGGCATATCGAGCGAGGGAAGTCCTATAGTTGATACATACCGACATCTGTGGACCGTTTCCACATGAATCATGGAACGGGCAGCGGTACTTTATATCATTCATCGATGACTACTCTCGTTTCAGTTACCTTTATCTTCTTCATGAAAATTCTAAGACCTTGGACAAGTTCATAGCTTTTAAGACCGAGGTTGAGAAACAACTTGGTAAAATCATTAAGACCATTAGATCTAACCGTGATGGTGAATACTATGGTAGATATGACGGATCGGGTGAAAAATATCGAGGATCCTTTGTACAATACCTAGACTAGTTTGGAATAGTCCCTCAATACACTATGCTCGGTTCACCTTGTATGAATGGTGTTTTGAGAGACGGAACTGAACACTAAAAGATATGGTTAGAAGCATGATAAGTCACTCATCTCTACCATTATCTCTTTGAGGGGAATCTATCAAATGTGCCGCTTATATACTTTATCGAGTACCCACCAAGTCTACTGTTAGGACCCTATATGATCTTTGCAATGGGCGTAGAACCAATTTAAAGCATCTGCATGTGTGGGTTTGTCTAGCTGAGGCGAGGCCTTACAAACCTCAAAAAAACAAACTGGACCAAAAAATAGTTATTTGTTTCTTCATAGGTTATTTCAAACATTCGAGAGGGTTGAAGTTTTATGATTCTCTCACTAGTATAATATTTGAGACATGAACAACCAAGTTTCTAGAGGATGTTGACTTTATGGGGGAAAATAAAGGAACATATGTTGATTTTAAGGAAGAATCCATAGATATTAATGATGGTTTTAATATGGATACTCAGGTATCAGAAGATTGGGTAATAATGCCAAAACATTATGGTCCCAGAAGAACAAAATAATGCTCAAATTAACACTGATACTCCACTTGAGGGTTCTAACTAGGATACCAATATGGTCCAGGTAGAGCAAGAGGAACCTCAAGATAATCTTCTACAAGGGAATTAAAATGACATCGTTCATAATGATTAAACTCTACCTCCTCAAGAAGTGCAACAAAAGGAAATAATTCCCTTAAGAAAGTCCACGAGAGAAATGAATAGAATTATAGGTCTAGAATATGTAGTATATCTTCGGAGTATGATGAGTTATATGCTGGAACTCTAAATGATCCCTCATCTTACAAACAGGCCATGGCAAGCTCTGACTCTCAAAAGTGGATTGACGCTATGAAGGAAAATGACAAATCAATGCAGGACAATGCAGTATGGGATCTTGTCCTATTACCTGAAGGAAAAAAGGAAATTGGTTGTGAATGGGTTTACAAAACCAAACGCGATTACATGGTTAATGTGGAAAGACATAAAGCACGTCTTCTAGCGAAAGGTTATACTTAGCATGAAGGGATTGATTTTAAAGAAACATTCGCTCCGATATCGATAAAGAATTCCTTTAGAACAATCATGGAATTAGTTGCACATTTTAACCTTGAGCTTAATCAGATGGATGTTAAGACTGCTTTTGTCAATAGTAATATTGAGGAAACGATTTATATGGTACAACCAAAACACTTTATGGAAAGTAACTCAAAAGATCTCGTTTGTAGGCTTAAGAAATCCATTTATGGGCTTAAACAAGCCTCTCGTAAATGGTATCACAAATTTCTTGAGGTGATAGTCGGTTATGACTATTAGATAAACTCGGTCGAGGATTGTGTGTATCACAAGTTCAGTGGGAGTAATTTCATATTTCTTATATTATACGTGGATGGCATATTGCTTGCCTCGAACAATAAGGAATTATTACACACTGCAAAAATATTTCTATTAGACAAGTTTGATATGAAGGATCTTGGCGATGCCAGTTTTGTGTTATGAATCCATATATATATATCGAGATCACTCTCGTGGTATTATTGGATTATCACAAAATGAATACATTGAAAGTGCGTTACAACGTCACGGATGGACAAATTACAAACCCTTGAGTACCCCTATAGCAAAGGGTGACAAGTTTGTACGAGGTCGGATATTGTTGTTGCTGTAAATATGTTGGGGAGATATGTTACTAACCCAGATCACTAGAAAGCAGTTAAAATGGTAATCTGATATCTGCAAGGAACAAAAGGGTACATGTTCACATATTAAAAGTCGGATAAACTGGATATCGTTGGGTATTCTGACTCGGATTTTAGTGGATGCGCAGACACATTAAAAATCACGTCAAAAAATATATTCTTATTGGCTGAAGGTGCAATATCCTGGAAAAGTAAAAAGCAAACATTTATTGCATCGTCCACCATGGTGGAAGAATTTGTTGCTTGCTTTGAGGCATCAAACTGGTAATTATGGCTGCAGAACATCGCAATGCAATACTCTAACATAAATAGAAACTTTTCTAAGTCCAAACACATAGACATAAAGTTATTTTTTATTTAAGTGATAGTTCGAATGGGTCAGATAAATATAGAGCACATCACCATAAACTCAATAATAGCTAAGATCCTCTAACAAATGTGGTTTTGCCTAAGTTTTTCTAGGGATACACCATCGGTATGGGTGTAGTTGAATTAGAGGATTATTAGTTTTAGTGGGAAATTTTGTAATAGGCTCTGATCTTATATTTTGCAGTATTGCGCATATTAAAGTTTATAGCAATATATGTATATATATATATATATATAATTGGAAATATTTATTGATATCAGTATTGTATTGGATCTCCAAAGTTAGACCATTTAAGAGTAGATATGTATGATTAAAAGCCATATTACTCTTAGGCTATGCTCCATAATTGGCCCAAGTAATTGATCGATAATAATAATGTGATTACTGTTGCATTCTATTGTTCACATTACGAGAAAAAGGTCTTTAGTCATTTATTGTTATCAGTCATGTACGGGGTTGTACCGTTTGCCTATTGACAATGAATATATGGATCCCATTAAAGTTAAATATGTATTCTTGAGTAGCATGTGGCGGTCTAAATGGGAGATTGTTGGAATATATTTATTTAATATATTTATGGACCGATAATTATTTGGACTAACATGCTAAATAAACATATTCTGTTATTGGCTTAAGGAAGTCCAAATGAAAAGTCATCGAGTTTATTATTTAATTAACTAAATTGGATCTATGGGTGAAAAGTGTTATGGGTTCAAGTGTGGCAACCAGGTTGAATTAATGCTCTGTGATGAAGAGGGCTCAAATCTCATCACTTAAGCCTAAATTAATAAATTAGGGATATAAATTGAATTATCAATTTTATCGGGTTATGGTCCCCGGACATAAGGAAGTAATAAAGGATGGACTTTATAATGTTGGGCTTCACAATGTAAAGACTATAGTAAAGGGCTAGGTTTAGAAATTTTATTATCCTAAACCATAATCACAAATAGACAGACGCTTTCTTGAGTGCCTGGAAACCTTTCTTTTCTACTAACTCGTTTTGCAGGTTTCCCAAAGAAAATATACGATATCGATAAAGTACGAAAAGGAATAAAAGAAAATACTAGATGAAAAGCAGCAGACAAACCCGTAAGTCTTCTTAATTTTATGTTTATTCATTAGGTAAATCAAGAAAAGCGCTTATTTATTTTTTCTGAGATTTGTTATATATTATTTGATGCGATTTCGAATAATATATAACACTATTCACATCTATTATTCGATTAGAACTTGTGGATTCCTATGAGTAATATGATAGGAGATGTTAACTTTTTAAAAGTACCCAACTTAACGAGAATGATTTTTTCTACTAGAGTTATGTCATGAGAAACTTTCTTTGTGGGAAACATATGTGGATATGTATTCACATCATATTTAAAGTTTTTAGTCGTTACATCTTAGGTCATTTTAATACTTTCAATATCTCTGATTGTAGTGGTTTGAAAGTAGAAATGTTTATGCTTTTTTACATAGTACAAATGTGTATTTTTCTATTTCTTATTTTGAAATTATTCATTCTAGTTTCTGGGGTTCATCTTATGTTTCCATAACGAGTTGTTCGACTTGTTCGTGGGTTTATTTTATAGAAGCTTTCAAACACTTATTAAGACTCAACATTATGTGGTGATAAAGTGATTCGCGTGTGACTTAAATGGTGAATATACATCCAATTATTCACTAAGTTACTTTCATTTATGAAACCATATACTAACCATCTTGTTCTGACATCACGATGCAGGATGATGTTACATAAAGTAAATATCGTCACCTTGTTAAGACTGTTCGTTTTTTACTTTTATCTAATAAAGTTCCTAATGAATTTCGAAAAAAAAACTTTTGAATGTTGCACATGTGATTAATCCAATTCTTATTGTACAATATTCAGGAATATCTTCATTTTAATAAGTTGTACAAAAACCTCAAAAAAAATCATTAATTAATGTAAGCAATTTAAATTAAAGTTTTCGAAAAAAAACTAAACTAAAATATAAAGGAAACTTTGTCAATTACCTAATTTCATTATTGCTATATATATATATATAAAAGGTTTCGGATCATTCCATTATATTTTGATATTCTCTAACTCAATTTTGGATCTGATTATGTAATTTATATATATATATATTTATTTATATTTCAAAGTTTATATTGATTTCAAAATGTATTTTGTGTATTTATAAAAATATCACATAATTTATACCAGATATAGAAAAAAAAGACCAATATGATTTAATGTGCAGGTCCATAATGCCTAATGCTCTAAACCGGGCTGAGTCAGATTCTTGGCCATTACACCGTACGTGTCGAGCTCAATTTTCGTAATTTATAGGTGTACCGTGTACAGTGCTCCTTTAGTTATTGTTTGTGTCCAAATTAATTAGACCATCCCCATTAATTTAATTCCATAAAAAACCCGACAAAGTTTAATTCTATAATATTGCTATGAGTTAGATTGATTAGGTATAAAATACTATAAAAAGGATCCCTAACCCTAAGTCTATTATGCCCTTAATCATTTATTGAATATGATATAAGAAAATAAATTTTAACTTATAGCTTAACTATAAGTTGTACATTCATTCTTTACGTTGAACTTATTCACCAGGGCTCAATTGCTACAACGCAGTGAACTCGTGCTCACATGTGACCATAATCGTGTATATTTCGTATTGGGTTTATAAAGTCGAATAACTATAAAACTAGATTAACTTTAGATTATTATCTAAAGATACTCTTATTGTTATCGAGAGATCCAAATAAATTTAAAATTGATTATATTTTAATAAGGGAAATAATCATCTATTACCATTTTAGATTTTTGTTAATTAAAAAAAATAGTCATTCAAATCAAATTAAAAGCTCATTTGATATCTTAACAAGTTTTATATAGTTTGAAATTTCAATGGAAAGCGTGATAAATTTTAAAGTATTTTGTTGGAAAAAAATCTGCATTTTCTTGGTATAGGAATAGGAAAATCATTTGTTTTGTTTATAAAAAATGAATTGGTTAATAGTAGTACAAACAATATTTTAAAAAAATGACATATGGAATATGTATTAATTTATTATTTTGAAACAATTAGTTGAAAACATAAAAGTATAGGCAATTGAGTAATAGGTCTGTGTAGTGGCTAAGTAACTTACAGAGTAAAGCTATCTCCTCTGGTAGCATATAAGCTGCGCAATCCAAAAACCTCCAATCTTGGTATTATATAAGCTGTAATTTAAAAACACGCGATCTTGTTATCATATAAGTCGTGCAATCTAAAAACCTTCTACTTATTAAAAAAGCCTAGTTCTTTTTCAATCTAAAAAGCCTCGAGACGCATTATGGCGCAAATAGCCAATGAGTTTGGCCTTCAGTTCGTAAAGAAGAATTCTGAGTTCATCAGCTTCCCAATTTCTCTCTGGATGGAGAAGACTACCGAGAAAGATATTTCTGAAGACGGAGAGAAGAGGAAGTATATTTCTCATGAGTGGTCTTTGGTCAACAAAAAAAACCCATCTGGATGAGGAGGCCAGAGGAGATCACAAAAGAGGAATATACTGCTTTCAACAAGAGCGTTACCAATGATTGGGAGAAGCACTTAGCTGTCAAGCATTTCTCTGTGGAGGCCATCTTGAGTTCAAGGCTGTGCTCTTTGCACCTAGGACTGGGAGGGCACCCTTTGATTTATTTTGATGAGTCCGGATCCTGTAACCACTTCGGACAGGGTCAGTTCGGGCAAAGACTACCTAACCGGACAGGTCAGTTTGAACACCTCATCCATTGAACTGTTCGAACAAGAACTAAAGTACTTAAAACCTAATCACTTCTTGACTAAGCTACCTGCTCTCCTACTAAGAGCTCATGGGTCCTTGAACTTGACCCGAGTCCATTAAACATGACCCGAAAGCCCATAAGGCCCAGATGTAAGGGTATAAATACCCAACCACCAACATTAAATGAGGGTAATGAAAATTAAATACAACCATGATGCTTAATTCTCCCTCCACTCTCTACTCAAACATTAAATACTTTCAAACTTCCACACAGTTCTAAACAAAAATTACAAACTTACCCTCAGACGAAAATAAACCTCACCAAATTGGCGACCACAGTGGGAGCACGACGGTGCCTGAATCAAGCATTCGAAACCAACAAGAAAAATCAGTCTGAATGAATCCGGACGCCCCGGAAGTACCACCAGATTTGCTTGAAGTGGTGGGTGAAAATGATGAATATACCATCGAGGAGCGTGATAGATTAAAGGGCGAGATAGAAGCTCTGAGGGCAGAGAAGGCTAAGATGAGCATGAAAGAGAAGTCAAAAGCATCAGTCGCTCATCATACCGATAACCATAGAGAGCATGAGCCTTCGAAGACTCATGTGAGTACCAAGAAGACTCATGCTAGCTACAAAAATTCTCACCGGTCTAAGCCAGTGGAGAGTTCTGACTCAGACTCAGAGTCTTCTGGTAGCTCCTCGGACGAGGATGGAGTTGAAGAGTCCTTATCCTCCAGTAGCGATGAGGGCCGATTAAAAAAGAAGCAAAAGTTGATTAAAAAGTATTCAAGAAAAAGGGATAGACATGGGAAATTGAAGAGGAATATAGGAAAATGATCATCTCACAGCCGGAGGCATGTAGACCGGATGCTGGTGGATCCTTTTTCCTTCCACGATGAACCATGTATCTTTGAAAATCCTAATGAGGATACTGTGTTCAGTCGTGGCCAGAATTGGAGACAATCTCCATTGTCTTCCAAGATTCTGTCCGGACACCTCCCTAAGAGGTTCGATAGCACCAAAATGGAGAAATACAATGGCAACAAAGATCCGGACAACCACTTGGAGCAATTTAAAAACTTTATGATGAATTTTGATGATGACGACAAGTTACTCTGTAGAGAATTCTCCCAATCCTTTACGTGGAGTGCTCTGAAGTGGTATAACAGCCTACTTCAAGGCTGCATCAGAAATTTCGATACCTTTTGGGTGGCCTTTCGAAGGCAGTTTGTTGGGAGTAAAGAATTGAAGGGGAATGGGGACACAATAATCCATTGTGCCCAAGAACCAAATGAATCATTGAAAGAATACATAAGTCGTTTTGTAAACACCAAAAATGGGTTGGCTGATTGCTTCGAGCAAGTAGCAATAGCATCTTTGAGGCAGGGTTTAAACCCTAGAAATTTGGCTGATTCTGTGACAAAAAAGAAAGCCATGACTTGGGGAGGTTTGCTGAATCAAGTCGGAAAGAAAATCAACGTTGATGAAACAAAGAAAACTAGGGTGCACAGGCAGGTGAGGTCTGCCCCGGTTGCACCAAACCCCAATTAAAATCAGTCCGGGAACAAGGCAAGGGAGGCCGGACAAGGGCACAACAGGGCTAAAGCTCAATCTCAGCCAGCTGCGCCTGCCCAGAGTCAACAATCTAGAAATAAGAGAGGGCCTTGGGTTCAACCGGAGTGGTTCGCAGAGTTAAAACAAAGTGTGACCACTATTTATGACAAAACAAAGGAAGAAGTACACTATAGAAGGCCGGCCGCACTGCAACCTCCTAGAGAGCATCGTAACAATTCTTTCTGTCAGTACCATAATGATACTGGCCATACCACTGATGATTGCATAGCCTTGAAACAAGAAGTTCAGAACTTAATTGAAAGAGGAAAGCTGGGGGCATATGTCAAAAGAAGAGGAGGAAATAGACCTGATAATGCTCATCGGGTTGGTCCGAGCAATGCTGCTCCGGAGTGGACTATGGTTATAATCAAGAGATTTGATATAGAATCAGAATACTTGGATCCTGATCCAACTCGAAATAGAGTGGGTGCCATTGAGGAACGTTGTAAAACAGTCTCCGGGCTTATTAAGTTTTTTGAGTCACTTACAATTTTCGGAGGGGATACTATGACAGCTCCTACTGCTTCTTCAAGGAAGAGGCACGTTCATACTTTAGCTACCCAGCTAGAAGGAGGCATGACCTCCTATCAATCACAAATTCCATTTCCCTTCATTGTATTCGATGAAGATGACTTAAGGGATATAGCTCGCCCTCATGAAGATGTTGTTGTCATAGGAGCATCCATTGGGGGCAATGACATAAGACGAATCTTGGTGGATACTGGGAGTTCAGCTAATATCCTCTTCTTAACCACTTACAAAAAGATGAAAAATCCAGCCATAATTCAGTGTTCAGACAGATCAATTGTGGGTTTCACTGGAAGCTCAGCAGATGTGATCGGGGAGTTTGAAGAGGAAGTTTTGTTGGGCAAGGCCCTTTTAAGAAGATGGTCAGGATACTTTTTATTGTGGTGGATTATCACACTTGTTATAATGCTATTTTGGGGAGGTCTTGGCTCTCTCGGATGCATGCAGTGGCCTCGACAGTCCACCAATGTTTGAAATATGTCGTTCAAGGAAAGGTGGGAGTTGTCCGGAGCAGTCAAAAGATTGCAAGAGAATGTTATGCTACAGCACTGACTCCACGGACGTTGGGGCAGTTTGTATCAACGAAGAATAACAGTTTGAGGGGCTTTCTGGGGGTGAGGGTGAAATTGATGACCCCAGAAAGACCCCTGGAGTGTTGATACCGGTTGTAGAAGTTGAAACACATTATTTGGAAGAAGGAAAAAGTGTTAAGATAGGGTCCAAAATGCCATCTGACCTGAAGAATAAGATGTCGAAGTTTCTAAAAGACCATCAGCATGTTTTTTCTTGGTGCAATGCTGATGTTACTGGGGTTCCAGCAGATATTATATCACATCACCTATTCATTCGGAGGGACATAACACCTGTGGTACAAAAGAGAAGGGCTTTTTCCAAGGAAAAGACTGATGCTATTGTTCAAGAAGTTGACAGGCTCACAAAAATGTGGCATATAAAGGAGTCTCAGTATCCTTTGTGGACTGCCAATCCGGTCTTGGTGAAAAAGAAAAATGGCAAGTGGCGTATGTGCATTGACTTCACATATCTCAATAGGGCTTGCCCAAATGATTTATATCCAGTTCTCCGGATTGATCAGCTGGTAGATTCCACCTCTGGGAATAAGCTACTATCCTTCATGAATGTTTTCTACGGGTACTATCAGATTCAAGTAGATCCGAAGGATCAGGAGCATACCACGTTTGTCATTGACAGGGGTCTTCATTGCTACAAGGTGATGTCATTCGGATTGAAAAATACTGGGGCTACTTATCAGAGATTGGTGAACAAAGCCTTTGCTGATCAAATTGGAAGAAATATGGAAGTATACATTGATGACATGATGGTGAAAAATATGGATGAACAATTACACTTGACGGACCTCCAAGAAACTTTTGCTAACTTAGTAAAAGTGAATTTAAAGCTAAATCCAGAGAAATGTGTGTTCGGAGTGCAGTCCGGGAAATTCCTAGGTTATATAATAAGTGAGAAAGGGATACAGCCCGATCCGGACCAGCTTAATGCTCTATTCCAAATGGAGCCTCCTCGGAATGTTAAAGAAGTACAACGGTTGACTGGGAGGTTGGCTGCTTTAAATCGATTCATCGCAAGGTATTCGGACAAATGTGCCCCGTTTTTTCAAACTTTAAAGGGTGCGAAGGGATTTGACTGGACTTCACAGTGTGATGAGGCCTTCAATGAGATTAAGAAACATCTGTCCTCCCCCAAGACTTTGTTTAAACCTGTTGGTGGAGAGACACTCTTCGTATACTTGGCAGTTTTAAGTTGTGCCATCAGTGTTGTATTGGTAAGAGAGGTGGATAATTACCCCCATCTGGTGTACTGCATCAGCAAGAGCTTGATAGATGCATAAATATGTTATTTGAAACTCGAAAAATTAGCGTTAGCCTTGGTAATTGCTGCAAGGAAGATGAGGGCTTATTTTCAGGCTCATACTATTATCGTCCGGACATCTTTTCCCTTGAAGAATGTTCTCCAAAAGGCATACATTTCAAGTAGAATAACTAAGTGGTCAGTGGAATTGGGGGACTTCGATATTGATTTTGCTCCTCGAACAGCAATCAAAGCCCAAGTTGTGGCTGATTTTTTAGTTGAATTCCACTCTGATAGGGATACGGAGCGAACTACTGAAATGAAAGACAAAAATGTCTGGATCGTCCGGACAGATGGTGGATCAAGTACCATGGGATGTGGTGCAGGGGTGTGCTTGGCTTCTCCATATGGTGACAAGATGTACCAGGCTATATGTTTTGCTTTCAGAGCTTCCAACAATGAGTCCCAATATGAAGCAGCTATAGCTGGTTTAAAGTTAGCTTATATTTGTGGGGCCAAAAGGGTCAAGCTAATGAGTGACTCCCAGTTTCTTATCCACCATGCGCAAGGTCAATCTGAGGCCAAAAAAGAGCAACTAGTGAAGTACTTACTTCTTCTTAAAAACGAGGCACTTAAGTTCAAGAGCGTTGTTTATGAACATATACCCCGAACAGAGAATGAACTAGCAGATTCCTTGGCAACCATAGCATACACTGAGTCATATCCTTGGATCCATGTGCTGGAATGCCCTTCCATTCAACTCAATGTGTGCAAGGAGTAATAAATTTTCGATGTACAAATGAAACAACCTTAAGATTGGAGATTTCCTCTCCTGCAGTATCTCTCTGATGGCATCTTGCCTCCGGATAAATCACTAGCAAGAAAGATGAAGCACAAGGCTCGTGGTTTTATCATACTAAGAAACGTTTTGTATAAAAAGTCTTACAGTAAGCCTCTTCTGCGATGTTTGGGAAATGATGAGTCTCAAGTAGTCCTCTCCGAATTACATGATGGTGAGGGATCAGCTCACTGTGGATTCAGGGCTATAACAAGGAGAGTTTTATTGGCTGGCTATTATTGGCCCTCTATAATGCAAGATGCTAAGGATCTGGTGAGAAGGTGTGATCTATGCCAGAGATATAGCAACGAAATTCATGTCCCAGCCATCCTTTTAAAGTCAATTTCTGAGCCTATACCTTTTGCTCGATGGGGGTTGGATTTGGTGGGACCTCTTCCTATGGCATCCGGAGGACGCAGAACTATAATTGTTGCTATTGATTATTTTTCGAAGTGGATTGAAGCAGCCCCGCTGGCAGGAACAACATCAAAAGATATCATAAAATTCATTTTATCCAATATCTGTTGCAGAATTGGTGTTCCACAAAAGATAACGACAGACAATGGGCCACAGTTCGACAACAAGGAAATAGAGAGTTTTTGTGCCTCAAGGGGTATACAACATTGTTTCTCTTCACCTTTCCACCCACAAGCAAATGGTCAGGTTGAAGTGGCTAACAGAACTATACTGTCCGGTTTAAAGAAGAATTTGGAAGGGGCTGCTGGGAAATGGCCTAGCTATTTACAAGAGGTTTTGTGGGCCTACCGGACTACACTTGGGGCTGCAACACAAGAGTCACCCTTTGCCTTGGTCTATGGGATGGATGCAATAGCTCCCATAGAAGCAACCCTCCCTTCATTTCGAGTTCACAACTTCTCCGAACACGCTAACGAAGTGGCAATCAGAGGCCAGCTTGACCTAATAGAGGAAATACGAGTTAAAGCTCACCTTAGAGCTGCACACTATCAGGGTTTGATGAGAAATAGGTTTGCTTCTAGAGTTAAGAGAAGATATTTCCAGTCGGGGGACAAGGTGTTGAGGAAAGTCTTCTTACACACTAAAGAGAAGCTGCTCGGCAAGGTGGCCCCAACTTGGGAAGGACCTTATATGGTCATTGAAAGGCTTAAACCTGGAACGTATTGGCTAGAAGACAAGGATGGAAGGGTTTTGAATCATCCTTGAAATATTAAGCATCTCCGAATGTACTTAGAATAGAAGCTATGTAAATATTTACTTGTTTAAAAATCCATGTAAATATTTGGGGGCATACTCTTTCCTTCCCTGGTGGCTCGGGGAGGTTTTATGAGGTGTCCGAGATTTTTTCATAAAATTTGATGTCTTCTTGAAAAAAATCGAAGTGTTCTTACTTTGTTTTTTGTCACACCATCCAGATTGAGTTAAAGGAAGGATGACTACTTAAACATTTGTCATCGGAGAATTTAAACACTCTCGCTTTAGAATATTTATGAAATAACTAAGGGCTATTTAAACACTAGCCACCAAAATTGAAACAAACTATGAAAGAATGCAAGAGTTGTGCAAAACAAAGATATTCATTAAAATAACCTAAGTGCCTTGGCTTTCCAAGGACTTCAAAATTGTCAGAAAGAAAAAAAGATCTATCCGGATAAAATGCCGGACACAATTACAAAAATGCCTTGGCCTTCTAAGGACTTTAGTTCAGATAATATAAACAAATAATTCATAATTTAAGACTGAGCCTTTGAAGATGGCTCAGCCTCACCTGTCTTCTTCTTCTTCTTGGGATTGTCCTCCTCCTCGTTTGGGCTCTCCCCGGTGTTCTCTTCGTCGTCAGATGAGGATGCACTGGAGAAATAAAACCTGTCACCTTCGGCCATTATATGGAAGGGAAGGTCTGGATACTCTACAAAAGTCCATAAATCTCCCAGATTCCTCTTCGGAAACTTCTCATGAAAAAGCAAGACCATGTCTGACTTCACCTTGGCATACATTTCTTCTTGGCTGTCTATTACATTGTTGGCATAAGCATCGATCTTGGCCTGAATTTTGGCCTCTTGCTCCCTTAGCAGATCTGCTTTCTCCTCTGCAGCCTTGGACATTGTGTTTTCGAGCGCAATTTTGTCATTTCTCAAGTTGTGGATGACTTGATCCGTGGCCTTTTCCTCCTCTTTGATAGTGTCTTCTGAAGTGGCAACCTTTGTGATAGTGTCTTCTGAAGTGGCAACCTTTGTGATCCACCCCTCTTGGCTCTTTGATAGCATCTTCTGAAGTGTCAACCTTTGTGATCCACCCCTCTTGGCTCTTCTTTAACTCCTCCTTTTATCCCTTCAGAATGTCAGCATGTTGAGTGGCAGTAAGAAGATCATCGGACAGTCTCTTTTTGTCAGATTTGAGATCTATGATAATATCTGCCTGACTTCGAACTTGTTTCTCCAAAACAAGCACTGGCTGAACATTACTTAATATGGAGTGAGCTATAATATCCATTTCACTTGAAACAGTAAAAGTCTTACCATTAAAAGTAATGGTGTTCAAAGTACTCGGAGGGAGGTAAGGCCCAACAAAATCGTCTCTAGGAAGGTTGGCAAAATAGTCAGCAAGTCCATCAAGCCCTGTGATGTCAACACCATCAATGCTAAGGTCTCCTCCTCCAACCTCGTTAGTTTGAAAGTCACCAAGGATCTCCTCTTCTCTTGTCGGATCAGTAGGGTCTACATGGGGGAGAGGCTCCGGAGGCCGGAGAGAAAGTTCATCACCCCTGGAGGTCTTTTTCTTCTTAGCCTCCCTGCCCTTGCTCTCTGCTCCCCGTTTTCGGTCTCTCTTAGGAGCCCTTGGGGGTTTTGGGGATTGAACCTTTTCCCTAGCACTTTCATGATCTACCACTTCCAACAGAGCAGCATCAATCTGACTTGGGGCTGGCCCCTCTGGGTTTGCTAGAGCAGCCTCCTCCACCTCGGCAGGGTTAGCCTCACCTGCAACCTTTTTGCCATTCCCCTTCTTTCCTTTCATTTTACTCGGGGCCTTGGCCCGACCTGGAAAGTATAATGACCCGTCTGGTGCATGTGTTCTCTTGAGGACAACATCCGGAGGGGGTGGAGTGGTGAGTTCTTACCATGTCAAGTCCCTCCGGCCAGTGGTGTTCCAGAGGTGAGACCTTGCAAAATTGCCTCCTGTAAAATCATCATGGAACCGGTTCCCCCACTTTTCAGCAGCCTAAGTGTTGATCTTGGTACAAGTGGTCTGCCTGGACTTTAGATAATCATTGAAGTCTTTGGGCAGCTCTGTTAAGACAAAAGACAAGACCAGTCAGTTTAGGCAAGTTCGATAAAAGTAAAAATAAAAATGTAAGGTAAGGATACTTACGATCACTCCTCCATCTGCTGGTGAGGAGACTTGGGTTGACTCCAGCTTTGATTTTCTTCCCATTGTCCCAAGCGCCGCTTACGAACAGGAATTGAGTCCTCCAATTTCTCTCCGACTCAAGCAGATCATCCACTGCTTTATAATTATCACCCATGTTGAAATGATAAAAGGGAATGTGGTGGTTCCTGCAGAGACTGGCCACAGCTGCGAATTCCTTCATTGGTAGAGGAATCCCGGAGAGCCTGGAGGCCATGATGGAAGCCATAAGTGTGTACCAGGCGTTGGGGCTCAGTTGACTAGGACAAAGCTTAATGAGGTGGAAATACCTCAGTGAAGATGACTATTTCACTAAGTTTGCAGTTCATTGGGGTTCGGGGTCAATGGGGATTCTAATCTTTACGTTCTCCGGAGTCCCCCACTTCGTACGCATCCGACCCAACTCGGCTGTATGGATGAAAGCATAGTTGATCTTTTGTAAAGCAAGAAGATATTTAACACTGACCTTATGGAAACAAGGTCCAACTTTTCCTTCGAGGATCTCTGGCAGATCTGGGTGCCTAAGGCACACCTTCTCTTTGCCCTTATGCTTCTTGGCAGCAGCAACATCACTGGTTTGTCCGGAGGGTTCGGACTCGAATGGAGCCGCTTCGATAGTGTCTTCCATTACTTCCTCCATGATTGAAGAAGGGTTTTCAGTTGTCTTTGTGAGGGGGGAGTTTGGAGTTGGTTCAGCCTGACCTCCGGACTGATGAGCTTCGATACTCTCCTGAACTCTGGCCTCCGACTGGGGCTCTGATATGATGGTTTCTCTTCGGGGGCTTGAGCCAGTGGCCTCCGGTCCGGAAAATTTGTCCTTGGGTGCTTTTATGGGTGCTTCTGACCCTGTACTGCTATCCTTGGCACCTGATTTCGAAGGGGTGCCTTTGGAAGCCTGCCCTTTAACCAGTTGGGCTTTTCTTCGATCGACCAGTTTGTTGGAAGAAGTATCTGCATCTGACCCCATGGCTATGAATGGAGAAGGCTTTTTGAAACTAGTAACTGTTAAACCTGGTTCAACAGTGGGTTCCGACTCTTGAACCGATGAACCTGAGACAATAGGAGAGAGACTGGTTTGAAACAACCTCTTCGGTTTGACACTTTTTGAAGAGGAGGAACCCTAATCAGGCTCTGTAGTTGAGGTTGCTGGTTTGTCGATGGGGGAAGTAGGTAGGCCTACTGCGATGCGCCTTTCCCTTTCAACTTTTTTTTTCTTACTCTAGTTCTGATAGATTGAGCCACCCACCTCTGATTAAAGCGTTCCTAGCCGTGAACATAAACAACCAAAGTGAGGAACTTGTGTTTGAGAGAGAAAGCTCTGAAAATTAGCAAAGTGATAGTAAAACAGTGGAAAAGTGTTTTAATTTATAGTAAACCCCAAAAAAAAGTTTTGATTCCTAGGAGAATTCGAAAAGATTTGCAATGATTAAGAGACGACGCTGATGTCACCTTCATTAATGAAGAGGTTGCTTTTCAGAGAAAGTGGGTGCAAAATTCGATGTGAAAAAATGGCTGAAGTAACGAACCAGAGAGAGACACGTGTCCCATGAACTTTGGCAAAAAACTGTTTAGATTCAAAGAGCTTTTTTCAGTCCGGATAAAACCATAACACAATTCGAAAGACCTGTCCGGATGAAACTATCACTAGCAACGGACTGTTTTTCAGGTTTTGACAAAGGTTTTTGAACAAACACCTAAAAAAGGGGCTACTGATGAGTCCGGATCCTCTAACCACTTCGGACAGGATCAGTTCGGGCAAAGACTACCTAACCGGACAGGTCAGTTCGAACACCTCATCCATTGAACTGTTCGAACAAGAACTAAAGTACTTAAAACCTAATCACTTCTTGACTAAGCTACCTGCTCTCCTACTAAGAGCTCATGGGTCCTTGAACTTGACCCGGGTCCATTAAAGATGACCCGAAAGCCCATAAGGCCCAGATCTAAGGGTATAAATACCCAACCACCAACATTAAATGAGGGTAATGAAAATTAAATACAACCAGGCTGCTTAATTCTCCCTCCACTCTCTACTCAAACATTAAATACTTTCAAACTTCCACACAGTTCTAAACAAAAATTACAAACTTACCCCCAGACGAAGATAAACCTCACCATATTTGACACCACGAAAAAGCCAAACAACATTAAGCTTTATGTTCGCCATGTCTTTATCATGGAAAAATGTGAAGAACTTATCCCGGAATACCTTGGTTTTGTTAAAGGTATTGTTGATTCTGAGGACTTGCCTCTCAACATTTCGAGAGAAACACTGCAGCCGAACAAGATCTTGAAGGTTATCCGCAAGAACTTGGTCAAAAAGTGCATTGGGCTATTCTTTGAGATTGCAGAGAAGAAGGAAGACTATGACAAATTTTATGAGGCTTTCTCCAAGAACCTTAAACTTGGGATCCAAAAGGATTCTCAATACAGGACTAAGATTGCTGAATTACTCTGCTACCACTCCACAAAGAGTGGTGATGACATGACTAGCTTGAAGGACTACGTGACCAGGATGAAGGATGGACATAATGGCATGTACTACATTACTGGTGAGAGTCAAAAGGCTGTTGAGAACTCACCATTCCTTGAGAGGTTGAAGAATAAAGGCCATGAAGTTCTTTACATGGTTGACCCTATTGATGAGTATGTTGTTGGTCAGCTCAAGGAGTTCGAAGGTAAGAAGCTTGTTTCTGCCACCAAGGAAGGCCTCAAGCTTGAGGAGAGTGAATACGAGACAAAGAAGAAGGAAGATCTTAAGGAGAAGTGTGAAGGTCTTTGCAAGGTGATTAAGGATGTGCTTGGTGACAAGGTTGAGAATGTTGTTGCGTCTGATCGTGTTGTTGATTCACCGTGCTGTATCGTAACTGGCGAGTATGGGTGGACAACAAACATGGAGAGAGTCATGAAGGCCCAAGCCTTTCAGGATAACAGCATGGGTGGGTACATGTCCACTAAGAAAACGATAGAGATCAACCCTGAGAACCCAATCATGGATAAGCTGAGGAAGAGGGCCGAGGCTGATAAGAATGACAAGTTTGTCGAGGACCTTGTTCTCCTTATGTTCGATACTGCTCTACTTACCTCTGGTTTTAGTCTTGAGGACCCCAACACTTTTGCTAACACGATCTACAGGATGCTTGAACTTAGTTTGAACATTCATGAGGATGCTGCCGATGAAATGTTCCCTCTTGAGGAGCATGATGCTGCCGATCATGCTGATGTTGGTGCCGAAGGCAGCAAGATGGACGAGGTTGTTCACTGTCTTTCCTTTTTATATATCCTTTTACTCTTAATTACTTAGGATGTTTTCATTTTTCTACTTAACTCGTTTTAAAAATAATATTATTTTTTGAAATTTTTTAAGAGCTCAATACTTCAAAATTTATTAAATAAAATTATATGAAATATGTTTTTTAATTACAAATTCAAAATAAAATATCCTTTTAAAAAAAATATTATTATTGTTAGAAATTTATTTATTAAAAAGTTTTTGTTACTTTTTTTTGGGTTAAAACTTTTAAAATTTTAATTTTATTACAATAGTTTAAATAAATGTTTCATACTATAATGTTACTAATTTTTTATTTATTTCCTGTACAAAATAGTAGAGAAGTTAATTCTAGCTATGTAGTTAGGTATAGATTAATGAGTTATATTTTCGTGCAAATTTAGCACAAATGTATGTCGCGTGTAAATTTAGCACAAATATATTGGAGAGATTAAGGGCTAAAAGTTCTCGAAGGTTTGGAAGGCTAATGCTAACACGATCTACAGGATGCTTGAACTTGGTTTGAACATTCATGAGGATGCTGCCGATGAAATGTTCCCTCTTGAGGAGCATGATGCTGCCGATGATGCTGATGTTGGTGCCGAAGGTATCAAGATGGACGAGGTTGTTCACTGTCTTTCCTTTTAATATATCCTTTTACTCTTAATTACTTAGTATGTTTTCATTTTTCTACTTAACTCGTTTTAAAAATAATATTATTTTTTGAAATTTTTTAAGAGCTCAGTACTTCAAAATTTATTAAATAAAATTATATGAAATATGTTTTTTAATTACAAATTCAAAATAAAATATCCTTTTAAAAAAAAATATTATTATTGTTAGAAATTTATTTATTAAAAAGTTTTTGTTACTTTTTTTTGGGTTAAAACTTTTAAAATTTTAATTTTATTACAATAGTTTAAATAAATGTTTCATAGTATAATGTTACTAATTTTTTATTTATTTCCTGTACAAAATAGTAGAGAAGTTAATTCTAGCTATGTAGTTAGGTATAGATTAATGAGTTATATTTCCGTGCAAATTTAGCACAAATGTATGTCGCGTGTAAATTTAGCACAAATATATTGGAGAGATTAAGGGCTAAAAGTTCTCGAAGGTTTGGAAGGCTAATGCTAACACGATCTACAGGATGCTTGAACTTGGTTTGAACATTCATGAGGATGCTGCCGATGAAATGTTCCCTCTTGAGGAGCATGATGCTGCCGATGATGCTGATGTTGGTGCCGAAGGTATCAAGATGGACGAGGTTGTTCACTGTCTTTCCTTTTAATATATCCTTTTACTCTTAATTACTTAGTATGTTTTCATTTTTCTACTTAACTGGTTTTAAAAATAATATTATTTTTTGAACTTTTTTAAGAGCTCAATACTTCAAAATTTATTAAATAAAATTATATGAAATATGTTTTTTAATTACAAATTCAAAATAAAATATCCTTTTAAAAAAAATTATTATTATTGTTAGAAATTTATTTATTAAAAAGTTTTTGTTACTTTTTTTTGGGTTAAAACTTTTAAAATTTTAATTTTATTACAATAGTTTAAATAAATGTTTCATAGTATAATGTTACTAATTTTTTATTTATTTCCTGTACAAAATAGTATAGAAGTTAATTCTAGCTATGTAGTTAGGTATAGATTAATGAGTTATATTTCCGTGCAAATTTAGCACAAATGTATGTCGCGTGTAAATTTAGCACAAATATATTGGAGAGATTAAGGGCTAAAAGTTCTCGAAGGTTTGGAAGGCTAATGCTAACACGATCTACAGGATGCTTGAACTTGGTTTGAACATTCATGAGGATGCTGCTTATGAAATGTTCCCTCTTGAGGAGACCTATTTTCACCAACCCGACCATGGAAACTAAATCTGAAAATAGAGTGATAACATATTAAGGTTTAGTTTTCAGTGTTGAATCTGCTGCTCTCACTTGTAGAGACAAACCCCCTTATAGCAGCTGTCGTTCAACTCCTGCATTTAACAATATTGTTTTCTCTAAAAACTTCTATTTCGGAACTGCAACTTCTGCTTACCAGGAACTAATTTATTTAGCTGGGTCGAAATGTGTGTATTCAAATCATTTACAATATTTTGGCTTTACCATTTTGGTACATGTTTATTTGATTCAGATCGAGGGTGCAGCTGGACGAGATACTCTTACACATCGATACCCTTGTCACTTTACTTCCTATGCTACCGTTTTATATATATACCGGGTTGCTTTAAGATTTAAAATGAAAAGTTGTTGATAAGTTACATAATCATCTATTTGTTTTTCAATAACTAACTTGAAACTTTTGCTAACAGACAAGACAACAGATCGTAGTAACGCTGATATCCGTACTAATTATTTGTTTGCTTTAAGGTAAGGTTGATAGTTGAACCAAACATATTAAGCCAACAAACCAATTAAGCTTTAAACCGTTCTTGGATATTGTAGGATGATGTTGCGACCATGAAACACATGGGGCTGAATGCCTACCGATTCTCGATTGCATGGTCCAGAGTGCTACCAAGTAAGCAATCAGTTATAGTTTTATCTGGTTATAAATAATCTTGTATTAAGTCTTTTCTCGCTAGTACTTTCAGAAGCAAAGCTAAGTGGAGGAGTAAACGAGAAATAAATTCGGTACTATAACGAGCTCATCGATGAACTAGTTAAAGCCGGTATGTCTTATATACGTTTTATGAGTTCTATCTTAATGTAATTTAAATTAAGTTATTGGGAACTAATAGATATTCTTTCCTGTTTGTAAACAAGTGTAGGCATAGAACCTTTCATCACACTTTTCAACTTGGACCTTCCGAAGTCGTTAGATGACGAATACGGTGGTTTCTATAAGTCATCACATTTTCTAAGCATGTTCTTTACTTAGTTATACTATGTTCTTTACTTCGTTATACTTCTTCCTATAATATAAATTAATATAAAAATTGGCAGTGCATTAATTTTTCATTAAAAATGTTGTTCAACGTGGCTTTGATTTCATAGTGGGATGGTATATACAAATAATTTTTTATTAAAATAATAATTCTTTGACAGTGCAGTCAAATATAGGGATTGTTGTATATTTTACGGTTTATGGACCCATTAACAACAGGCGACTACCCAGAGAGCATGAAAGAACTCGTCCGAAGCCGATTACCAAAATTTACAAAAGAAGAATCCAAATAGTTAAAGGATCGATGGATTTTGTGGGAATTAACTTTTATTTCACTCAGTATGCTAAGGATTTTCTGGTCCCAGATCCCAAAGAATTAACTTTTATTTCACTCAGTATGCTAAGGATTTTCTGGTCCCAGATCCCAAAGCAACGCATGCTAATACAGATATGCGTGTTGGTCTCAGTTGTAAGTACCCACAATCTAAAAGGAGAGAGGAAGAAGAATCAAAGAAGAGACACGAAGAGGAAGAGGCCAGAAAGAAACATGAATTGAGAAAAAGAGAAGAAGAAACAGCTAGAAAAAGGCAAGAACACAGTATAGCAAATTTTGCGATACTCTGTTTTCAGAATAATAAAAGAATAAAAGAATTAAAAAAAATTAAAAGAATATTAAATTCAAAGGGTAAAAGTGGAATTAAAAGTCGAGGGACTATCTATGAAACAAAAACCATTTAACTATAATGGCACGTGGCAGCATTACAGCAAAAACCACGCGCGGTGATTGAATTTATAGATTTTTGATAGACGAGGGACCCTCAACCGTGATTTTTTTGTCGAGGGACTAAATGACACAAAACGTGATAGTCGAAAGACGAAGCAGCGATTTAAGCCATTCTAGCTATGTAGTTAGGTATAGATTAATGAGTTATATTTCCGTGCAAATTTAGCACAAATGTATGTCGCGTGTAAATTTAGCACAAATATATTGGAGAGATTAAGGGCTAAAAGTTCTCGAAGGTTTGGAAGGCTAATGCTAACACGATCTACAGGATGCTTGAATTTGGTTTGAACATTCATGAGGATGCTGCCGATGAAATGTTCCCTCTTGAGGAGCATGATGCTGCCGATGATGCTGATGTTGGTGCCGAAGGTATCAAGATGGACGAGGTTGTTCACTGTCTTTCCTTTTAATATATCCTTTTACTCTTAATTACTTAGTATGTTTTCATTTTTCTACTTAACTCGTTTTAAAAATAATATTATTTTTTGAAATTTTTTAAGAGCTCAGTACTTCAAAATTTATTAAATAAAATTATATGAAATATGTTTTTTAATTACAAATTCAAAATAAAATATCCTTTTAAAAAAAAATATTATTATTGTTAGAAATTTATTTATTAAAAAGTTTTTGTTACTTTTTTTTGGGTTAAAACTTTTAAAATTTTAATTTTATTACAATAGTTTAAATAAATGTTTCATAGTATAATGTTACTAATTTTTTATTTATTTCCTGTACAAAATAGTAGAGAAGTTAATTCTAGCTATGTAGTTAGGTATAGATTAATGAGTTATATTTCCGTGCAAATTTAGCACAAATGTATGTCGCGTGTAAATTTAGCACAAATATATTGGAGAGATTAAGGGCTAAAAGTTCTCGAAGGTTTGGAAGGCTAATGCTAACACGATCTACAGGATGCTTGAACTTGGTTTGAACATTCATGAGGATGCTGCCGATGAAATGTTCCCTCTTGAGGAGCATGATGCTGCCGATGATGCTGATGTTGGTGCCGAAGGTATCAAGATGGACGAGGTTGTTCACTGTCTTTCCTTTTAATATATCCTTTTACTCTTAATTACTTAGTATGTTTTCATTTTTCTACTTAACTGGTTTTAAAAATAATATTATTTTTTGAACTTTTTTAAGAGCTCAATACTTCAAAATTTATTAAATAAAATTATATGAAATATGTTTTTTAATTACAAATTCAAAATAAAATATCCTTTTAAAAAAATTATTATTATTGTTAGAAATTTATTTATTAAAAAGTTTTTGTTACTTTTTTTGGGTTAAAACTTTTAAAATTTTAATTTTATTACAATAGTTTAAATAAATGTTTCATAGTATAATGTTACTAATTTTTTATTTATTTCCTGTACAAAATAGTAGAGAAGTTAATTCTAGCTATGTAGTTAGGTATAGATTAATGAGTTATATTTCCGTGCAAATTTAGCACAAATGTATGTCGCGTGTAAATTTAGCACAAATATATTGGAGAGATTAAGGGCTAAAAGTTCTCGAAGGTTTGGAAGGCTAATGCTAACACGATCTACAGGATGCTTGAACTTGGTTTGAACATTCATGAGGATGCTGCCGATGAAATGTTCCCTCTTGAGGAGACCTATTTTCACCAACCCGACCATGGAAACTAAATCTGAAAATAGAGTGATAACATATTAAGGTTTAGTTTTCAGTGTTGAATCTGCTGCTCTCACTTGTAGAGACAAACCCCTTTATAGCAGCTGTCGTTCAACTCCTGCATTTAACAATATTGTTTTCTCTAAAAACTTCTATTTCGGAACTGCAACTTCTGCTTACCAGGAACTAATTTATTTAGCTGGGTCGAAATGTGTGTATTCAAATCATTTACAATATTTTGGCTTTACCATTTTGGTACATGTTTATTTGATTCAGATCGAGGGTGCAGCTGGACGAGATACTTTTACACATCGATACCCTTGTCACTTTACTTCCTATGCTACCGTTTTATATATATACCGGGTTGTTTTAAGATTTAAAATGAAAAGTTGTTGATAAGTTACATAATCATCTGTTTGTTTTTCAATAACTAACTTGAAACTTTTGCTAACAGACAAGACAACAGATCGTAGTAACGCTGATATCCGTACTAATTATTTGTTTGCTTTAAGGTAAGGTTGATAGTTGAACCAAACATATTAAGCCAACAAACCAATTAAGCTTTAAACCGTTCTTGGATATTGTAGGATGATGTTGCGACCATGAAACACATGGGGCTGAATGCCTACCGATTCTCGATTGCATGGTCCAGAGTGCTACCAAGTAAGCAATCAGTTATAGTTTTATCTGGTTATAAATAATCTTGTATTAAGTCTTTTCTCGCTATTACTTTCAGAAGCAAAGCTAAGTGGAGGAGTAAACGAGAAATAAATTCGGTACTATAACGAGCTCATCGATGAACTAGTTAAAGCCGGTATGTCTTATATACGTTTTATGAGTTCTATCTTAATGTAATTTAAATTAAGTTATTGGGAACTAATAGATATTCTTTCCTGTTTGTAAACAAGTGTAGGCATAGAACCTTTCATCACACTTTTCAACTTGGACCTTCCGAAGTCGTTAGATGACGAATACGGTGGTTTCTTTAAGTCCTCACATTTTCTAAGTATGTTCTTTACTTAGTTATACTATGTTCTTTACTTCGTTATACTTCTTCCTATAATATAAATTAATATAAAAATTGGCAGTGCATTAATTTTTCATTAAAAATGTTGTTCAACGCGGCTTTGATTTCATAGTGGGATGGTATATACAAATAATTTTTTATTAAAATAATAATTCTTTGACAGTGCAGTCAAATATAGGGATTGTTGTATATTTTACGGTTTATGGACCCATTAACAACAGGCGACTACCCAGAGAGCATGAAAGAACTCGTCCGAAGCCGATTACCAAAATTTACAAAAGAAGAATCCAAATAGTTAAAGGATCGATGGATTTTGTGGGAATTAACTTTTATTTCACTCAGTATGCTAAGGATTTTCTGGTCCCAGATCCCAAAGAATTAACTTTTATTTCACTCAGTATGCTAAGGATTTTCTGGTCCC
Organism: Limnanthes douglasii subsp. nivea; assembly: GCA_036936605.1. Taxonomy (NCBI): domain Eukaryota; kingdom Viridiplantae; phylum Streptophyta; class Magnoliopsida; order Brassicales; family Limnanthaceae; genus Limnanthes; species Limnanthes douglasii. The sequence goes on along the minus strand of JAUPFV010000001.1, from coordinate 250,383,837 downwards.
AGATCCCAAAGCAACGCATGCTAATACAGATATGCGTGTTGGTCTCAGTTGTAAGTACCCACAATCTAAAATGAGAGAGGAAGAAGAATCAAAGAAGAGACACGAAGAGGAAGAGGCCAGAAAGAAACATGAATTGAGAAAAAGAGAAGAAGAAACAGCTAGAAAAAGGCAAGAACACAGTATAGCAAATTTTGCGATACTCTGTTTTCAGAATAATAAAAGAATTAAAGAATTAAAAAAAATTAAAAGAATATTAAATTCAAAGGGTAAAAGTGGAATTAAAAGTCGAGGGACTATCTATGAAACAAAAACCATTTAACTATAATGGCACGTGGCAGCATTACAGCAAAAACCACGCGCGGTGATTGAATTTATAGATTTTTGATAGACGAGGGACCCTCAACCGTGATTTTTTTGTCGAGGGACTAAATGACACAAAACGTGATAGTCGAAAGACGAAGCAGCGATTTAAGCCATTCTAGCTATGTAGTTAGGTATAGATTAATGAGTTATATTTCCGTGCAAATTTAGCACAAATGTATGTCGCGTGTAAATTTAGCACAAATATATTGGAGAGATTAAGGGCTAAAAGTTCTCGAAGGTTTGGAAGGCTAATGCTAACACGATCTACAGGATGCTTGAATTTGGTTTGAACATTCATGAGGATGATGCCGATGAAATGTTCCCTCTTGAGGAGCATGATGCTGCCGATGATGCTGATGTTGGTGCCGAAGGTATCAAGATGGACGAGGTTGTTCACTGTCTTTCCTTTTAATATATCCTTTTACTCTTAATTACTTAGTATGTTTTCATTTTTCTACTTAACTCGTTTTAAAAATAATATTATTTTTTGAAATTTTTTAAGAGCTCAATACTTCAAAATTTATTAAATAAAATTATATGAAATATGTTTTTTAATTACAAATTCAAAATAAAATATCCTTTTAAAAAAAATATTATTATTGTTAGAAATTTATTTATTAAAAAGTTTTTGTTACTTTTTTTTGGGTTAAAACTTTTAAAATTTTAATTTTATTACAATAGTTTAAATAAATGTTTCATAGTATAATGTTACTAATTTTTTATTTATTTCCTGTACAAAATAGTGGAGAAGTTAATTCTAGCTATGTAGTTAGGTATAGATTAATGAGTTATATTTCCGTACAAATTTAGCACAAATGTATGTCGCGTGTAAATTTAGCACAAATATATTGGAGAGATTAAGGGCTAAAAGTTCTCGAAGGTTTGGAAGGCTAATGCTAACACGATCTACAAGATGCTTGAACTTGGTTTGAACATTCATGAGGATGCTGCCGATGAAATGTTCCCTCTTGAGGAGACCTATTTTCACCAACCCGACCATGGAAACTAAATCTGAAAATAGAGTGATAACATATTAAGGTTTAGTTTTCAATGTTGAATCTGCTGCTCTCACTTGTAGAGACAAACCCCCTTATAGCAGCTTTCGTTCAACTCCTGCATTTAACAATATTGTTTTCTCTAAAAACTTCTATTTCGGAACTGCAACTTCTGCTTACCAGGAACTAATTTATTTAGCTGGGTCGAAATGTGTGTATTCAAATCATTTACAATATTTTGGCTTTACCATTTTGGTACATGTTTATTTGATTCAGATCGAGGGTGCAGCTGGACGAGATACTTTTACACATCGATACCCTTGTCACTTTACTTCCTATGCTACCGTTTTATATATATACCGGGTTGCTTTAAGATTAAAAATGAAAAGTTGTTGATAAGTTACATAATCATCTGTTTGTTTTTCAATAACTAACTTGAAACTTTTGCTAACAGACAAGACAACAGATCGTAGTAACGCTGATATCCGTACTAATTATTTGTTTGCTTTAAGGTAAGGTTGATAGTTGAACCAAACATATTAAGCCAACAAACCAATTAAGCTTTAAACCGTTCTTGGATATTGTAGGATGATGTTGCGACCATGAAACACATGGGGCTGAATGCCTACCGATTCTCGATTGCATGGTCCAGAGTGCTACCAAGTAAGCAATCAGTTATAGTTTTATCTGGTTATAAATAATCTTGTATTAAGTCTTTTCTCGCTATTACTTTCAGAAGCAAAGCTAAGTGGAGGAGTAAACGAGAAATAAATTCGGTACTATAACGAGCTCATCGATGAACTAGTTAAAGCCGGTATGTCTTATATACGTTTTATGAGTTCTATCTTAATGTAATTTAAATTAAGTTATTGGGAACTAATAGATATTCTTTCCTGTTTGTAAACAAGTGTAGGCATAGACCCTTTCATCACACTTTTCAACTTGGACCTTTCGAAGTCGTTAGATGACGAATACGGTGGTTTCTTTAAGTCCTCACATTTTCTAAGCATGTTCTTTACTTAGTTATACTATGTTCTTTACTTCGTTATACTTCTTCCTATAATATAAATTAATATAAAAATTGGCAGTGCATTAATTTTTCATTAAAAATGTTGTTCAACGCGGCTTTGATTTCATAGTGGGATGGTATATACAAATAATTTTTTATTAAAATAATAATTCTTTGACAGTGCAGTCAAATATAGGGATTGTTGTATATTTTACGGTTTATGGACCCATTAACAACATGCGACTACCCAGAGAGCATGAAAGAACTCGTCCGAAGCCGATTACCAAAATTTACAAAAGAAGAATCCAAATAGTTAAAGGATCGATGGATTTTGTGGGAATTAACTTTTATTTCACTCAGTATGCTAAGGATTTTCTGGTCCCAGATCCCAAAGAATTAACTTTTATTTCACTCAGTATGCTAAGGATTTTCTGGTCCCAAATCCCAAAGCAACGCATGCTAATACAGATATGCGTGTTGGTCTCAGTTGTAAGTACCCACAATCTAAAAGGAGAGAGGAAGAAGAATCAAAGAAGAGACACGAAGAGGAAGAGGCCAGAAAGAAACATGAATTGAGAAAAAGAGAAGAAGAAACAGCTAGAAAAAGGCAAGAACACAGTATAGCAAATTTTGCGATACTCTGTTTTCAGAATAATAAAAGAATAAAAGAATTAAAAAAAATTAAAAGAATATTAAATTCAAAGGGTAAAAGTGGAATTAAAAGTCGAGGGACTATCTATGAAACAAAAACCATTTAACTATAATGGCACGTGGCAGCACTACAGCAAAAATCACGCGCGGTGATTGAATTTATAGATATTTTTGATAGACGAGGGACCCTCAACCGTGATTTTTTTGTCGAGGGACTAAATGACACAAAACGTGATAGTCGAAAGACGAAGCAGCGATTTAAGCCATTCTAGCTATGTAGTTAGGTATAGATTAATGAGTTATATTTCCGTGCAAATTTAGCACAAATGTATGTCGCGTGTAAATTTAGCACAAATATATTGGAGAGATTAAGGGCTAAAAGTTCTCGAAGGTTTGGAAGGCTAATGCTAACACGATCTACAGGATGCTTGAATTTGGTTTGAACATTCATGAGGATGCTGCCGATGAAATGTTCCCTCTTGAGGAGCATGATGCTGCCGATGATGCTCATGTTGGTGTCGAAGGTATCAAGATGGACGAGGTTGTTCACATTCTTTCCTTTTAATATATCATTTTACTCTTAATTACTTAGTATGTTTTCATTTTTCTACTTAACTCGTTTTAAAAATAATATTATTTTTTGAAATTTTTTAAGAGCTCAATACTTCAAAATTTATTAAATAAAATTATATGAAATATGTTTTTAATTACAAATTCAAAATAAAATATCCTTTTAAAAAAAATATTATTATTGTTAGAAATTTATTTATTAAAAAGTTTTTGTTACTTTTTTTTGGGTTAAAACTTTTAAAAATTTAATTTTATTACAATAGTTTAAATAAATGTTTCATAGTATAATGTTACTAATTTTTTATTTATTTCCTGTACAAAATAGTAGAGAAGTTAATTCTAGCTATGTAGTTAGGTATAGATTAATGAGTTATATTTCCGTGCAAATTTAGCACAAATGTATGTCGCGTGTAAATTTAGCACAAATATATTGGAGAGATTAAGGGCTAAAAGTTCTCGAAGGTTTGGAAGGCTAATGCTAACACGATCTACAGGATGCTTGAACTTGGTTTGAACATTCATGAGGATGCTGCCGATGAAATGTTCCCTCTTGAGGAGACCTATTTTCACCAACCGGACCATGGAAACTAAATCTGAAAATAGAGTGATAACATATTAAGGTTTAGTTTTCAGTGTTGAATCTGCTGCTCTCACTTGTAGAGACAAACCCCCTTATAGCAGCTGTCGTTCAACTCCTGCATTTAACAATATTGTTTTCTCTAAAAACTTCTATTTCGGAACTGCAACTTCTGCTTACCAGGAACTAATTTATTTAGCTGGGTCGAAATGTGTGTATTCAAATCATTTACAATATTTTGGCTTTACCATTTTGGTACATGTTTATTTGATTCAGATCGAGGGTGCAGCTGGACGAGATACTTTTACACATCGATACCCTTGTCACTTTACTTCCTATGCTACCGTTTTATATATATACCGGGTTGCTTTAAGATTAAAAATGAAAAGTTGTTGATAAGTTACATAATCATCTGTTTGTTTTTCAATAACTAACTTGAAACTTTTGCTAACAGACAAGACAACAGATCGTAGTAACGCTGATATCCGTACTAATTATTTGTTTGCTTTAAGGTAAGGTTGATAGTTGAACCAAACATATTAAGCCAACAAACCAATTAAGCTTTAAACCGTTCTTGGATATTGTAGGATGATGTTGCGACCATGAAACACATGGGGCTGAATGCCTACCGATTCTCGATTGCATGGTCCAGAGTGCTACCAAGTAAGCAATCAGTTATAGTTTTATCTGGTTATAAATAATCTTGTATTAAGTCTTTTCTCGCTATTACTTTCAGAAGCAAAGCTAAGTGGAGGAGTAAACGAGAAATAAATTCGGTACTATAACGAGCTCATCGATGAACTAGTTAAAGCCGGTATGTCTTATATACGTTTTATGAGTTCTATCTTAATGTAATTTAAATTAAGTTATTGGGAACTAATAGATATTCTTTCCTGTTTGTAAACAAGTGTAGGCATAGAACCTTTCATCACACTTTTCAACTTGGACCTTCCGAAGTCGTTAGATGACGAATACGGTGGTTTCTTTAAGTCCTCACATTTTCTAAGCATGTTCTTTACTTAGTTATACTATGTTCTTTACTTCGTTATACTTCTTCCTATAATATAAATTAATATAAAAATTGGCAGTGCATTAATTTTTCATTAAAAATGTTGTTCAACGCGGCTTTGATTTCATAGTGGGATGGTATATACAAATAATTTTTTATTAAAATAATAATTCTTTGACAGTGCAGTCAAATATAGGGATTGTTGTATATTTTACGGTTTATGGACCCATTAACAACATGCAACTACCCAGAGAGCATGAAAGAACTCGTCCGAAGCCGATTACCAAAATTTACAAAAGAAGAATCCAAATAGTTAAAGGATCGATGGATTTTGTGGGAATTAACTTTTATTTCACTCAGTATGCTAAGGATTTTCTGGTCCCAGATCCCAAAGAATTAACTTTTATTTCACTCAGTATGCTAAGGATTTTCTGGTCCCAGATCCCAAAGCAACGCATGCTAATACAGATATGCGTGTTGGTCTCAGTTGTAAGTACCCACAATCTAAAAGGAGAGAGGAAGAAGAATCAAAGAAGAGACACGAAGAGGAAGAGGCCAGAAAGAAACATGAATTGAGAAAAAGAGAAGAAGAAACAGCTAGAAAAAGGCAAGAACACAGTATAGCAAATTTTGCGATACTCTGTTTTCAGAATAATAAAAGAATTAAAGAATTAAAAAAAAATTAAAAGAATATTAAATTCAAAGGGTAAAAGTGGAATTAAAAGTCGAGGGACTATCTATGAAACAAAAACCATTTAACTATAATGGCACGTGGCAGCATTACAGCAAAAACCACGCGCGGTGATTGAATTTATAGATTTTTGATAGACGAGGGACCCTCAACCGTGATTTTTTTGTCGAGGGACTAAATGACACAAAACGTGATAGTCGAAAGACGAAGCAGCGATTTAAGCCATTCTAGCTATGTAGTTAGGTATAGATTAATGAGTTATATTTCCGTGCAAATTTAGCACAAATGTATGTCGCGTGTAAATTTAGCACAAATATATTGGAGAGATTAAGGGCTAAAAGTTCTCGAAGGTTTGGAAGGCTAATGCTAACACGATCTACAGGATGCTTGAATTTGGTTTGAACATTCATGAGGATGCTGCCGATGAAATGTTCCCTCTTGAGGAGCATGATGCTGCCGATGATGCTGATGTTGGTGCCGAAGGTATCAAGATGGACGAGGTTGTTCACTGTCTTTCCTTTTAATATATCCTTTTACTCTTAATTACTTAGTATGTTTTCATTTTTCTAGTTAACTCGTTTTAAAAATAATATTATTTTTTGAAATTTTTTAAGAGCTCAATACTTCAAAATTTATTAAATAAAATTATATGAAATATGTTTTTTAATTACAAATTCAAAATAAAATATCCTTTTAAAAAAAATATTATTATTGTTAGAAATTTATTTATTAAAAAGTTTTTGTTACTTTTTTTTGGGTTAAAACTTTTAAAATTTTAATTTTATTACAATAGTTTAAATAAATGTTTCATAGTATAATGTTACTAATTTTTTATTTATTTCCTGTACAAAATAGTAGAGAAGTTAATTCTAGCTATGTAGTTAGGTATAGATTAATGAGTTATATTTCCGTGCAAATTTAGCACAAATGTATGTCGCGTGTAAATTTAGCACAAATATATTGGAGAGATTAAGGGCTAAAACTTCTCGAAGGTTTGGAAGGCTAATGCTAACACGATCTACAGGATGCTTGAACTTGGTTTGAACATTCATGAGGATGCTGCCGATGAAATGTTCCCTCTTGAGGAGACCTATTTTCACCAACCCGACCATGGAAACTAAATCTGAAAATAGAGTGATAACATATTAAGGTTTAGTTTTCAGTGTTGAATCTGCTGCTCTCACTTGTAGAGACAAACCCCCTTATAGCAGCTGTCGTTCAACTCCTGCATTTAACAATATTGTTTTCTCTAAAAACTTCTATTTCGGAACTGCAACTTCTGCTTACCAGGAACTAATTTATTTAGCTGGGTCGAAATGTGTGTATTCAAATCATTTACAATATTTTGGCTTTACCATTTTGGTACATGTTTATTTGATTCAGATCGAGGGTGCAGCTGGACGAGATACTTTTACACATCGATACCCTTGTCACTTTACTTCCTATGCTACCGTTTTATATATATACCGGGTTGCTTTAAGATTTAAAATGAAAATTTGTTGATAAGTTACATAATCATCTGTCTGTTTTTCAATAACTAACTTGAAACTTTTGCTAACAGACAAGACAACAGATCGTAGTAACGCTGATATCCGTACTAATTATTTGTTTGCTTTAAGGTAAGGTTGATAGTTGAACCAAACATATTAAGCCAACAAACCAATTAAGCTTTAAACCGTTCTTGGATATTGTAGGATGATGTTGCGACCATGAAACACATGGGGCTGAATGCCTACCGATTCTCGATTGCATGGTCCAGAGTGCTACCAAGTAAGCAATCAGTTATAGTTTTATCTGGTTATAAATAATCTTGTATTAAGTCTTTTCTCGCTATTACTTTCAGAAGCAAAGCTAAGTGGAGGAGTAAACGAGAAATAAATTCGGTACTATAACGAGCTCATCGATGAACTAGTTAAAGCCGGTATGTCTTATATACGTTTTATGAGTTCTATCTTAATGTAATTTAAATTAAGTTATTGGGAACTAATAGATATTCTTTCCTGTTTGTAAACAAGTGTAGGCATAGAACCTTTCATCACACTTTTCAACTTGGACCTTCCGAAGTCGTTAGATGACGAATACGGTGGTTTCTTTAAGTCCTCACATTTTCTAAGCATGTTCTTTACTTAGTTATACTATGTTCTTTACTTCGTTATACTTCTTCCTATAATATAAATTAATATAAAAATTGGCAGTGCATTAATTTTTCATTAAAAATGTTGTTCAACGCGGCTTTGATTTCATAGTGGGATGGTATATACAAATAATTTTTTATTAAAATAATAATTCTTTGACAGTGCAGTCAAATATAGGGATTGTTGTATATTTTACGGTTTATGGACCCATTAACAACATGCGACTACCCAGAGAGCATGAAAGAACTCGTCCGAAGCCGATTACCAAAATCTACAAAAGAAGAATCCAAATAGTTAAAGGATCGATGGATTTTGTGGGAATTAACTTTTATTTCACTCAGTATGCTAAGGATTTTCTGGTCCCAGATCCCAAAGAATTAACTTTTATTTCACTCAGTATGCTAAGGATTTTCTGGTCCCAGATCCCAAAGCAACGCATGCTAATACAGATATGCGTGTTGGTCTCAGTTGTAAGTACCCACAATCTAAAAGGAGAGAGGAAGAAGAATCAAAGAAGAGACACGAAGAGGAAGAGGCCAGAAAGAAACATGAATTGAGAAAAAGAGAAGAAGAAACAGCTAGAAAAAGGCAAGAACACAGTATAGCAAATTTTGCGATACTCTGTTTTCAGAATAATAAAAGAATTAAAGAATTAAAAAAAAATTAAAAGAATATTAAATTCAAAGGGTAAAAGTGGAATTAAAAGTCGAGGGACTATCTATGAAACAAAAACCATTTAACTATAATGGCACGTGGCAGCATTACAACAAAAACCACGCGCGGTGATTGAATTTATAGATTTTTGATAGACGAGGGACCCTCAACCGTGATTTTTTTGTCGAGGGACTAAATGACACAAAACGTGATAGTCGAAAGACGAAGCAGCGATTTAAGCCATTCTAGCTATGTAGTTAGGTATAGATTAATGAGTTATATTTCCGTGCAAATTTAGCACAAATGTATGTCGCGTGTAAATTTAGCACAAATATATTGGAGAGATTAAGGGCTAAAAGTTCTCGAAGGTTTGGAAGGCTAATGCTAACACGATCTACAGGATGCTTGAATTTGGTTTGAACATTCATGAGGATGCTGCCGATGAAATGTTCCCTCTTGAGGAGCATGATGCTGCCGATGATGCTGATGTTGGTGCCGAAGGTATCAAGATGGACGAGGTTGTTCACTGTCTTTCCTTTTAATATATCCTTTTATTCTTAATTACTTAGTATGTTTTCATTTTTCTACTTAACTCGATTTTAAAAATAATATTATTTTTTGAAATTTTTAAAGAGCTCAATACTTCAAAATTTATTAAATAAAATTATATGAAATATGTTTTTTAATTACAAATTCAAAATAAAATATCCTTTTAAAAAAAATATTATTATTGTTAGAAATTTATTTATTAAAAAGTTTTTGTTACTTTTTTTTGGGTTAAAACTTTTAAAATTTTAATTTTATTACAATAGTTTAAATAAATGTTTCATAGTATAATGTTACTAATTTTTTATTTATTTCCTGTACAAAATAGTAGAGAAGTTAATTCTAGCTATGTAGTTAGGTATAGATTAATGAGTTATATTTCCGTGCAAATTTAGCACAAATGTATGTCGCGTGTAAATTTAGCACAAATATATTGGAGAGATTAAGGGCTAAAAGTTCTCGAAGGTTTGGAAGGCTAATGCTAACACGATCTACAGGATGCTTGAACTTGGTTTGAACATTCATGAGGATGCTGCCGATGAAATGTTCCCTCTTGAGGAGCATGATGCTGCCGATGATGCTGATGTTGGTGCCGGAGGTATCAAGATGGACGAGGTTGTTCACTGTCTTTCCTTTTAATATATCCTTTTACTCTTAATTACTTAGTATGTTTTCATTTTTCTACTTAACTAGTTTTAAAAATAATATTATTTTTTGAACTTTTTTAAGAGCTCAATACTTCAAAATTTATTAAATTAAATTATATGAAATATGTTTTTTAATTACAAATTCAAAATAAAATATCCTTTTAAAAAAAATTATTATTATTGTTAGAAATTTATTTATTAAAAAGTTTTTGTTACTTTTTTTTGGGTTAAAACTTTTAAAATTTTAATTTTATTACAATAGTTTAAATAAATGTTTCATAGTATAATGTTACTAATTTTTTATTTATTTCCTGTACAAAATAGTAGAGAAGTTAATTCTAGCTATGTAGTTAGGTATAGATTAATGAGTTATATTTCCGTGCAAATTTAGCACAAATGTATGTCGCGTGTAAATTTAGCACAAATATATTGGAGAGATTAAACGCTAAAAGTTCTCGAAGGTTTGGAAGGCTAATGCTAACACGATCTACAGGATGCTTGAACTTGGTTTGAACATTCATGAGGATGCTGCCGATGAAATGTTCCCTCTTGAGGAGCATGATGCTGCCGATGATGCTGATGTTGGTGCCGAAGGTATCAAGATGGACGAGGTTGTTCACTGTCTTTCCTTTTAATATATCCTTTTACTCTTAATTACTTAGTATGTTTTCATTTTTCTACTTAACTGGTTTTAAAAATAATATTATTTTTTGAACTTTTTTAAGAGCTCAATACTTCAAAATTTATTAAATAAAATTATATGAAATATGTTTTTTAATTACAAATTCAAAATAAAATATCCTTTTAAAAAAATTTATTATTATTGTTAGAAATTTATTTATTAAAAAGTTTTTGTTACTTTTTTTTGGGTTAAAACTTTTAAAATTTTAATTTTATTACAATAGTTTAAATAAATGTTTCATGTATAATGTTACTAATTTTTTATTTATTTCCTTTTCAGATTGGTTCATGTCAGATATGTTACGACAACCTCTCTTCACATGATATTGTTTCAAATAAATTTTGTAAAATTCATAAATTTTGTAAAATATGCATTTCAAAATATATAGAAATAGAAGAAAATAACGCGGATATAAAATGTCTGGGTTTATCCTGTGACAATCCTATTGATCCGCTTATCTCTTCATATTCAATTTCTAAAAACGATTTCGTAAAATGGTGTGATTTGTTTGCCATTCGGCTATTTTACACTTTGAAAAATGTTATTTTCTAGTGTTAATTTATTTTAATTTCATTTGAGTCTTTTGTCGTTTTAATTTTATCTTTGGCATCCCTATTCTGGACATGTATTCACATCATATTTAAAGTTTTTAGTCGTTACATCTTAGGTCATTTTAATACTTTCAATATCTCTAATTGTAGTGGTTTGAAAGTAGAAATATTTATGCTTTTTTACATAGTACAACTTTGTATTTTTTCTATTTCTTATTAAGTAACGTGGACGGTAAGGGACTATATTCCTGTACAAAATAGTAGAGAAGTTAATTCTAGCCAAGAGACGCATGCTTTGAGTTAAAGATAGTAGTGTTGATGATGGTGAAGAGGCACAAGTGAAGGAGAGGATGGCTATGTAGTTAGGTATAGATTAATGAGTTATATTTCCGTGCAAATTTAGCACAAAGGTATGTCGCGTGTAAATTTAGCACAAATATATTGGAGAGATTAAGGGCTAAAAGTTCTCGAAGGTTTGATCAACCCATTACTTCAAATTCGAAAACAAGCATTTGTTTATAAGTTTCAAGACCTCAAGTCCTAATAAAATATATTGTTTGGGCTAAATTTTGTTTCTTCTTTTAAAAATGGTTCTATCATTAACTTTCTAGTATAATTTAATATAAATTGTTCTCCTACGAACTCTGCTTTGTGACTTTTCAATATAATTTCTTTTAGAAATATATCACTAACTATATTGCAATACTATATGTGTTAAACATCATTGATCCTCTGTATTTTATATTTTTATATTTTAACCCTCATACTAACTAATATAGTTGAGTTCGTGCATAAAATAAAATGTGTGATCTCAAACATTTAAAATGATGGGTGAGTAAAATCAAAAAAATACGTGTTTGTATTATAGGAAATGTAAAAAGAATTTTCAGATTAAAAATTAATTTAGAATATATATATATAGCTGGGATTAGAAAAAAAAATATAAAAATAAATATCGATTCCATTAAAAAAATGAATTAAATTAAAAAAATGGTTAGAAAATATAAAACAAAAACGAACATTTTATTAGAAAAAAGTATTAGATATATATTTTTAAAAGAATTATTTCGATAAATATATTGCTTTGATCTTCCAATGAAATTTATTATAGGATCTAACAAACATTGTGCTTTAAGATACGGGAACAAAAAATCTAAAATCAAAGTTTGACAAGTATAGATAATGAAAAAGAGATTTGAGTTTTCAAACGATCATCCTTGAAGCATCTTTCTATATATAGGATTAACCCTTTTAGACAGTTGCAACTTTTTACTACCCCTAAGAATCATGCTGATCGGGTATGTGATTTTTCGTAAAGACACATTTCTTTTAAAAAACACATGTTCAGGTTTCTCGCGCAAACGAGTCACTTTTCACTTATAATTTGAATTCTCAACCCTTTTACTAGGGAAATCCTTATGCCACGACAATATTTATATTTTGTATTCTTGAAAATTTTCATAATTTAAAATCCTGGCGTGTTACGATATAGTGGTTTCGTCGCGATAACTATTTGTTATTGCGGTGAAATCGTCCTTTAAATTTTAAAAAAAATGGTATATGCCTCGTTGTCATGTCAAACTCCCTTTTGACGTGGCAAAGATATGTAACATTATATTACAGGTCTGGTTTTCCCATAACATGACAAACCCTAGTTGTTATCGCGATGAACTGCCTTCCTTAAGACACATTGCTCAACAGATCCATCCAACATTTTCCCTAGTGCATCTTTTATTCTAGGTCCATTCAAATGATCCTAACTTTTCTTTGGATCAACTCTAATCACTTTATTTATTCATAATTTCAACAATTTCTCACTAGATTAAATGACATCTATTATCACCAACTCAGACAAATTTTGCGGATAAAAGAAATATATCTTTATTTGAATTTTACTTTAATGTAAACACAACAAAAATAAATCAGAAAATATTGATAGTTGCAACTTTGAACTAACTTCCCATGTGACCTACTCATAATCTCACACACGCAACTATTTTTTAATAATTTATTTGTCCATATTTCACTTAACACAATTGTAGTCGTATACTCAATTACATAACTTTAGAGAAACTCATTTTCCCATGAGTGGTGAGACATCCTTAGATTGTTATAAGTATAATTCTTACATTTTTGTTATTTTTAGAATTACCTTACACACCTAGATTGAATTGTATTAAAAGTTTCTTTGAACTTATCCATCCTTGATATGACACGCACATCACATGTGGAATTATAATATATATATATATATATATATATATATAGTATACATTTCACAAACAACTTGTTCTTATCGAGTGAAAATTCAATGTATAGGTTTCTCTATAGTCGAATTAGGTTGTTATCATTTGTAAAATAAAATTTCAAAAGTTTTAGTCTCATCTCTCTAGATATAGAGTTTACAAATTCTCGAGCTACAACTAATGTTTTGGTAAACAGACCTGTTGGGTTCTAACTTGAACGCACGTACGAGACCGATATAATTCCATATTGAATTAGTTGTTGAACATACTCATATATTAAACTTATATATCTAGAATTTCCATTGTAGATGCTATTGTAGGCTCCACCTAAAGTTTATTGACATTCACAATGTATGTGGATTGTCATATTCCTACTATAGGTGAATAATATTTTTAACAAGTAAACCATTCAACATATTTTCCATTATATCTAATGATATGAAATCAAAATTTAAAGTCGAATATGATATACACCACCTGTCAAAATAAACACCCACCCTGTAATCGATTCGTTATAAACTAAACTGGTAATCTAACCTGCACTCGTGTATCCTTCAAGTACCCTAAGAAAATAAAATATTGGAAACAAATATTTTTTGTCTTGGTAAAGTACTCTAAAATCCTTCCAATTACATCCTTATGTTTCCTAGGTGGTTTATATGATGGATAAATATGATGAGACTAGAGATCTAGAGCATCACCTTGAACAGTTTCGTAAAATTATGTTAGGTTTTAATCATGATAACACTCTTCTCTATAGAGCTTTTAGTATGAAGTTTAAAGGGAAAGCTCTGGCATATACAATAACCTATATTCTAAATTAATTTATAGCTTTGAAGAACTTTATATTACATTTATAATTTAATTTATTAGAAACAAAGAAATAAATAAGGATACAAATTACATCATGGTTTTATATCAATTGAGTCATTAAAAAATTATGTTTATATATTTTTTTCACGAATGAATAGTCTGGAATAGGTTTTCCAATGGATAGTCTATTTCAAGATGATCTAATATACTTTCAGTAGATAATATAGGAGATTTGTTAAGAGGATCTAATATGCTTATTAAGGCTGGGGAAACAATACAGGATAAAGTTGTACCAAATACAACACAAGATCATTAAACATGGAATTCTGATAAAAGAAGAGGTGATGAGCAAACTATGACGATGTTTCGAAGTGCAACTTAACGAAGCTAGATTCTCGTACGGTGATAATTCAAACATGAGGCTACACCACTTTCAGAGGGAATTACAATAATATATGATAAACCAATAAATATAACTAAATATAAACCTCATCGGGTGAGGTTTGTTTCAAATAAGTGAAGGCCTAATACATATTTATGTGTTTACTATAATGATCATGGTCATACGATTAGGAATTGCTTTCAACTGAGAGATTAAATCCAAAGATGGATTGACAACGAAGAATTGGTTGAGTTAGTAAAAAACAAAAGATTTGAAAAAAGATGAGATAGATAAAGGTAAGAGACCTGAAAACATAAAGGAGATAAACAAGTATTTTGCACTATATCTACATGAGATACTCTACCAGGAGCTTCTCAATCATTTAGAAAGTGTTAAAGAGATCCTTTTCTGGGCTTTAAGGAAACCGATCTCCGAATCTCTCTAATCAAGCGGCTTAATTAGAGTATTCTGAGGTTACCATCTTCGAAATAAAAAATTGTAATATCTTCATCATCTCTAGATTTAGAGATTGGCTATAGAAGATGGCTTCACCATGGATTTAGGGTTTCATCAAAGAAAAAGGATTCACTATGATTATAGAGAAGACTCGAACTGGCTCTCGAGTAATTGAAAAGGTTTGTTTCTCTTAGATTAGAATAAGGAATTGTAACGAGACAAAGAGTAAGGGTAAGCACAAGTCGGGTCTCATGGCCCAACTAAGCCAATTTTCTCTTAATCACAAGCCCTGTTAATTTCAATGTATATATATGTTCTTAAGTCCGAAGATATTATTTTGAGTAAAAAAAATTCACTAAGATTATTAAAATCTTGCAGCTCGTTGTTCGTGTTTAGCATATCGGTAACTTTAGGTAGGGTTTCCGAGATTTCTGTTTTGATTTTCGAATTGTAATTTCTTTCTTGATTGGTAAACCTATTTGGGGCTAACTCATGGATCACAGTTGGATTATGAGGTAGAGAAATAAGATCAATGTTACCCATATTGTGGTTTCCTGAATTTGACTAGTATCGATAACGACATAAAGATTTGAGTTTTCAAGAGACTACAAGATTTATGAATATATTGTGTATTCGTCTCTTGAACCATATATATACACACACGGAGAGTTATAAATTTTCACAAACCTTTAAAACGAATCACGTTGATCGGATATGTGAACTTTTCGGAAACGAGTCAGTTCTCATTTATTATTTGAATTCTCAGCCTGTTCACCGCGACAACATTTATTTTTGCTACAGTAAAATAAAATAAAAAATTCTTGGAATACTCCATAAATTTGAAAATCCTGATGTGATGTGGCAACCACTTTTTTCGCGACAAATTTCCTTCGCACTGATAAACTATTTTGTTGTTGCGACGAATTTGTCCAAATAATTCTAAAAAATGGTATATGTATAGTTACCAAGGCAAATTCTCTTTTGATGCGGCAATGACATGTAATCTCATATTACAGTTTATCTATGCCCATAACGTGAGAAACACTGATTGTTGTCGCGGTGAACTATCTTCCTTAGCTAGTTTGTTTTCTTCTTTTTACGACCATGATCATTACTCGAAGAGGAAGAGGAAAATTCTGATTTCGATTATGTTGTTGAGCCCTCAACAACATCTGATGTGCTTATACATTGTTTAGCCCGATGTTTCTTTTCAGACTCTTGATGGGCTTTAGGGGACTGGTCCTTCAAATTATTTTATGGATTACAATCCGACTTATTAGGTTTGGGATATTATGATGGATTCTTTTAATCTAGATCATTTTAAACCTGTATTTTGGCTCTTAATGACTTAATTTCTACTCGCAGCTGATCATGTTCTTCCTGCATAAAAAGTATTTCCTCAATGTTATAATTCGAATAAGATATGTTCACATGCTCCTCATCGCCTCTGATCCCCTCATTTTTAAAGGGGGGTCTATATGCATATCGGGATCCATGTCTCAAATAACTCTGAAAGATAATTTGCAAGTTCGGTTTTGAATACTGTTATCAGGGTACCTTCCGCTCCCACTGTGGTCCCATATCTTATGAAGATAAAATATGATCGAAGGTTATTTTAGGTGTTGTATTAAATTTAGATTAGAAGATATTGAGATAATCGAGGTGCTTGTATTTAATGTCTAGAGAGAGAATGTTTCAATTCTCTTAAATACTATTCTTTTGAGTCTTTATATGATAATTTTGAATCCAATGGCCGACCGGGTCAGGTCACGAATATGGATCAAACCCATGATCTTTTTAGCTCACAAACCATTAGTCATTATAATTAATTTAATAGCTAGCACACATCTTATTAATTATGTATAGTTAGTTCACAGCTTAGTCAGTCTCACTTTTATTTTGGGTCTAAAATTCCCCCTAAGATATATTAGACCCACTTCTTGTCTATTACCCTGTAGGATTTCTAACCCCATCAACCCATCAAAGTGCTCCCCTACTGCAATTTATTTTACGTTGATCATGGCCCAATCCGTACCCTCGTTGATTCGTAAACCTTGATATGTTCTTCCACCTCAGTCATTAAAGCTCCAAAAGTGAGTACCCACCTCCTTGTTGTTTCATTAGCCAAATCTCCACGAAACAAACCTTGTCAATAAGAAACGCAGATGACCTACTCATCACAATTATCTAACTCAGTTTTGATGAGCAAAAATGCTTAATATAATCCTTCAAATTCTCTCATATGTCTTGCTTGCCTTAGATTATAATAACCCTATTTGCATACATTTTCTTACTTCCAATAAACCGCATTCGAAAAATAGTCTAAAACATCTCAAACTTAGTTATTGGTCCCATTAGAATTTTGTTATACCACTTCAAAGTAGTGCCTTTAAAAGTTAATTAGAAAGCTCAGCACAACAATTTATCGTCATTATCAAAATTCATCATATAGTTCTTACACTGTTCGATCTGATCATGACGATCCTGTGTGCCATTGGACTTTTCCACCTTGCTATATCAAAGCGCTTATGAAGTGCTACAGACCTGAATTCAGCTCACAAGAAGATATCCTCCAATCTATTCTTTTTCTGTATTGACTCCCTCCTGTAACATCTTTTGTACTCATTTTTGTTGGTTTAAGTCGAGAAGTAGATTTTGGTGGAAGAAACACAAACATCGAAATTGACTTCTATATCTCAAATATACCAAAGCTAGCTCTAGTAGTGATATACTAGCAAACACTTATGTAGACACCTCAACCTTAGCCCTTACAAACTTACCACCCATCAACCAATATCTGCCCTAGGGTATCAAACCAATCACCCCTAATGCAAATGATGAACCAGCAGGTGGTAAATACACAGTAGGCTACCAGAAAAATATCGAATAAGTGTGTATGACCTACTCATTTTGCTTAACTGACCGAGTGCATGGCTAGTATTTTTGACAAAGACTCGAATCATATACAATTATGAAAACCTCCTCTAATCCAGACCCTGGTGGAAGGCAAAATCAATAGTTATTGCAAGTAACATGACGATGTTGGACACGATATAAGAGATTGTATAGCACTGAAAAAAGAAATCCAAGTGTTAATTAAAAATGAAAGATTACCACGTTCGTCATGAAACACTCTTAACGGTAAAAAGAAAGTTTAGTAACTCTAAAAATTATTACGATCATTAACCATTTATGTGGGTGATACTATTTTATGAACTACAAACGTTTCTTGGAAAAGACACATTGTAAGCTTTGTTACTCAGTTGGAAGTCGATGATTCACCCCATCTATACAGAAACCCATCCTCATTACTCTGCTTTGATGACGATGATATAAGAGAGGGGTCTTCCAAATTCGGTTGATCAACATTTATTTATTTAAGCCTTGTACCCGAGGGGTCTTCCAACTCTAGTTGGTCAACTCGTATATAAAAATGGTTTGTACTTCTATTAAAAATTAATCATTTTCGATAAGAGATAAAACCAAAGTCTAAAAGTAAGAGATAAAACCAAAGTATTTGATTAATACGATTAACAAATACACCCCGATGAGATGAGTCCTCCATTTCAAAATTAAAACAAAACATGAGTAACCAAGATCGCTTCACAAAACAAATCTCCAGAACTACTATTTCAAAATGGCTGAATTGTTATCACTATGAGTGATACCTGAATTTTCTTTGAAGTTTATTTCTCTGTTTCCTTAAGTTGATCATTCAGCTGACAACTTACCACCGCTCGAATTATCTTCATAAGAAACCCCAGGAGGATAATATCTCTCCGGAATTAACTGTCAATGCGAGTTAGGTCCGGAAACCTTCCATGAATATCCAGAATTGACGTTTCCTTAGCTCAAACTTCCTGAGTAGTTAAGGTTTTAAGACAACCATCGACGTAAGAGTTTCGAGGGGAATCATACTCCTTCACTAGTTTCTTTTAAAGAGTGTCAGGAGCCTTCACTTCGTCCTCTTGTGACTTGATTTTAAAAGCAACGATTCCTAGATCTACAATGTGCAAATTGTACTCCAAATCTTGCCTCTTTTTGGCCGTCAAGATCTGTTTAATTTATTCTTAAAAAGTTGCCTCTTGGTCCTTAACTTCTTTGGAATAAAAATGAACCCAGCCTTCCTCTAGTCTTCTGCACTTTTGAGCCGGTAATTTTCTGTTTTGATATGTTGCTCCAAATATTGTTACTTTTCTCTAGTTGGGAAATATAAAGCTCCGTCCGGGGAAAGATCCTTATTCAGATTTTTGTATTCTTTCTTCTCGAGCATGACATCTAGAGCCACCATGCGTCAGTTGAGCCTCTTGACTAAGGCTTCAAGAAAATAGAAAGCTTGTTATATGGGACTTGAAGATATATCGAGCGTTAAACTTCACCCAAATGTCTTGGTAGGTTAATAAGCCGCTCGGCTAGAGGACTCTCAATCTGGATTCTCAAAGTTGATCTGTCTCTCGTTAGGGTTATTTTGGGTCTTATTCTTATCCTTTTCAACTTGATCATTTACCTGCGCATAGCCCACTACCGATGAAATATGAATTGGTTCTAATAGGGGCGGGGGTGGTGTAATGCCCGAACAAAACATGAATGATGGTTTGATTATTAGCTGCCAGTTCGGTTGAAGACTCATCTACGAGCTTCAGTTCTTTATTCTTGGTTAAATTTTTCTTCTTTTTAGCCACTGTTACTTCTTCCGGTGTTATCTTGTTTCTCATCACTCCAGGGTATTGTCCTTC
This sequence comes from Limnanthes douglasii subsp. nivea, assembly GCA_036936605.1. Lineage (NCBI taxonomy): Eukaryota > Viridiplantae > Streptophyta > Magnoliopsida > Brassicales > Limnanthaceae > Limnanthes > Limnanthes douglasii. The sequence goes on along the minus strand of JAUPFV010000001.1, from coordinate 250,364,124 downwards.
TTTCTCACTTTCACTTTAATGGTTTTCTCCGCTACCGCAACGTCGGTAGCATATGTAGCAACCTTCTCCATGGTAACGGTTTTGGTTGCTGTTTTCTTCTAGGCATGATTCCCCGTTGATTTTTTCTTTGGAACCCGATGACTGGGATTCGTTTTCTAATTATGAAGTATAACTCGCGCATCATAGGACTTTAGCCTCATCATGACTACAGCGGGTTTGGGGGTGCGGGGTCATAAATTTCTATTCACTAAGGTCGCCCTTGGACGATCGCCACAGATGGCTACTAACCAGGTTCACCGTTGTAAAAAACTTGTGAAATCCATTAACCCACTTCTCCCGAGCCCATGTGTTCAAAGCTGTGAATGTTTTCTCTGCGACCATCAAATATATTTTTTTCTTTAAAATTTGTAACTGTTCTTTTAGAACTGCCAAAGACAAGTACCATAGTAAAAAACGCGAAGTGAAAAAAAACAAGCAACCAATTACTTTTGCACATGCATTTCTGCGGGCTTTGCCTCAGAATATTTTTTCTTTAAGTGAGGTCGACCGTTCTCCCATGACCCACTGAAAAACAAGAAACAGTATCTCCAGGTGTTTCTAGGTCTTATCCAAATCCAGTAAGTTATAGACTATCTTGTAATCGTTCCCTAGGGTAACGCAGAAAAAAAAAAGGAACCATAGAACTTTAGAAAGTGTGGTAATAACCACTAACTCTTCAATCGACGTCAGAATCTGGGATAAACGTGAAGCTATAATGCATGACATAAAAACTGAACAAGCATTTTGACTAGCCTAATCGGGGGACAATTCCACCAGCCTGAAATATCCGATGATAAAGGGGTCTAGAGGTAGTCGGAGTCCCCAGTTAAGAACATTGGGGGATATTATTAACTTTTTTTCTTGATGTGTAGATGTGTCTCCCGGACATTCAAAAGACGCACGTCGACAGAGGCCACAATCCCCCCAACGTTCTTTCAGTTTGGAAACATCATCTTAATAGTGGTATTTATCGGTATAAAACCCTACAAGGTGCTCCTTTTCTAGCCCTCGAATATTACTTCCTATAATCTATGCTATCTCTGGGGGCAGTGCATCATCGGCTTTGGTTTCTAGACCTTCATGTTTGGTGGTAGATTCTTTACTTTCCCATAGTTTAAAAAGGACGAAGTAGATTTCCGACCCTGATGTTTCTAGGGACCTCGAGAGTAGGTTGTTGAATTCCATGGATTGTCTGATTTTTGCTTTTTGAGCCCTCAGATTCAACCAATCTATTGGGGGCAATAACAGTAGCGGTTTTTGTTGTAGAATCGTTTTGGGATGTGTAACCAGTGGCAGATTTACTATGGGGCTAGGGGGGCGCGAGCCCCCGCCTCAAGGACGATTAGTATTGGAGAAATTTTTATTTTCGGAATTTTTAAAGAAGTCATGTTTAAAATGTTTGATCAATGGTCAAACGGTGTCGGTTTTGGCTGAAATTTGGACAGCATGTTTGGGACATATAAAGCTTCAATATGTCCGGTTGGATTGTTATTTGCTGCTACGGTTCGGGAGAAATTACTTTTGGAATAGTGGAGTAGTTTTTGTAATATTATTCATTTTTGTTTCTTTTTTTTGTTAGTTTATTATGTTTAAAATTGTTAGTGGATTGTAGATATTTATTATATTGAATTGGATATACTTTTACCTTCAACTCATCATAATAGTAGAAGTGTTTTTGGCGGAATCTTCATAAGTCTCATGGTCTTTTACTCTTCACAACAAAGTGGTCTTTTCATATAAATGTTTTGGTTGTTGATTTATTTTACCGTTGATTATTTTTCAGTGATTAGGTTTGTGGTTTTATTTTGTTAATAAATCGGTTGTTTTATTATTTGGTTGGTTGTTTTGAAGTTAATCTCGCGTGTGGTTGATATACTATTATTTGGGTCTAATAGTTGGTATTAGAGCTCCATACCTAGACGAAAATGTGATACAAATGAAATTCCTTGGATGTCGAAGATGATGAACCATCAGTCATGCTCATCAAACAGAGTGACATTATTAGAGTGTATAAAGATAGTGTGACTTGATTAATTGAAGTGACGCTAAGGAACTTCTAAGATGTTCTAATAAGAGTGAACAAATATATCCATTGTAAAACTTTATGACTTAGATATGAATCATCAAACAACCTAATTAGAGTGAGCATTAGGTAAGTAACTGAGGGGAGGTAAGTGGTCGAATTTGTTATGTGCGACCAAATTTCCATATCGGATAGGTATGAGAAGGATTAATGACAAATAAGTAAGAACATATCTCAACTAGTATGAAGCCTTTTGATTTTATACATAAATGCTATAACTCGTGCTAACTCATATATAAACTTGAGATTATTTAGACATATGCCCCATAAATCAAATCTATAATTTTTTATATATATTTAATTTCAATAAATATTCATGATTTTCTAAATCAATAAAAATGTCAGGATTAATTTTTTAAATATTTCCTGACAAATTATTAAAAAATCAATTAAAAGTACGATGTGAATGAAAAAAAAACATGTCTAGTTTATGTAATACTTCAGCCCCTCCAAACCTGGATTCCTGGTTCCGCCACTGTGTGTAACTTTTTGGATTGTTAAATCTCCCACGCCGGAGACTCCGCGTATCCACAACCCTTTGGTGGTTGAAGATGTATTAACACCGGTCTCGACTTTTATGAGATGGGAATTTATCTTCACGAATATGGAATATTCTTCATGTAAAGAATCAGAACTAGACTCCCTCATTACTAGAAAGTATGATTTCTGACAATATGTTTCAGCAGTAGCTTCAAGTATAGTAGCGATTTCAAAAACTTCAGGTTGCGAATCTGTCAGTCTTTTCGTTGTTAAATAAAAAAATTGTTTGGTCTGACGGTTGATGCTTTTATGTAAAGGATAAATAACATGCTTCAAACTTCTGAACCTTATTCGGGTCGAACTTCCCATAAGTAAAAGTTTGGGTAACCTCTCTTGGTGATCTGTGGATTATGTCTGAAGCTTGGAATTCGTACACTCTCTCGGTGATGGAAAACCAATCAAAGGTGTTGAATTTAATTCTCGTACTTATGGTCACTATGGGGCATTTGGGTCGGGAATGAAGTCTCTCTTTCTAAAAATATAGGTACTAGAGCTCTGCCTCTCTCTTTCTCAATAAATACTGTATAAACAAAATATAAGATGATGTTATTAGGCCTAAGTTAATAACATCTAACTTCCTTGGATATCGACGCGATGAAAGTTTAAATGGGTTGGCCTGGATGACGAGATGAAAAATGTAAAAAAGAGAAACTACTAACACATGTTATTAGGCCTAAGTTAATCAGCATAGATTTATTGGGCATAAGTTAACCAGCATAGAGTTATTGGGTTTAGAGCTAACTTCCCTGGATATCGACGCGAACATCTCCAACCTCTACGGCTTTTGATACTCTTGTGTCGAGATTATCCAAGATGACTCCAATTAATGCTAATAGGTCTCCGGTCTGAAGAAAAACTGCGTAGTCTTTGCTTGACTTTCTCGCAATGACTAGGAAGCTGTTAGTATAGGTGAGATTTATCTGGACCAGGTCGGATCCGTCGATTTTGGGATAGTTTTGGTCTAATATAAATCTTATAATGTAAAATAATACAAATCTCTAACATTGATGGTATATGATTTCTCAATAAGATTAATAGAATAAAGGGATAAAATAATCTTAAGTGGGTCATCCATGTGGATTTGGGCTCATCACATTTGATGAGGGCGGAATTTACCGATATAAGTCATAAGGGTTTTATTGCAATAAAAGATATTTGATGTAGTTATCAAGGTGTTAAAAGTCCCTCGAGGACCAATGTGTAAATGTAAAATTAACTAAGGGGCCTTATTAAAATGTAGTAACGACCCACTAAGAGCTTAAGCGGGTCCACCTTATTCTAGTATAAAAGGTGACCCACTTGCCTGGTAAAAAGATGATTGAATATTATTTTATGACAACCCCCTTTATCTCTCTAAACTTTCTCTCTCTAGTCACATCTCGTTCAAGATCCCAAATATTCTCCCCAAACAATTATTGACTCATCATTGGCGCCGTCTGTGGGAACCGAGTGATACCGAAAAGAAATCTTTGGCTCTTTGAAAATCACATTTTGCGGGATGAACAGCGAAGCTGCGATAGAGAGGGTCGGTAGAGAAGTCGTCCGAGCCATCTCAGGTTCGGAAGGCGAAGGAGCCCCTGGTCGGGAATGGCGCGATCAGGGTCGGGACAAGCGGTCAACTTTAATAATGACCCGAAAACAACTCCTTGATGATATTGCCAGGCTAAAAGAAGAAAGAGAGCGGGCACTGGACGAGAAAAGGGTCCGGGAAGGAAAGGGCAAAGAGCCCATCTTGGAGGATCGGGAGGCAGCCGGCCATGACGACGATCCGCGAATGGAAGCCCAACCCGTTAGGTATTACCGGGATTCTCTCCCCGACGACGAGCGAACTGCTAGGACTCGGCGGAACCCGGAGAACCATCGTGGCATGACATTAGACTACCCCTCGGATGACTCGTCGGGCAGAGAATATCTGCGTCCGGAAAGAGTCCAACGAACACAAAAGAATCGTTCCCGACGCCTCCGAGGACCCCGGGCAGACCCTCTAAAATATAAGAAGGGTAATACCGATAAGCAGACCCCGGCATCCTTTGAGAAAGAAGAAATGCATGCCGCCAGCCGCGAAGAGCGGGAGGCTTTGCCACCAGTTCTGTGGCAACCATCGAATAGTCAGAACCATGGTTACAGAACTAGTAGCCAGTTTATCAGCCCGGGAGTTGAGGGACTCTATGGAGTTCGGACGGAAGGCCTTGGGGGAGGAGCATGTGAGCTCGGAGTTAATTGGAGGGCCTCCCCGTTGTCTGATGAGATATTAGCGGGACAACTCCCGAAGAGATTCGACATTTTTAAACTAGAAAAATACGACGGGAAAAAGGACCCGGACAATCATTTGGAGGATTTCAAGAACTTCATGTTAAGCTTCGACAACGATGACAAGCTCCTGTGTAGAGCTTTTTCCATGACTTTCAAGAACAGGGCGTCTAAGTGGTACAACCGCTTACCGCAGGGTTGCATTCGGAACTTCGGGACGTTCTGGACAATGTTCAGGCAGCACTTTGTGGGAAGTAACAGCTTCCGGGCCAACGGAGACACTATCATGAATTGTAGGTAAAAACTAGGAGAGAGCCTCAGAGAATACACTAGGCGATTCATCGACGCGAAAACTGACCTAGATCACTGCGAAGAGAACGTGGCCCTAACAGCTTTTCGCTTGGGTCTGCTTCCGGGGCCAATGAAGCACGCAGTGACAAATAAACAAGCATTCACATTTTCTGTGCTTCTAGCACAGATAGAAAAGCAGATATTAATCGAGGAGACAGAAGCGTCTGAGTTGGCAGCACAGATTCAGCAGAGTGCCCAAGCGTCGGTAGTAATAAGGCAGGACACCCGGTCGGACTACGCAAGGGCGGCCCAACCGGTCAGCACGATACACCCGAACCCTCCTCTGTCAGCCAAGCCTTCGGCCTTAATCGGTCTGAAACCAAAACAAGCTGGTCAGACGACTTCACGACCCATGTCCAACAAATGGACACGACCTGCATACTTCGCGGACCTTACGGAGTGTGTAGCATCGATCTACGAAAAGACCAAGAAGAGCGGGATATACCGAAGGCCTTTCCCGATCCCAACACCTCGGGAACAAAGGAATAACTGCTATTGCCGCTATCACGAGGACGTTGGGCATGATACAAAGGACTGCATTGCCTTGAAGAAAGAAATACAGATGCTCATAGAACACGGGAACCTATTGGAGTATGTAAAGAAGGCGCAGCAGGGCACGACCTCGAAAGAAGTCGTCATTGTACCAAAACCAGAGACCACCCTGGCCATTTCGGAGGTAACCGACCACTTCGATGTCTCCATTGAATACCTTGATCCCAAAGCAAACCGCAACATTATCGGGATCATTGAGGAGGAATCAGAGGAGAGCGTCGGTAGTGTGCGAGGTCTTTGTGAATTTTTTGAGTCGTTAACCATCTTCGGGGGAGATTCCATGGCAGGAGTTATGCACTCATCCACGAAAAGGCACATAGTCAACCTAACCACTCAGTTGGAGACCAGAACTTGCTTCCAAACCAGAAGCGTCCCTTCTCCGATCCTGCACTTCGACGACGACGACATGAGGGATATAGCCGGCCCACATGAGGATGCCATTGTAATCGGGGCAGCCATTGCGGGAGAGGAGTTTCGGCGCATCTTGGTGGATACCGGGAGCTCGGCCAATATCATCTTCGCGTCTACTTTTGCCAAATTCAGAACACAGCCAGTGATTGCGCGGTCCGACCGAACCATTGTCGGGTTTACGGGGTCAGCAGCCGACGTTATAGGAGAATTCGAGGGCGTAGTCCAGTTAGGCCGCGGTCCTTTCAAAAAAGAGGTCACGGTTTTATTCGTGGTGGTGGACACACCGGCCTCCCACAACGCCATTCTTGGCCGATCTTGGATATCACGCATGCATGCGGTAACTTCTACAATCCATCAATGTGTAAAGTACGTGGTCGGAAACAACGTAGGAGTGGTCCGGAGCAGCCACAAAGCAGCACGGGAATGTTACCGAGCTGCGTTGGCACCTAAGAAAGACCAAGAGATGTTTCCGGCTCAAGAATAGCAATTAAGGGGGATCCCCCCGGGATCGCTACCAGTTGATGACCCCCGGGAGGCCCCAAGCCTTTTGACAACAGACGAGGAATGCGAACTGCATCAGTTCGCCGCGGGAAAATCTTTGCGGGTCGGGGCGTGCCTCTTGCCGACCCTAAGGGAGCAGCTATTGATCCTCCTACGGGAAAACCTAGACTTGTTCGCATGGTGCTCAGGATATGTTACGGGGGTACCGGAATCTGTTGCGGTTCACAAGCTGACCATCAACAGAAGCGTCAGACCGATTACTCAAAAGCGTCGGGCTTTTTCCCCAGAAAAAGTAGACGTAATCCTACGAGAAGTTGAGAGGATGACCAGCATCGGTCATATCAAGGAAGCGAGATACCCGTTATGGATTTCTAATCCCGTTCTAGTAAAAAAGAAAAGCGGAAAATGGAGAATGTGTGTGGATTTTACCGACCTTAACCGAGCATACCCGAAGGATCCTTTCCCGATGCCGAGAATCGATCAGCTGGTGGATTCGACGTCGGGTAACAAGCTGCTGTCATTTATGGACGCCTACGCCAGTTACAATCAGATCAGATTACACTCCGCGGACCAGGAAAATACCACGTTCATCACAGGTCGGGGACTATACTGCTACAAAGTAATGCCCTTCGGGCTAAAGAATGTCGGCGCGACATACCAAAGACTAGTCAACAGAACATTCGAGGGTCAGATCGGGAGGAATATGGAGGTGTACATCGATGACATGTTGGTCAAAAGCGGAACCGATATAGCCCACCTTGCTGACCTCAGGGAAACCTTTGATAACTTGCGAGGGATAAATCTCAAACTTAACCCGGAAAAATGCTCCTTCGGGGTCCGGTCAGGAAAGTTCTTAGGATTCTTCGTCAGTGAGAAAGGGATTGAAGCAGATCCTGTCTAGCTCCGAGCTTTAACCGACATGACTCCGCCCCGAAGCATCAAGGAAGTCCAGATCCTGACTGGGCGTCTGGCCGCCCTAAATCGATTCATTTCTCGCTCATCTGATAAGTGCGCTCCGTTTTTTCAGGTTTTACGGCAAGCGAAAATTTTTACATGGACTCCCGAATGTAATGAGGCGTTCTTAGGGATCAAACGATACATATCGTCCCCGAACCTCCTAACAAAGCCTACCACGGGCGAGACGCTCTTCCTTTACATCGCAGTCACGGACTTCGCGGTCAGTGCAGCTCTGATCAGCGAATCAGGACCGGCTCCTACAGCGGTCTACTTTGTGAGCAAAAGCTTGCTGGACGCAGAAACTCGGTACTTAAAATTAGAAAAAATGGCGCTTGCCCTGGTGACAGCAGCGAGGAAAATGCGCCCGTACTTTCAAGCCCACCCTATCGTCGTCCGCACATCATTTCCACTTAAATATGTTTTCCAGCGCCCTGATATGTCCGGGAGGATATCCAAGTGGTCGGTTGAGCTAGGGGACTTCGACATCGACTTTGAACCGCGGACAGCTATCAAGGGCCAGGTCTTGGCCGATTTTTTAGTCGAGTTCCATTCCGAACGACCCGAGCAGGAGGTGCCTCCCCAAGAAACCACACTAGGCGAATGGATTGTCCGAACCGATGGAGGAGCGAACGTCAGTGGTTGTGGAGCTGGGATACAAATCATAACCCGTCGGGCGTTAGCATGCTCCAAGCCATCCGATTTGGTTTCCAAAGTTCAAACAATGAAGCAGAATATGAGGCTGCTTTGGCAGGATTACGGTTGGCACAGGTGTGCAGGGCGAAGCAAGTACGCCTCATAAGCGATTCCCAACTTTTAATAACCCAAGCTTCGGGGAGTGTGGGGGCTCGGAAAGAACATCTGGTACAATACCTAGCACCACTAAGAGTTCTGGCTGCTTCATTTGACAAAATCACCTATGAACATGTCCCGAGAAGTGAGAACACGACCGCGGATTCCTTGGCAACGATCTCCTGCTCTAGCAGTTATCCTTATGTGACAGAACAAGAAAGCCCATCTATTATCAAACGCCATGAGTTGGACAACCGACCTGAAATCGCATGCCAGATCTCTTCGGTAGCAACCTGGGATTGGCGGCGGGACATTATCTCTTTTCTAGCTGAGGGTCGGCTCCCCGATGACACCGCTTCGGCACGGAAAGTACGCAACAAAGCTCGGGGGTACATCCTCTTAGGGGATGTGCTATACAAGAAATCCTTTAGCCGACCCCTGCTACGGTGCTTAGGGTTCCACGAATCTCAAGTAATTGTGTCCGAGCTACATGATGGTGAGGGCGCGGCCCACTGCGGATACAAGGCTCTAATTAGGAGAATTCTCCTCGCAGGATTCTATTGGCCGACGATAATGGCAGATGCACGACTCATAGTTAAAACCTGCGATACATGTCAACGGTTCGGAAACGCCATAAACGTACCTGCATCTCCCTTAGAATCCATATCTGAAGGGCTACCCTTTGACCGATGGGGAATCGACCTCGTCGGACCGTTACTAATGGCATCGGGAGGAAGACAGATGATCGTCGTAGCGGTGGATTATTTCTCCAAATGGGTCGAAGCCGAACTTTTATCCGCCACAAAGACCAAGGATATCATCAAATTTATCTGGGCTAACATATGTTGTCGGTTCGGGGTACCACAGAGGCTGACTATGGATAATGGGCCGCAGTTTGATAGCGTAGAAATGAAAGCATTCTGCACCACTCATAAAATCCGACAATGCTTCTCTACTCCTTTCCATCCTCAAGCGAACGGGCAGGTCAAAGTAACCAACCGAACCATTTTGGATGGCCTCAGAAAGAACCTCGAGAGAAAGGCCGGAAAATGGCCTGACTACCTACAAGAAGTGTTATGGGCTTACCGAACCACACCCCGGACAGCTACTCAAGAGTCACCTTACGCCTTGGTATACGGTATGGACGCGGTTACCCCCGCGGAATCTATTTTTCCTTCTTTCAGGGTCGGTACTTATTAGGAGGAGACGAACGACGATAGCCGACGACTCGAGCTCGACCTCATAGAAGAGAAGCGCAATCGCGCCCGATTAAACTCTTTGCACTATCAGACCCTGATGAGAAGTCGATACGCATCCAAAGTCCGTCGTCGGGAGTTTAAGGTCGGAGACAAGGTTCTGCGGCACGTCTTCCTTCACACAAAAGATAAAAGCCTCGGGAAGCTCGCCCCGAATTGGGAAGGACCCTACGAAATTGTCGAAAAAATCAAGAGCGGGACGTACCGCCTGCAGAATAGGCTCAGGCATCTTTTAAGGCTACCATGGAATATTGAACACTTGAAGTTGTATTTAGAATAGTGGTGGACTTGTATTTCAAATTGTATTTCACATTGTTTCAAATTGTAACGGTCGGGGATGCACTCTTTCCTACCTCGGTGGCGCGAGGAGGTTTTAACGAGGCATCGGAAAAAAAAAGACCGCCCGATTACGTTAATAAAAAACTTCATTTGCCTTCCAAATATTGAAGTGTTACGACCTTGGTCAGCTGACGAGCTGGACATCGTCCGTTCCTATTAATATCAATGGATCTACATATATGGTTTTCCCGATCTTATGGGAGAATTTTCGATAACACATCGATCTACAGAACCTAAATGAGTTTTTCGGTTTTAACCGATCTACATATATGGTTTTCCCGATCTTTTGGGAGAATTTTCGATGACACATCGATCTACAGAACCTAAATGAGTTTTTCGGTTTTTACCGATCTACATATATAGTTTTCCCGATCTTTTGGGAGAATTTTCGATGACACATCGATCTACAAAACCTTAATGGGTTTATCGGTCTTTACCGATCTACATATGTACTTTCCCGACCCTCAAGGAAATTTTTCAATATTTCTTTAAGCCTTCAGAGCCTAGGTTTTACACAGGTAACGATATGTGAGAGGATATAAACAGAAAAGCTGATATATTGATAAGGGACCCTGTAGCCCCAAAAAACGGAGATAAAAATGTTCACCAGAAATATCGATAGGGGGCCCCGCGGCCCCCAAAGAGTTACAAAGATAAGTAAAAAAAACAAAACAAACGCAACTTCCGGATCACTTGTCCTCATCCTCATTTTCTTCATCCTCATCAGCATCGTCGGAGTCTCCACACTCAACCCCCTCGGGCCGGTCCTTCTCTGGCACGTCTAACCACATCGACCCGAGGTGAAGGTCGGGAAAGCGGTTGTGAAACGACAGCACGTACGCGGCTTTGGCAACGGCAGTTTCATGCTCCGACCACTTCCTACACCGATTGGTGAAGGCAACGTTCGAAGATTTTAACTTCTGAACCTCCAGAGCCAAAGCAGCAGCGCGGTCTTCCGCAGCTTTCTTTGCCTCCTCCGCGGCCTTCGTCGCCGCCTCCACAGTTGCCTTCGCTTCCGTCGCAATACGTTCGGCTTCCGCAATCCGACCCTCCGTCGATGCCTGAGCCGCCTTGGCTTTGTCCACCTCCGAAGTCAGACTAGTAATCTTGGCCTCCGCAGAGGTTAACTGCTGACTTAACTCATTGGCCCGACGCTCTTTCATGGCCGCCGGTACGAGCAAGTTATACAAAGACAAAGCCAGATCGTCAGATCCCCGCAGGGGAAACGTGTGCGGACTACCGAGCATCGTTAGCACAGGGAACTTAGGACCACTCGACGAGACCGCAGCTGGGTTCGACGCCTGGGGGGCTCGCCGTCATCCGGAATTTCCACAACGTCTGCCGTTGGAATACTTTGGGCACTATCGACCTGATCGGTCAGCTTCGGTCCTACAGTGCCAACCCCCGCGCCGACAACTGGCTTACCCTATTTCCGCGGATGCTTGGATTTCTTCACTTTACTCCCCTCCGCATCAGCGCGACCTTTTCTCTTCTGCACTAGAGCCCGGTCCGGGTTCGCCTCCGTTCCTTCAGGCGCGGGCACCTCCATCCGAATCAGTTCACCAGCCCCCTCGGTTCCGGTTCCCTTCTCTCCCCCTCGTCATCTGACTTCGGGCGCTTGCTAGGCGCCTTGTTGCATTTGGGTAGATACAATATTGACCCAGGAGTGCCGGTTTTAGCCATCACGTCCTCCAAGCTCGGGGGCTGTCGCAGCTGCTCGATGGTGAGAACCTCGGACGAGCAACGCTAGAGGTTACTCATAAATAAGTTTGTATCTATGAAGGTGCGATGCATAGCCCGACCCCAGTGCGTCAGAGCGTAGCTTTTCAGCACCTCGAAAGTGGCCTCGGCAGCTTTCGAGTAGTCCTTCTTCAGCCCTTGTAGCCAATCCTTCGACACTGCACAACGGATCGGTAAATAAAAAAAAAGAAAAAAAAGAAAAAAAAAGAAAAAAAGGGTGTTACCATCATGGACCCAGGTCCGCAGCAGCTGCCTCTTATTCTCCGAAGTATAGGGAAGACCGTTCTCCTAGCATCCGCTCAGAAATACGAACCGATGCTTCCAGCCCTTGTCCCCTTCCAAGAAATCATTAAAAATCTTTCATTTGTTTCCCAGGGAAGAATAGAAGAACGGGGATTTTGGAGCCTTGGACAGACCCGACATAGCAACATATTCCTCCATCGGTATAACCCGACCTGAAAGATGGGAAGCCATGATACAAGACATTGGAATGTACCAGGCGTTCGGCGTCAGCTGCGACGGGCAGATTTGAAGGGTGCGGAATAAAGCGCAATTTCGGGGTCTAAAGGGAAGCGCAGCCCCCAGTTGAACAGCTCGGTAAACACCACAATCTCCCTAGATCGGACATGAACGGGAGTCTCCCCGGGAAGCGGGAACCGAACATTGACACATTCTGAAATCCCTCAGCGGATCAGCAGATCTTTATAATCAGACTCATGGAAGTAGAGGTACTTCCTCTCGTAAAGAGAAACGACGTCTTTCGTCTGAAGCCATGAGAAATATTTAGTAGTGATGGCAGCCTCAACCTCTTCGGGCAAGGGGTCGTCAGGGGGTTAGCTGCGTTGCCAGCAGCAGCAACACAGACCTCCGCAGGAGCAACGTCTGCTTCTGATTCTCCCACTTCAGGGTTTGGAGCCTGATCAGAACATCGGGCAGTAGCAGCATCAGGGCCTGATGGTTGAACCCGAGAGGTGGAGGCATCGGCTATGTCGCCCGAAAAAGCCTGATGAGCCGCTTCCACTTCCTCGGGCGTCAGCTAGCGTTTGGGCAAACCTAAAAAAGTGACCGCAGTGTTAATACCGGTCCGATACCCCCGAATCGAGGGCGTAAGTTGAACCATTTCAGGATCGTTACCTCCTACGGGAGACGTAGAGGGACCATCTTCTCCCATGATCAAGAACTTGGATTTACGAGCGCGTCGGGACAGGAACAGAGGACGAGGAGCGTGTGAGTTGACGGGCAATAGGGTCGGATCGATCGACCCAACTACAGGGGAATGAGAAGAGCTACCACTGGAAGAAAGAGTAACGGTTTCTGGAGAAAGACTAGCCTCTGGAGATGGAGAAACAGGAGGGTCAGTTAGGAGGAAGGATTCTGCAGGGATCGGGGTAGCTAAGACAGGATCGTGAGGAAGCGGAGCAGGAGTAAAAGGTTTGGAGTTAGACCCCCAGATCAGACCAGCGCGTCGGTATTCCTCTGCTCGATCTCCGATGCTAGACCACTCTTCAAAACTCCACTCAGGCTTTTTCTTTTTCTTAGTTGGTTTTTGCTTCGGGTATCTGGGTTTATAAAACAAACATTCCAGGACAAAGAAGGGTCTGATGAGCTCTCTCTCTCTCTAGAAATGATCTGACAACACTTCCTCTCTCTAGAATGCTTCCGAGAGATCCAAGGATTGTGGAGTATTTATAGGCAAGGTTGAACGATCGGAGAATATCAATCGACAAAAGCACAGCGGGAAGACGAAGAGTCTCCCTAGAAGCCTAGTCTGGAAAAGACGTGCCCTATAAGCTGATGACACGTGTTGGCCACCGTCTGACAAGGGTCTACCTAAGCCGTCCATTACGAACCCACTGTTGATATGGGCCGTCACAACCGCGTCCGATAAGAAAAACCAGCCCATCACAGGGGCCCGGGCTGAAAACTCGAAAAAACATGGGATTCAACCCGGATTGGAGGTACGAACGTCGGGAAAGAAAGCCCGACGGAGCCCGAAGTTCGAATGAAGGTCGGAGCGTTACGAACAGCGTCGGTTAGCGACCGACGCAAGAGGGAAAAAGAACGAATTCGTCTAAGGAAATTAGCCCGAAGAACATGGGGAATTGGACAACAGGTGCAGACCCGACAACAAGTCTCCGCTCCTGATACTCCCGAAGACTGGGGGGCTACTGATGAGGGCAGAATTTACCGATATAAGTCATAAGGGTTTTATTGCAATAAAAGATATTTGATGTAGTTATCAAGGTGTTAAAAGTCCCTCGAGGACCAATGTGTAAATGTAAAATTAACTAAGGGGCCTTATTAAAATGTAGTAACGACCCACTAAGAGCTTAAGCGGGTCCACCTTATTCTAGTATAAAAGGTGACCCACTTGCCTGGTAAAAAGATGATTGAATATTATTTTATGACAACCCCCTTTATCTCTCTAAACTTTCTCTCTCTAGTCACATCTGGTTCAAGATCCCAAATATTCTCCCCAAACAATTATTGACTTATCAACATTTACCATATAAAACAAGATTACCTTCTCTAAGAAAGACACAATTAATATACAATAACTACTTTTGACATTTTTAGATTTGTATCCCATGTTTATCTCTCTAGAAACTAGTACAAACAATATCTGACAGCTAAACCACATAGAATATTTTTGAAACTATCATTGCTAAAGTTCAAAATTTATGCCATTAACTACTAAAAATTCATGTGCTTTTGGAATCATTAGTGATATCATAGAATATATGAAACGAGTTTTTTTTTGTGGCAAAACAATGTTGTAATTTTGTTTAGATATTTCTGGATTAACTCTAAAGTCTTGTTTTAACAATTTGAGATTGAAATTATTTTGGTGGTTCTCCAAAATTTTCAACCGGATAAAATCAGAGCTTTTCTTTTGAACAATGAGACTGAATATTTTTGTTATTTTCCTCTCTTACAGAACCATACTTATTTATTCAACCAAAATACTCCAACTGTAAAACAGTTTTATGTCCAAAAATGGTTAAAATTTCAAATGATAAACTGACTAAAAATTCAAATTCAAATTCAAATTATTTTTCCAAATTCAAATTTCCATGAATTTTCATAATAGCCTTATCATTCAAAATAAGTCTAACCCGAACAAGAATCCGTCCATTGGACCCACTAATCATACTATATTCTAACAAGCGTGTACTCCACACTCTCTGACTTGCTCGATAATATATTATGACTACATTAGTCGACTAGTTAATCCAATTACACTAAAATATCTAACAATCTTCCCCCATTTTAGTGCAATTCATGATTAACTGAAACAAAATCACAACAAATAACAAATTTATGCATAAATGAAATATCGTGAAGCTTGAATTTCATATTAGTATATTACATATTCCAAATATTCGAATATCAAGGTATCACTAAGGATTGAACCTTTACTATCCATAATGAATACTCGAAGATAATATACACATAAATTTACATTCTCAAATGCTATTACTTGACACTATCTTTTACTAGCCTTGTGTCCTTATCTTTCTTAAGCATATCAAAGCCAAGTCCTAGCTTCTTGAAGCGGCTAAACTTCATACTTAAATAGGTAGATCTTTTACTCTTGCACATGCATATGCAATTTTTCAAAAGAACTATTAAGAAGATAAACTTCAACCTCCACAACTTGCATGTCTGAACACATACTTTGGGATAATAATACTAATGTGTTCTAATCTCTAGATGTTAAGCTTTCCACATTGAATTCGGCACCTAATGTCATATTAGATGGGAATTGGGTATCTTAACATGAGAGATTCTAAATGGACTTTAATCACATCCCAATTACCGATTGTGCACAAGATCTTTACTCAACCCTTTGATTAAATAATCGGCTAAATTATATTGAGTTCTCTCAAACCTTAATGAAATAACATCATGCGTGATGCGCTCACGAATCATACTTGTCTAACACCTAAGTATCTAGACCCGCCTTTGTAAACTTGTCTATATACATTAGCCAAGGCATCTTCACTATCACATCCGATAGATTTAGGTGATATCTTTTGGACCACAACGGAATTTCATACATAAAATTTCTTATCCACTTAGCTTCTTTACTAGCTGTTGCTAATACCGCAAACTCGGATTTCATTGTTGAATCAGTAATTCAACTTTGTTTCTTAGATGCCCAAAAGATAGTAAGTCCTCCAAGTAGAAATACACATTCACTTGTGAAATAGTGGACTTACATATTCAAAATATAACTCGCATCCGAATATACTACTAAGATTTCCAACAACAAATCCAATATATGGCCTACTGCTAGTCATGACATAAATATACCAAAACGTCTTTCAGCTTCCTCCAAATATTTTATCTCAAAACTAGATAATAAGAGTGTATTGGCTTCATCAAAAGATGATGATACCATAGTTCAAATGCGATACTTGATTATGGATTCTCTTAAAGATGATAAAAATCTCTTCATTTCAATCTTCGTACAAATATTTGCATAGAACAACAAGATCTTCATACAAATCTCTTTATAAAACAAGAACATATAATTTCAATCTTTTGTTATAATTTTTTTTAGAGATTTCCGGATAAACTCCGAAGTCTTGTTTTAACAATTTCAGATTGAAATTATTTTGGTGGTTCTCCAAAATTTTCAAGCGGATAAAATCGGAGCTTTTCTTTTGAACAATGAGACTGAATATTTTTGTTCTTTTCCTCTCTTACAGAATCATACTTATTTATTCAACCAAAATACTCCAACTGTAAAACAGTTTTATGTCCAAAACCGGTTAAAATTTCAAATGATAAACTGATTCAAAATATTTTTCCGAATTCAAATTTCCATGAATTTTCATAATAGCCTTATCATTCAAAATAAGTCTAACTCAAAAAAGAATCCGTCCATTGGACCCACTAATCATAATATATTCTAACAAGCGTGTACTCCACACTCTCTGACTTGCTTGATAATATATTATGACTATATTAGTCGACTAGTTAATCCAATTACACTAAAATATCCAACAAATAATTACCAGTAGAATACAATGGTATTCATATTGTAATCAATAACGAAAATATGGGTGAATGTTGTTGACACTTAGAGTGGAAATGAGTTTAGCTTAGGTTAAACGTACCACGGTCTCGAACAAATACTATACCTCAATTGTTAGGGTGTCGACTAAAGTTCCCCAATACACGTCGGTTAAACATGGAAAGGATCAGTGGTATATAAGTGAGAACATATCTCAACTAATGTAAGGCCTTTTGGAAGTGGACCAAGAGCAAAGCTGTGTGGGCCTTCGGGTGCCGAAATAGACAATATCATACTAGTGTTGAGATCAAGTTGTTCTTACATAGAAAACGCGATGGTGGTGAAATTCTCAGATGCCGAACATGATGTACAAGTCATGCTCAAGATGATCAATCTGCTATAGAGATCCTAGTTTGGAGTGTTCGTGGCTCATCAAGCGGTGTGACTTGATTGGAGTATATCGAGAAGGTGGGTACTTGATTAGAGTGGCGCTAAGGAACAAAACATTATGGTCTAATACGAGGTGAGCAGTAACATTTGTAGTGCCTCTTTGGTTTAGGTAACCCCAACCTGATTAGAATGGGTGGATGAAAGTTAATTGAGAGGATGCTAGAGTGGTACTTTGTTTGAGAGGGGGATTTGTTAAGGTGGCGACCAAAGTCCCACATCCCACATCGGTTAAACATGGAAATGATCAGTGGTATATAACTGAAAACATATCTAAACTAGTGTGAGACCTTTTGGAAGTGGACCAAAAACATAGTTGTGTGGACCTTATAGCGCCAAAACGGACAATATCATATTAGTGTTGAGATCGAATTGTTCTTAATATACTCTTTAAACTTAAAAAAAGAAATAGAATTGATAATTATTTCATATATTATATGCATGTTATCTAGGTTTAATAGTATAAGCATATAGTTCAGGTTGTTTTTTTGGATATATAAAGAGAAAAGCTACTCAGAGTTTCGGAAGGAGTTTTTTTAACCCTCAGCACTAAATACTGCCCTATACAAAATCCAACCAGGCCCTAACTATAGTCCTCCTTTGATCCACACTAGACCATATACTACGATCCTCGTACTTTTAAAATTTACTTACGTGTATAGATACACCATATTATTTATGGAACGAAAGCTGAACTTGAAATCAAACTATAACACTAAACTATTAGTGTTTGCTAAAGAACTAAGTTCATATATACAAAAGTAATTTTCTGACGCAGATGAATTTTATTGATTACGTTTTGGGTTCTTTGTCTGGCTAGGAATCAGATGTTTTTTGGAAAATCGTTCCGATAAAAAGCATGAAATCAACAAGTTTAAGCAACTCAATTAACATAAAAGCAAAATACATCATAAAGAAATCTAAACGATAAATCCAAACACATGACAGACCATACATAAAGAAAACCTATTACCCATAAAACTAGAAATAGAAAAATATAGTCGAGCCTCTAAGGGTAGCCGAGTTGGTTGAGTGTGGCATCCTTGTGACCAAAGTTCATGAGTTCGAGTTCCTTTACATACGCTTTTTCGGCTGAGCCTGTCACCTCGTGTAGTTTACTTTCTGGACGTTGGTTTGCAGGCTATTGCATCAGACTGAAGGCTTATCCTATGCGCACTCATTGCACTCTAAATAGCGGCTGTGGGTTTTCTCCGAAAAAAATAAAATAGTATAGTTGAACATTCCAAACAGGTTAAAAATCAAAAATATAATCCTTGTTAGTAAAAACAGTTTGGGGTAGAAATAATATAGTCACATAATTAAGAGATGTATTCATTTCACAAGTTACAAGGATAACCTCCATATTATTCATCTTTATTAATATACGTGTTTTGTCATACACTTTGTGTCAAAAGAAACAAATTATCTCTTAAAACATATATGTATTTGCACGGGTTATGGTAATGAAAAAAAATTATATCGTTGCTTTGATCTCACAAGTCATAAGTTATATGTATCTCGACATGTCATATTTCTTGAGCACATTATGTTTTATTTGATTTTAGTACAATCATATTACATAACAAATACATAAATTAAGCCTATCGATCTATTTGAAATTGACAACGATACATCCATTATTCATGATATACCAGCTCATGAGAGATATACATCATTTTATTTTTACTCTATTAGTGTCTAATTATGTTTCTCTTTCTGGCGAAACTACTAATTTCCATCTCTCGTGAGATTTACTCGTACTAGTACGTTTACCAAATTGCCAGATTTTGCTTAATCTTTTTATTCAACTCTATTCGATTCTTTCGTAACAAACCTACATGATTTATATAAACTTCAATCATATAAAAATATTGTTTACAATCCTTGTCGATAAAATGTTATGGTTAAAGAGCTCTTGGTTCTTTATCAAAGTCATACATGAGAATTGGTTGAACCTCGTATGGTAAGCATATAACTGATTATTATTGGGGGTTTCCAAATTAAAACAAAATTTGATTTGACCATATACGGAAATCCAATATATTATCTCACAATTGAATTTTTAAATATGATTGCACAACTATTTTTAGAAGATTTAAAAATAATTACGAAAACACAATTGATATTTACACATAATTATCATGGCTTAACTATATTTACGAATAACCCTAACAAAAATAAAAATTTACCTTTTAAATATTCTTTTTTTTGGCAAAAGGACGATATATTACCGAAATAGAAAGTTTTACAAAGAAAGAGGTCAATTTAAAGACCACACAGAACATGGAGGGCTCACAAGCAATTAGCCTAAGAACAAATCCCCAAATCGAAAGCAATCCCTAATCAAACGACCAGAAACCCTAACTCTACATCCACCTTGTCTTCAACCTCTCGACCTCATCTTTCACTACTCGACCCTAATGCATCTTCCACAGCACGACCAAACCTTCACCAGCAAACCCAAAACACCAAATCACAACCTCCACAGCAAAATCCTCTGATTCAAGGTCGACGCCACTTTCAGGATCCAACCTCTCCAGACATGTATAGATAGGTGAACTGAGTGAGTGCACCACGGAGTTAGACGATTCTTCAGATTGTCTGATTCGAGGTCGACGCCACTTGCAGGACCCTAAACTTACAGATGGAGAGAAAGGTATAGAACTGAGTGTGTGCACCAAGGAATTAGACGATTCTTCCACCACAAAATTGACCCAAATCGAAACCCACATATTTGAAGAGCAGCACTACCAATTAGAAGCAGAAAAGGGCATAGCATCGACAGAGCATTCATCAATCTCTTCTTCGTCAAGATTCAAACTCCCAAAGGGACACCAAAAGAGAAACCATAGAATTGAGACCCTAACCAGGGTCAATATACCCCACACCCATACTTTCAAGAGTAATGATCGCAAGCAGAGGGTTAGGAGCGTCGACATTAGAGAACCGACGAGCTGAATTTTCGAACAGAGCCCATTTCGCGATCCAGTCAGCAGTATCATTTTGGGATCTCGAAATGTGGCGAAGCTGCATGGAAGCATGGAAAAGATTACGACATACAGAGGCAATAGGGTTATTCAAAGTATTTCCAGAGGCCGTGATGCTGACAAGAGTGAGACAGTCAGTCTCGATGTCCACTACTTGCCAACCCTGAAGTCTACACAGAAGAAGGGCTTCCATTAAAGCTCTAGTCTCAGCCTGAAAAGGACTCAATTTCCCAAATACAAAGCCAGCTCCAGAAACAATGTGCCCTTGATGATCTCTTACAATCAAAACACCAGAGGCTTCTCCAGTGAAACAACGAGCACCATCGATGTTGACTTTGAGTCTCCCAACGATCGGGGGAAACCATTTCAGGTACACAGCTTTAGACATTCCTATAGTTAGACAGCCAAGAGTAGCTCATGCTTTAGAAACACCAGACCAATGTTTAGCTCTTAGCATATTCTTAGAATCAATGCCTAGGATAACTCTTTTAACTCGATTAACAGCAGTATTGAAGCTATCATAAGAATTATGAAATTTAGCATGGTTTCTATTCGTCCAGATCACCCAGACAATAATTTGAGGCACAATATGAGTGATGTGAGTGTTACACTTAGAAAACCAGAACCAACTATGAAAAATATGACTTAGGGACATAAATCGGCTCACCTGGATTCTGAAAAGAAGACTAAAGTAGTTCCATAATGACCAGGCAAAACTGCAACTGATGAAGAGGTAGTTTTTAAGATAAATAATAACATGTTTTTAGTATGGGTATGACCAAATTATTGACCATTTGGCTAAGTACTTCAAAGTATAAGTTTACCCAATATTTTTTATAAGTTATTTTATTCCAAAAAATACCTTTTCAAAAAACACTAAAATATACCATTAAATATATTAACCATCCTGAAATTTCAAAACCTCTTACCATTTTATCTTCTTCTTATACATTATCAAAAATAAAAATCTCAAAAATCATCATTCATCACTTTATTTTTATCAAGAGAAAAAAAAATTAATTTTGTTCCTCCAAAAAACTAGAAAGTTACTCACTTAGATTGTCATATACTACTTAAGAATATATTTAACTTCAATGGGTACTTTGAATTCATTGCCAATATGTGAACGGTCTGATCCCTTCCATGATCAATAAGTAATAAAGAACTAAAGACCTATGAAGCTAATTAATGGTCAGCCAATCCTGATTACAAAAGTACGAAATAGACAAATCAAAATGATGAGTAGATGACCCAGAGCACATGTTTGCTATCGCAAAATATGGCGCATGCGCAACGAGTTGAGGAGCTTTCAGATCAAGTGGTGTCGCTGACGCTAGAGAATCTGAGCCTACCAATGACAACCTTTGACAAAAACACGGCCATGGACCAATAGGGGAAGAAGATGGTGGATGAGACCAAATGAGCTCTTGTTGATATGGAGAAGTTCAAAATAAAAACACATAAATATAACCATACAAAAATTGAAGGCTAAATTGGTTGGTAAATATTTTCAACAACAAAAAATGCATTGTTTACTTTGACATAAGGTTAATATTAACCCAAATATCTTTTCCATTACTACCTTTTATTTCTCCTTGCAACTGATTTATTGTGAAACTATTTATTGTAAAACTTACGATATGGATAATTCTTGATTTATCATGGGATATAATCGAAATAGGTAGAATGATAGTTAGTTAAAATTAGTTAAATGTGATATTATAATTAATTTGGTAATTATTTCAAGATTAGAATGGATTTGGTTACTACTTCTTAATCGATTTTAGTTATAAAAAAAAAATTCACGAAACAGTGTTTTAGGACACAAGATTGTGCTTGAGCATCGCCAATGTTGTTTAATAATATTTGGGGTGGCTAGGGTTGTTATTGGTCCGGGTTTTTATAAAACCGAACGGAACGTCGAATCTTGTCGGTTCGGACCGAACCAAAAATATTTCGATCTTGTGAACTATAATCGAACCGGAATCGAAAAAAATTGATTTGGTTCGATTCGGTACGGTTTGGTTTATCGGACCAACAGCCACTCAAAAATATACATTTAAAACTTTTAACTAATAGTCAGGTGGTGAGGCGTTCAAACTGTTACCCAACTCTTGGTAAGTGATGTTTGTGTCTCATTTTATATGGGTCTAATATTTTACCTCAAGTTTAAGTATATGTGGGATTCAATAACACAAAACTTTCTTTCGAGGCTTCATCACTTTGTCATATATTATTCACTATTATTATTTACTTATCCACTATTATTATTTATTTATAATCGGCAGTGATATTAAAGGCTTAATCATTAAGGACATACTAAAAATTTGGTTATTAATTTTGGTCAGCCAAAAACCGAAAAATATATATCTGTTTGTAACAATTTTGTTTGTTAATTACACTGGATAAATAATTTATTAATTGTAGATCCTTTGCATTATAATTTTTAAAATATATTGGTTTTAGCAAGTTTATAATATATTTTTTCATTCGGTTCCGAATCGGTTCTACCGGTTTATCGGTTCGGTTCCTTACCAGTTTTATTATTTCGGTTTCTTATCGGTTTCGATTTTAAAAATAGAATCGCAAACCGGACCTTTAAAATTCGTTCTTGTTCTCGGTTCTAAGGAACCATTAACAGTCCTAGCGGTGACAAATTTTATTGTGTTGTCTTATTTTATCACCAGCGGTTCCCCTTCATGACACTGGTGGTGTAAAATATTATTTTTAATTCACTATCGAAGTATATTTATTATTATATCAAAATGAATAGCATTGTTAATTTTAATGTTGATTTATCTTTGTTACGTTTTACTCATTTGTCGTTTGAATTTTTTATTTAGTGTCAATGTTTGAGACATGTATATGTATCATATTTAAAGTTTTTAGTATTTACAAATGTTTTAGATCATTTGAAAACTTGTAATACCTATTGATAGGTTCAGATATTTTTGGAAGGACACTACTGCCTAAACCGAAGGGGTAGTTGAGACATATATTGCCCCAAACGTATTATGAATCGTCCGACTAAGTCGATTATGACTCAGTTGTGTGCTGACCCATTTAGGTTATGCGCTTTAAATATTGACTTGAATCCAAAGTCCGACCCAAACGGCCAATGGGTCATAAAACAAGTATAAATACTCCAACCACCTTCATTTAAGAAGGTAAGAAAAAATTAACTCCTAGTATACACCTCTTTTATATCTCTACTCTTTACTCCAACATTAAATTCTTGAAAAGATAAAACTCTTTCCAAATATACCCTTTGATCATAAATAACTCATACCACTTATGATTATAATGGTTGTAAAATGATAGAATCTTAATGCTCTACCATTTAAACAAATGTCTCTTATTTTGGTGCTACTTTTGGCATTATTCATTTGGATATTTGGGGTCCATCTATTATTCCATAAAAGATGGTTCGACCTATTATGCATCTTTTATTGATGACTAAACTCGTTATACATGGGTTTATCTTATAAAAAATTTATTCTATATAGACTTTGGAAAACTGTTAAGACTTAATTTCATGTTGTGATAAAGTGCTTCAAGTATGACTTATATGGTGAATATTGTTAAATAATGAAAAAAAAAAGAGAAAAGAGAACGGCCAGGGTTTTGCATTATTTAGAAAGTGTATATTACATAGAGTCTAAATCTATTATTTATAGATAAACTATATGGGCTAATGGGCTTAGGCCTTATATCTCTAACACCCTCTCTCAAACTCGCAATGTTTATTCTTACATTGGGAGTTTGTTACACAAAATAAAAGAAACAAAATTGAAACATCAACGAATCAAAACAAAACATCAAAACCAAAATCGAAACGTCAAAAACCAAAAAATCAAACTCCAATCGTCAAGCTCCAATCTCCAAACTCCAAAACTCAAAACTAATCCAAACACCAAACGAATCTAAACGAAGTCAAACAAGTCCAAACGAAGCCAAACGAATCCAAACGAAGCCGAACCAAGCCAGAACAAAGCCAAACAAATCCAAACGAAACCAAAACAAAGCCAAACAAGTCCAAACGAAGTCAAAACGAATCCAAACGAAGCCAAACTAATCCAAACGAAACCAAACGAAACTAAACGAAACCAAACGAAACCAAACGAATCCAAACAAAGCCAAACAAAGCCAAACAAAGCCAAACAAATCCAAAACAAAGCTTAACAAATCCAAACGAATCCAAACCAAACCAAACCAAGCCAAACGAATCCACACGAAGCCAAAACGAATCCAAACAACTTCAAACGAAGCTAAACGAAATCTATAAACGAAGAACGACATCTAAACACCAAAACGAAATCGAAACGTCAAAAACCAAAAAATCAAACTCCAATCTTCAAGCTCCAATCTTCAAACTCCAATCGTCAAGCTCCAATCTCCAAACTCCAAAACTCAAAACTAATCCAAACACCAAACGAATCTAAACGAAGTCAAACAAGTCCAAACGAAGCCAAACGAATCCAAACATTGGGAGTTTGTTACACAAAATAAAAGAAACAAAATTGAAACATCAACGAATCAAAACAAAACATCAAAACCAAAATCGAAACGTCAAAAACCAAAAAAACAAGCTCCAATCTTCAAACTCCAATCGTCAAGCTCCAATCTCCAAACTCCAAAACTCAAAACTAATCTAAACACCAAACGAATCTAAACGAAGTCAAACAAGTCCAAACGAAGCCAAACGAATCCAAACGAAGTCGAACCAAGCCAGAACAAAGCCAAACAAATCCAAACGAATCCAAAACAAAGCCAAACAAGTCCAAACGAAGTCAAAACGAATCCAAACGAAGCCAAACTAATCCAAACAAAACCAAACGAAACCAAACGAATCCAAACGAATCCAAACAAAGCCAAACAAATCCAAAACAAAGCTTAACAAATCCAAACAAATCCAAACCAAACCAAACCAAGCCAAACGAATCCACATGAAGCCAAAACGAATCCAAACAACTTCAAACGAAGCTAAACAAAATCTATAAACGAAGAACGACATCTAAACACCAAAACAAAATCCAGACGAAATCACAATGCCAAATACCCAAACAAATCCAATCTCAAATCCAAATACCAAACTAATATCCAAAAACCAAACTAAATTCAATTTCCAATTTCTAATTGCCAATTTTAAATTTCCAAAATCAAAATCAAAATCAATTTGAATTCACGGTTTTACCAACAAGACTACTGCACTGTTCCAGTTGCGATTTCTCCCAAACCGTAACACCAAATCATAATCCGACCTGTCATATTGAAGGGTTGGATGTCCCGAACATGCTCTCTAAAATTCAGTAAAAATGGACATCGTTTGCCTTTCGATCGGACCGTTTTATTGGAGCTGCACACAACAGATCCGAAAACCGAAAACTATATCTATTTCTCACAAAAAACATATCGAAATTTCCAACATAAATCCAATCGAAAAACAAGATAAAAAAATGGAAATCACACAAAAGCAGATCCAAAACAATATCAATGCATAATCCAAAATTGTCGAACAGATCCAAGATTTCAAAATAAATCCAATTCCAAACCGAAATCCAATACTGCTACGAAATTGAATACGTGGTAGATCTACAAAACAGGGGGATCATGACGGTTCCCCAATCAGATCAACCTGGATCTGATACCATGTTAAATAGTGAACAAATAAGAGAAAAGAGAACGGCTAGGGTTTTGTATTATTTAGAAAGTGTATATTACATAGAGTCTAAATTTATTATTTATAGATAAACTATATGGGCTAATGGGCTTAAGCCTTATATCTCTAACAAATATACCTCTGGTGATTTCACTCAGTTACTTACAACTGATGGCAATATATACTAGTATTTTGAATTGACACTCTTAGCAGAATGATGTTGCTGGAAAAAAAAACATCGCCACCTTATTCAGATTGGTCGTTCCTTAATTTTATCATTTAAAATTCCTAGTGCCTTACAGGGAGAATCATTTATGACCGGTGTATGTGTGACTAATCAGATTCTCACTTCACATAATTAAGGGATGTCTCTATTTCAGAAGTTATATGGACAACCTCTCTATTATTCTTTTTTATTAATGTACGTATTTTATCATACACTTCATGTCGAGTAAAACAAATGATCTCTTAAAAATATGTGTTTTATGGGTAATGGTATTGGAAAAAAATTATAGCATTGTTTTGATCTCACAAGTCATAAGTTAAATGTATCTCTACATATCGTATTTCTTGAGCATACTATATTTTATTAGATTTTAGTAAAATCATATGACATAACAAATATATAAATTCAGCTTGTTGATCTATTTGAAATTGACATCGATACATTTATTATTCATGATGTATTAGTTCATGAGACATATACATCAGCTCACTTTTTCTCCATTAATGTTTGAGTTTACTTCCTCTAGTGAAACTACAGATTTTACACCTCTGAGGAGATTGACTCGTCAAGTAAGTTTACAGAATTGCTAGATTTTGCTTAATCTTCTTATTCAACTCTATTTGATTCTTTTATAACAAATGTACATGATTTATATGATCCTTAATTATATAAAAAAATTGTTTACGATCCTTGTCGATAAAAGTTTATGACTAAAGAGCCCTTGGTTCTTTATCATAATCATACATGTGATATGGTCGAACCTTATCTAGTAAGCATATAGTTATTATTATTAGGTTTTATAAAATAAATAAAAAATTGATGGGTTCTTTGAGAGGTATAAGGTTCGTATTGTAGCAAAATGATACTCACATAAGTATTTCATGGATTATGATGAGATTGTTTCCTCGTTAAAAATGACAAAATTCCATACTCTTATTATTATTACATCAATTTTGTAGTGGAATATATTTTAGCTAGATTTTAAAATGTGTTTTTAAGTATTGATTTTCACGATGAAGTTTACATGTATCTTCTTCCAGGTGTTGCTCACCATCCATGTGAATTTTGTTGGCTTATGAAGCTTTATACGATCTCAACAAAGTTTCACGTGTTTGGTTTGACATTTGACAAATTCATCACAATTATTAATTTACTTCATTATTTTTGCAAATAATCACGACTTTACTTTATTTATAAGATGCACAAGTGCAATACAGATGATTAAATCTCCATATGTATATGGTATGATTATTACAAGTCAGATAGCACTAAAGCATGATTTAGCACATATATTTATGATGAAATATTTAAGATTGTTTCATTATTCTTACGATATTACAATGGGTTAGTCTTAGAAATAATATATTATTTCTCAAACAAAAATATATACAATTTATTTAAGTGAATGCGATTGTCTGATAATAAGACGGTAAACATCTATATTGAAACCAATGCTCAAAATAATTTTACTTATAATGTCCATCTATTTGATTTGAATCTGCTTTGTAATACTGTAGGAAGGTTAGTTTAGC
Source organism: Limnanthes douglasii subsp. nivea (assembly GCA_036936605.1). Classification (NCBI taxonomy): domain Eukaryota; kingdom Viridiplantae; phylum Streptophyta; class Magnoliopsida; order Brassicales; family Limnanthaceae; genus Limnanthes; species Limnanthes douglasii. The sequence goes on along the minus strand of JAUPFV010000001.1, from coordinate 250,336,442 downwards.
TTAAATTTACTCTATGGTATATTTTGTATTGTTTATTCGGTTAGTTAGTGTAGAACTGCTATTACCTCTGTTCTTTAAGGAGTTGTTCTTCGTATCTTGGGATATCTTCATAACACTACATTTTAGATCTTTTTATTTTCATTAATATTTTCACTCGAGTTTTGTGCTTGTAGTAATGCTGATTGAGATAATAATCCTCATGGTCATAAATCTACCACTTGTTTTTGTGTTTTCCTTTGAGATTCATTAATCTCATGGAAAAACAAAAAACATGATGATGTTTTTATATCTTCTGCTGAGACTGAATATCGTGCTATGACATTGACTACATGTGAGATTATTTGGTAATAGTATTTTACTACAAATATGCGGGTTTACATCACTCAACTCACTTCTTTACATTTTGATAATAAAATGATCATGTAAATTGTAAATAATTTGTTTTATTATGAGGCTATGAAACACATTGAAATTGTTTGTCATTTCAATCATCATCATTTTTAGCTCGGGAGCATATCTCTTTCATATGTTTCGTTAGCTTCAAATTGTTAATGTATTTAGGAAGGCTCAATCGATATTTTGATCTCATTTCCCATAATGAGTTGAGGAAAAATATAAGCATTATAATTTGTAATCTATTTGACTTGTCTAACAAATTATTGTTTTATATATTGTGTGATAAAATAATTATAATCAATAAAACTTTATTATTCATTTGATTTATTCTATTTTTAAAATTATATTTTATGTATAATATTAAAATTTTGGAAGTTAAATATGTAAATAGAATTAATATTATGTGTTCTAACTATAAATATCTTAAACTTCATTTTCAACTTTGTGATAATTTAAAAGATAAGATCATGTCTAAAAGTTATTAAAAAAAATATAATCTTGGTTATATTTAATCTACAAGTTTTACTTTTATATAAAGTTTATTGGGTTAACAATAAATTATGAATATATCTTATATAAATTATATAACAAAGTTAGGCTTTTGAATAATTGATGGTGGATTTTATGGTTTGAATATTTGATTTATCAGTTTTATTTTATACTGAAATAATATAAATTTGTAGAAAACATAGTCGTTTCACCATTCACATATATTTTTTAAAGCACAATGTGACTTTTTTTTATTGATTTTTAAGATTTTAGGATAAATATGTATTGTACAATGAATTGGATAACATAAAGTATTGAAATATAAGCTAAATTGAAATTAAAACGCCAAATCAGTCCATAGAAGATCTATAACTCCAATTGAGGGCTTACCATGTAGTTCTCTAGATGCTTGTTTGAGATTATCACTGATTTTGATTCTTGAGATCATCATGAATCTCAAATCTTTGAAGGAATGAAGTTTTATATTTCCTAATCCAAAGCTAAAACATAAATCGAACATTTGAGCTGATATATCATGAAGACAAGTCCTTTTTAATGAAGCCTTAATACTCTATGCATGTTTTAGTTGCTGAGTTAGTGTGATTTCTATGATAAGATCATTTGTTACTATCTATTTTAACATTATTAATCCTCTTCGAATAAATTCAAAGTTTGAAGAATATATTCAGATGGGAAGCTCAATAGTATGACCATATTTGAAATACTCTTTAGTAAGAATAAATTATGTGATTGATAAATATAGTTCATGCTTGAACAATATAATGAAAATGTATGTTGTCCTTATAAGCTTTTGAGAATTCTACTTTATTTTTGTCATTTAACAACTTCATAAGATCTGAACTTTCTAGGTTTCAATTTATCCTGCTCTTTTGCGAAATTATGATAACTTTATAATGATATATGGAGTGCTGAAAAGAAAGATAAATGCTAGTTAGGAATAACTTGCTAAGCATGTTAGTGACCATTGACAGTTTAAACATATATATACTTATATATTTGATTTAAATGGTCGAATTAGCGACACCCATAGAAGGTATCAATCCCACATTCGGCTCAAGAGATAGAGGCAAAGGAAATATCAGAGTCGACATTAGCTCCGTTATTGGAGGATATCTTTAAAGGCAGTAATAGATAGAGAACTTTAGTCATTTAGTCTTATATATCCCATACCCATATTTTCATGGAAGGTAATAGCTTTTAACGTATTAGGGACCTGGGTTTCATTAAAGTTGAGCCTCATTTTATATTTAAGGGTCTATTTAGCTAGCCAGTCGGCCGCTTTATTTTGGTCATTATAAATATGAGTTAGTACCATATTAAATGACATAAGGCTTCTGCAACAGGTCAAGTAGGGTTCTAGTATCCGATGAGTATTTCCAAAAGCAATAAGATCCACTAAGATTTTATAATACGATTCAATGTCCACCATGTCAATATTTAGACTTTTACAAATCAGGAGACCATCCAAAAGTGTTATAGCCTCAGCCACCATAGGGTTAGTTTTGTCGTATAGTCTGCTAACACCTTTGATAATATTACCTTGATTGTCCCTCAATAGAGACTACCACTAGCATCCCCATTAGATAAACAAGAGTCATATAAATTAAGATTGTATATGTTTTGAGTTGGAGAAGACCCATTAAAATTAGATACTTTTTGAGAGTTATTCAAGTGATTGTAGTAACATATCTCAATAGCTACACGATCGTTAATGATTCAATGATTTTTTAAAATAAAAATTAGCATGATCCAGATTGATAACCATATGACTAATATAATTAATACCATTATTAATAGGAAATATGAAATAGTGGTACTTGACTTTGTTTCTAAATTTCCAAATGACCAACCTAATGATTACTGGTATAATGGTTATGACATGAACATCTTTATCCATGAACTAGAACCAAATCCTTAACAGACGAGGATATTTCATGTGTCTTGCAAGGTTGATACCAAATAGGTTAGCATAGCAGGTCCATACATTCCAAGTACTCTTACATTCCACAAAAATGTGATTAATATTTTCATTGGTTTCACAAAATTGAAACTTATAACAAGTGTAAAATGCATGCTTTAGAGAATGTTGTCTATTGAAATCCAATAGCTAAGAGTTCTAAAACGGACGAAAGGGCATTTCTTAGGAAAAATATTGTTCCAAAGCCTCTTGAAAAGATTGGACTGATTGAGTTTTTGCCTTAAGTGGTGCCAAGTTTCTTTTGTTCTGAAGGTACCATTTTTGGATAACAACCAAATAATTATGTCATCCACTTAATTATTAATATTTAGATTCTGAATGCTCCTTATCTTAGTAGGAAGGACCAATTCCCTAAGCTTATTCATATTCTAGTTATCTCTATCCCAATCCCATAATGAGTTGATATGGTCCTTATTAAACCATATATTATCTTCATTGTCTGAAAACTTAATAAAAGGAGAAGTTATGCACCATTTGTCGAGCCAGAAATCAACATTACCAAGCTTCCAAAAGATATGGTTCTCAACAGCATGTCTTCTTTTAATAAGCCTCTTACAGGTAAGAGAATGATGTTTGGCTAAATTAACATGTAAATGATGAAAGTTCTTACATTATATTATTGGCATGTAAGTAGTCCATAAAGACTTTTGATCTCTGAATTTGAACCACAATGTAGGAAAACGTATTATGCAAGTCTTTTAATGATTTGATATTCAAGTCACCATCACCAAAAGGTTTAGTACGGTTAGACCAATTAGTCTAGTTAATAGACTTAGTCTCAAGAGATGAACTCCACAAGAATTTATTAAATATTATTTCAATCCTCAAAATCACTGATTTAGGAATACATATATTTTGAATCTAATATAAAGGTAAAGCCATAAGGACTGAGATTATAATGAGCAGCTTACCACCATATGATAGTTGTTTGTTATCCCAATCATTGATTTTGTCTCTAATTTTAGCTATTAAGAGTTCAAAGTTAATTATATTATTGTTAGAGTAGATAGATGCACTTAAGTATGTAGTAGGCATAATACTCATAAAGAAGCCCGTTTAGATTTCAGTGATAGACTTCCTATTGTATTAAGTCTTAATGATGTAATAACTTTCGTCTTTTCTTTATTTATTGATCGACCATAGTTATCTTGTTAATGCTACAGAAAGGAAGCAAGTTTATCAATATGGAAGGGAGGAAATCGGTGAAGATTAGGAGATCATCTGCAAAGGCAAAACGTGGAATGGTTATTGGACTTGTGGTCTTGTAAATCATAGTTTTATTCTTATTAAAAATCTTGTTAAGGCCACATATGAGATATTCTTCAGCTATGATGAAAAGACTTGGGGATAATGTATCATATTCTCTTATTCTTCTCATAGTTTTGAAATAACATTTAGACTCTCCATTAATAAGAATAGACATATTGACTTTATTTATCATTCTAGAAATCATATTGATAAAATTAGGAGAGAAACAAAAAGAGGTGGGATTCTTAATATAAAACTGTGGGACATTTTGTCAAAAGCTTTAGTCATATCTATTTCTATCATTATGTTATCACATTTGGTCTTTTGTTTGAGATCGTGAACCAAATATTTAGCTAATAAAACATTATCTTGAATGTACTTATCAAGAGCAAAACCACATTGGACATTTGAAATAATTTTTGGGAGAAAAATAAGTAACCTATTACTATGAATTTTGGACAATATTCTAATTCATGAGGGTGCATAGGCTGTTTAAACTCTTTCCAGGAGGTAGGGTTTTTGGATTTAGAAATAAGATAGACGAGTGTAGCAAGGACCCCATGAGGGATGTTATGGCCTTGGAAGTAGAATTGAATGGTTGTACAAAGATTAAGCTTTATAATATGGCAACATGTTTTGAAAAAAGTGCTATTAAAACCGTCAATTCAATCAACATTGGAGCTACTAATATTATAGACAACATATTGAATCTCATCGATATCAAGGGTAGACATTAGTCTCGTATTGTCATCCTCACTAATTAACTTAGGAATTAAATCCTAAAGAGCATCCAGATCTTCATTGATAGGAGCACCAATTAAAGATGGACTTGAAATATAACTTAACATAATCACTAATTAGGTTGAGATCAGTGATCCAAACACCTTGATCACAAATGCGGTTAATTCTATTCTTTCTCCTTTTCCTTTTAACATAGTTATGGTAGGTTCTATTGTTTTTGTCTTCATATTGTATCCATTTAGTGTGATTTTTTATGCCAATAGGTTTCTTATTTAGCAAGTAAACGAAGATGAGTTATCTTAGAATTTTCTAACTTGTTATTGTCTTCAGATGAATGAGAAAATTGATAAGTAACTTCAATGGAGTTTACAACATCTTCTACTTCCATAAGAGAATAAAAATATTGCCAAAACACGCATTGTTCTAGTCTTTTAGAAAAACTTAAGCCTCTTAGTTTTGTACCAAAAGATGTTACTAGGAAACCCATTAATTGTCTGATTACAATTTTGTTCAACAATGGAAAAGAAGTCTTCATTTTGAGTCCACATGTTTTAAAATCGAAAAAATTACCTTAGTCTTGGATAACTCATTAGAGATTATGATGCTAAGGGCGGTATGGTCAGAACAGGTTCTAGATAAGTAGAGAACTTTAGTTTATGTGAAGTATCCAGATCACTCCTGATTATATTAATTTTGGTCCAGTATTTTCTACTTGGTTTTGTGAGTCCATGTGAATTTAGTCCTATAATACCCAACATATTCCAAGTTACAATGTCTGATTGCCTCATTAAACTCATTCTGACTTCTTAAACATAATGAGGAGCATTTAATGATTCATGATAGGAAGAGATAATATTAAAATCCCCCATGACGAGCCATATTTTGGAAGGAAAAGCAAGAGTCCTTAGATTATTTCATAAGTCCAATCAGAGATCCTTTTGGCCTTTAGAATAGACTATTGTTAAAAAAAAGTTTTGACAATTATTAGGTAGCTAACTTTAGCATGAATGAGTTGGTGATTGTCAAGTATTATGTCCAAATTAAATTTATATCTTCGTATGGTTCAAATCTTATTATTAGAGTTGTATGTATAGTTAGGAAACCTCAATTTCTTAGCAATCTTACCAATATTTTCTTTAACAATTATGAGGCTCTTGAAGGGTAATAATATCAGTTTTACCTTTAACTTTCAACGACTTAAACCTTCTCACAAAGGCTTTATTTCCAATCTCACAAATGTTCTAATTTAGGATGTTTATAGTCATTCGGAGTTGTTAGTGGGAGACTTATTTAGCTCAGTGAAATTCAAAGCCTTAATAACAAGTAAACCTTTATTTTTATTTCTTTGAGTTTCTTGTAAAGAAGATCTTTGAAATCATTATCAATTTTTTTTTTAAAAAAACAATTGTAGGATATGAGGGCATGCTTACATTTTCCCCCGTTATGATTGTGATCTTCTGAGGCCAAGTTAACATAGTCAAACATGCCATTGCAGTTGAACCCAATATCCAGTGATTCAACAGTTTCAATTACCTCAACTTCATTAGGATTTCCTTTGAATATTCTCATTGAGTGTTTTTCAATGGTTCATACATTTTTATACCATAACTTACATAGATCATCTTTGAGTGAGAATTCTATAAGAATGTGTCTAACATCCCAATTGGAAACATCAACGATACCTACAAATATTTGAGATTTCAAGAATTTGTTGATGATAGTAAATTTAGGCATACATTTCAAGAATTCGCCTATTAGAGTAAACTTTGAAGAAGCCAACAACATGTCCTTGTCTTCCATGTTGTACTGGATTGAAATGTGATCTGATTTCTCTATAACATTTGAAGGAATAAAAGTTGGTTTGTTGTCTTGCTTGTTAAGAGCCTCAATATATATCATGGCTCATATATGGATGTTGCTTCTTGGTGTTGTGGTGTGATCTTGATTATTGTGATTCAATTTACAGATATTAATCGCAAAGAATTCTGATTCATTGAATTCTATGATTCGTTCTACATTATAACGTGATCTATTCATTGGTTCGGTGGAAAAAGGTGAATCTTTTTTAGTTCCTTGTTTTGTAGATGCTTTTGATGGAAGAATGGGAGGATAATTTGAGCTTACCACCCTCTATAAGTACGCCTTATACTAAGACAAAGATTATTAAATTGAAGAATAAAATGTAATCTTCAAGAAATTTAAAGATTATAAAAAAAAATTAACAAAAATCTCACGTCAGATAAAAAACAATAATCCACACAATTAAATATAATAAATATAAAATATTAACACAAATAAAATAAAATATTGATTTATGGATATTTTCACAAACTCGAACCTACTCCCACGGCTACCACTTTCAAACCTATATATTTATTTCATATATTTTGTTTCTGAAAAAATTAAAACAAAATTTAGTTAAACTTAGTAATAAAAAAAGCTTAAAAATTAAAACACTATAATGTAAAATGTTTTAGTTTTGCTAAATATAAACTAGGTATGGATAAATCATACAAATTTTTGAATGGGCCGGCAACGGCAAGACATATGTACATAGTGACCCAAACAAAAAAAATCTTACAGTCCAGTGCAATGGAACATTCGGGTTAGGGGTTCAGTTCTATTAGTACTATATAAACAAGTGTTGCGTAGTAAACTAGACAGACAGGTACTTGCTTCTTTCGCTTCTTCTGCTATCCTTTTTTCTCTCTGTTTTTCTTTTTGTTTAGTCCTTTTTATTTGTGCTGTGAATTCAGAAAGGGAGTGATTCTGCAGTGATTATAAACAAAAGAAACTAATCTGATCGCGAAAGCTTGATAGACTCGTTTACACCCATAGAATATGAGCATCAATTCATCCTCCCTTCTAAATTACTACCATTTTTTATATACAGATCTGGGTTTTTTCTTATCAAGTTTCAATTTTTGGTTTATAAAAACTATATTTTAAGCTTAATTTATATGTCGGATCTGTAATTGAATAATTTTCTGATAGTTCATGTATTGGAGATTGTTTATAAATAGACACGGTATTCAATTTATGCTTCCGTGTTTAAGGACCTCCACATAGATAACAATGGGTGGTGTTTAAAGCCCAAATTCAACTATACAAATCCAGGGGTTTGGGTTACGCACACCTCCATATTTATTTAACCTATTCATCCATTCTTTTAATTATTTAACTAATATATATATATTAGTTTGACCATATACGAAATCTAGTATGTTTTCACAAAATTGTTTCTAATTTTTAAATAGGATTGCATAATTATTTTTGGAAGATTTACAAGTAGTTACCGAATAAACAATTGATAATTAGAGAAAAAGTTTTTAAATACTCTAAATTTTCAATTCTTACCGCAAACTATGTCTGTATTTGAGCTTAAAAATCATGCTTTGTAACCTTAGATTCTAATATAAATGTTTTAATTTTATAAAAAGGAGTACTTATTCCTTGTGGTATTTGCTAGAAACAACCTAATGGAGACAGTCAATCAACGCATTGTTGCTTCAAGAGAGGGTCCTGTTCTTATGCAATTAGTAGGTGAATATGTTTGCCCAATTTTTAAAATCTTACAAATGAATACCTGAATTACCTTTTTGAGGGCTCTGATTTTCTCTAGACGTAGAAGTCGTTTGCTAATTCAAGCTAGTTGCTTATGTCATAGTCAATCTATCCCAGATATATGGTTTACTGATTTTGTGTGCTATTTCAAGCTAGTTGCTTGTGTCATAGTCAATCTATCCCAAATATATGGTTTACTGATTTTGTGTAACATGGCTTCCAAGTTATAAAAGATCAGATGCCAGTAGAGGTGTCAAACGGTTTGAACCAGCACCAACCCGCACCGTTTAAGTCTGAACCACGGGTTGCAGTCTCGGCGGGTTGCGGTCTCGGCGGGTTGCGGTCTCGGCGGGTTGCGGTCTCGGCGGGTTGCGGTCTCGGCGGGTTGCGGTCTCGGCGGGTTGCGGTCTCGGCGGGTTGCGGTCTCGGCGGGTTGCGGTCTCGGCGGGTTGCGGTCTCGGCGGGTTGCGGTCTCGGCGGGTTGCGGTCTCGGCGGGTTGCTCCTTATGCGGTCTCGGCGGGTTGCAGTCGTAATGGGCCAGTTTCACAGTTAAACCGCCAGTTCAAACCACCAGACGAACCATTTAAGAGCCGTTTACCAGTTCAAACCATCAGCCAAACCATTTAACCATTTAAGAACCGTTTATCAGAATATATTATAATGTTATTTAAAATTAATTTGTAAGTGTTAATTGAATCTAATTTCAATAATTGAGTTAATTATTCTATTTCATGTATTTTAATTTAAATATGTTATCATTTTAATCGAAATTTTATAATCATCAATTATATTTTAAAAAAATAATTGTAATTTGATTTTGATACGTTTGAATAATATATTACTATTAAATAATATATACCTATTAGACATATAATTGTATTAAAATTTTAAATTATTAGGTGATTCTTTAGATTCTTTCAAGCTTGAAGTGTTTATGGTTAGATGAATTATATAGTTTATTGTATTTTCGAACTATTCAATATTAGAAGTTTATATGCATAAACATAAATTACTTGTAAGTTGTAAAGAACAAAATAAAAATTGAAAGCTAGGTAAGTGATTTAAATAACATTTAATAAAAAATAGAAGCAAAACAAACAATTCATTAAAAATAAAAACCAAACAAGTAACATAGTTTTCCAATCAAATAAAAAAGAAAAACATTACAACGATAATGAAAATCAATTGCGAAAAACTAAGGAGCTTCATCGTTGTTGTTGTTGTTAGGTGATGGACCTTGCAAATGCATGTTCTCCATCATCTGTCGCATATACTCCGACTGTTGGGCTTGAGAGTTTGCAAATCGCTCATTCCATTGATCTTGTCCATGATGCCACTGCTTGTATTGACCATGCCACTGCTCGTATTGACCATGCCACTGCTGGAGGTGACCAAGTTGATCATTCACCCCTACTTGCCACTGCTGTATCTGGCTAAGCTGGTCATTTACCCCCCCTGCCAATTTTGAAATTCACCTTGCCATTTTGTAAAATCATCATGCCAAACCATTTGTTGAGTATGCGCAAACTCAGCAAATTCGCGATCGGTTCGTCTTTGTTGTGGCGGTACTCGCGAAGAACCACTAGCATTTGGATCGAAAGACACTTCAGCCTCAACTCGATACTGAGTAGGTGGATTTGGCGGTTTTGTAAGACCGTTCGCAATATATATCTGATTCAAGTCTTCTCTATGGTGGTTCCATGCCTCTAATTTCGAAATCAACTCTCCATCCCAAGAGTATATTTCCTGCAAACGCAAAGAGTTTCTACCTATAGCACTAGTCGGCCTCACCTTCACCGGAGTGTACATACTCACATCAGCTCCTTTCGAAACAAGCAATTTACTCAATATCATCCCATAAGGTAGTTTATCCGTACCACACCTCGCAGCCATATTTCGAATCATCAAGCTGGGTAAATTAATTATTCCCTGATTTCGAATCATAAAAGCAGTAACAAATGTTTGAATATATGAAAGCTGCGAATCATTGTTACTAGGTGGAAGAAATATACTATTTACCAATTTCAAAGCTAATTTCCCAATACCATCCAAATTACCCCGCATGGCTCGAAATTTACCGCTAATTTCCGGAGCTTCCGCACCAGGACAAGTAAGAATCTCTACCGCTTCTTCGTAAGACAAAGGCCAATCAGCACTCCATATCGTAGGGCGATAACTAATGGGAGGTAATTTATTACCGGTATAGATATCATGGGTTGGAACGGAAAAAAGATCGTAGAAATCAGTTTCAAAAAAACTAATGTCTTTACCATCAATCAAACAATTCAATCCTAAACCTCTTGGATCATTTTCGATTAATCTAGCCGTGGAATAAAACTTTCGCACTAGTTCTATATACCAATCACATTTGAATCTAGCTAGATTCATCCAACCTTGGCCATTAGTAGGCTCAATAAGTTTGAAAAAATTTTGCATACCCTCTATTTGGATCAGTTCCTCGTAGTTCAGAAACATACCAGACCAAATTTTTGTTACACCTCGACCTCCTTGCTGATTACTACGGATGCGAATCTCCCCCTCGGGGCGATGTTCGATAGTCTCGCTCTCCGTTACCTCATGCTCCATGGTATGCAACAACATTTCTTCCACCTCTCTCAATTCGGAAGTGGTTGGTTCACTACGTCCACCTTTACGAGCATTCTTTTTTGTTTTCGAAGACATTTGCGAAACCTGAAATTTAAATAGAGTTTGAAAAATATAAAAAAAATTTAGAGAAGTGTAGTAGAGAGAGGGGATAGATTTGTAGTGGAGAGGGAGAGATTTGTAGTGAAAAATATAGGAGGATGTAGGGTGTATTTATAGGGTAATTTTGTGTTTTTTTTTTTTTTTTTCTACTAGCCGTTTGATGACGTCAGCATGACGTCATCAAGCGGACCATCCGGCCACGCGTGCGGATGGTCCGCTTTTGGCCGTTGCCAACGGCTAGTTCGTTTGAACTAGCCGTTGGTTGAACCGGGGCATCCGGATGATCGTCCGGATGCCCCGGTTCCAATCGGACCATCCGGATGGGCGTCCGGATGGTCCGAATTGTCTGTCCGGGCGTCCGGGCGAAACTGTCCGGATGCCCCGGATCATGTGTCCGGACCATCCGGACGCCCATCCGGATGGTCCGGGCGATTTTTTTTTTTTTGTTTTTTCGGTTTTTTTTTTTTGGGTCTCCCCTATAAGTAGAGGAGACCCCAACACCAATACTCACACCTCTCAAACAACTCTCTACTTCTCTCTAAATCTATCTATTTGTTCAATAAGTTCTAGAAAACTACAATTAGTTATTTTACTTATTCTACTCCTACTTTCGAAATTGTTTGATTTTTGTTTTTCCGCAAATTGTTTCTTAGTTGTTATTAGTCTAAATTTAGTTGTTCTATCTTGTTATTAGTCTAAATTTAGTTGTTATATCTTGTTATTAGTCTAAATTGTGATTTTATTATTAGTATTTTATTGCATATTTGAAAAAAAAACTGTTATTAGTTTTAAAATGAATTCAAAACGTAGAAATACTGGGATAAACCCACCATCTAATGTGGATCTCAATACCATGGATGATTTTTCTACAGAATTCCCTCACGTTGACACACTCTCCTCCCACGAAAGTGGTGGTGGAAGTACTAGTGGGGGGAGATCTCGTAAGAAAACATCTTGGATTTGGAAACACTATACTCTATCAGAAGATGGTTTGTTTTGTTATTGTAAAGAGTGCAATAAACGTTATCTTCACGTAAGTGGATCTAGAAATATGGGCACTAGCACTATGGTAAAACATTTATCGAAACATGAAATATATGATCCTACAAAACCTAACCCAACTAATGTTTGCACGAACCCTCAAACAGGTCTTCCTTTTGAGTTTAACCACGATACGTATAGGGAAGCAACAATGATTTATGCAGTCGGTAGTTTACAACCATTTAGTTTTGGGGATTCTTGGAGATACGAAAATTGGATGCAAGTTGGGGTAAACCCACAGGCAACACGCATTCCACGTACCTCTTTGCGATCGCTAGCCTTTAAATATTATTTACAAAGAAAAAAAGAGATTATTCAAACTATGCAGACTTTGCCATGGAATGTTTCGATTACTAGTGACATAGCTACTTTTACTGATTTAGATATGATATGTGTTACCCTCCATTGGATGGACGCCCAATGGGTCCTCCAAAGGAGAATTATATGGTTTGAATCAATTGGGAAGCATACCGCACAAATAATTAGGGAGAGTATGACTGAATGCATGAATGTTTATGGCATTAAAAACAAGATTATGTCTATTTCGTTGGATAATGCATCTTCTAATATTAGTGCTATAACATATCTTATAGCAGATTGCAATCCTCCTTTTCCAAAATTGTTTCACACCAAATGTTTATGCCACGTACTTCAATTAATTGCGAAAGAAGGAATACGTAAGGTTCAGGGTGATTATATTACCCCTATAAAAAATGGGATCCTATTTTGCTCGACATCCGCTGCTAAAAAAAGAGCTTTTAAAACACTTGTTCTTTCAAATGGGAAAAAATATAAGAAACTTTTATTAGATGTCGAAACTAGATGGAATTCTACTTACACAATGCTTGCACGTGCGCATGTTTTTAAAGAAGAGATATCGACGCTTTATAATACATATCGTGAAACACCAATTGAACCAGATCATTGGAAATTTTGTGCACACATGTTAAGATTTTTAAGACTTTTTAAAGAAAACACCCTAACCTTTTCTTCACAAAATCAACCTAATGCTCATTTGGCCCTTTTCACGATTGCTAATCTTGCCATGCATATGGATGAATTTAGATCACATTATGCATGCGTAGACATGGTGCCTGGAATGGAATATAAGTTCACAAAGTATTTTCATCCAATCCCTGATAGTTATTCATTTGCTTGCCTTTTAGATCCTTTTTCACGAAAAGAAAAATTTGAATTGCTAGTTGATTGCTTTTATAAATCTGTACGGTTTCCTACAGATATACCACCGACCGAACCAATTGACCCTAAAGGATATATTAGCGGTATATATGATAGTTTGTATAATATCTATGATAAGTATGCTGCAAGATATAGATCAAATACATCTACAAATGTAAGCAGTAGTAACAATAGGGGTAGAGGGAGAAATACTAACTATATTCGATTGGCAATGTTACGAAACAACAATGTTACAGAAACCCCTCAATCTGATAATGAGTTGTATAGATATTGGACCACTAGGTTTGACTTTACGAATTATCAAGACCAAGGTATTGAAGATATCATACGATGGTGGGGTACCAAAACTGAAGAGTTTCCTATTCTTTGCAGGATTGTTAAAGAGATTTATGCTATACCTATGTCTACAGTTGCAAGTGAGTGTGCTTTCAGCCAAGCGAGGTTGCAATACACGACTAAGAGAACAAGATTGACGGGCAAAGCACTTGGAGTGCTTGTGGCAGTTAAGGATTGGACAGCGGCGGATAAAAGGATGCAAGACATAGAGTTCAGAGACGAAGTGAACGTAGACGACATCTTCGAAGATTATCCGGATGATTACGAAGATACACTTGAACAAGAAATTGCGGAAGAAAACGAAGCTGACGGCGAAGATTTTACTTACGAAGAAGACGAAGCTGAAGATGAATGATGTTTGTAATAGTTTTTTACTATTTTGTATTGTAATTTGAAAACATTTGTACAACTCCTGGCCCGCACGAGTATAAACTGTGAACGGCTAAATTATCCAAAAATGACTTTACCTTTTATTATAACAACAACAAATGTATTATGAAATACTTATAACTTCATAAGATCTAATTTTGGTTTAAAAAATAATATCAAACACTTGTAAAATTTAAAACCAAATCACAATAGTAATCAAAATGTAATATTAAAATTATAACCGTAGAATTTGTAATATTTTAACATGATAAGATATAGTTTTGCTTTGTATTAGATATAAAAACATAATAATAATAATATTCAAAATATGATAATAACATAAGTAATATTTAAAATTTTAGACTATATAATAATTACAACACTTAAAATATTAATAACCAAAACAAATTAATATTAACAAAAATGTAATAATAATTCTATAATAATATTCAATCTCAATATTTTTTAAATATAACATTTTGGATATAAAATAAATAAAATCAGCATAATATTTACCAATAAACCACCGGTTTTTTACAAATAAACCGTGGTTTCGCAGTCCTGCCGGGTTGCGGTCTCGGCGGGTTGCGGTCTCGGCGGGTTGCGGTCTCGGCGGGTTGCTCCTTATGCGGTCTCGGCGGGTTGCGGTCTCGGCGGGTTGCGGTCTCGGCGGGTTGCAGTCCTAATGGGCCAGTTTCGCAGGTAGACCGCCAGTTCTTAAGCAGGTTGTCAGCTTTAAACCATGGTTCCTGAACCATTAGACACCTCTAGATGCCAGTGGAGCAATATGTAGTGATCAGGCTATTTAAGAATCTTTGGATCAACTTGAGTGATCTTCTTTGTAAGTGGTTGTTAATAGAACAACCAGAAGATTTCAACCTGGTGTAGCATTTCCCCAAATGTTAAGGTTGTTTTCTTGGTTGCCTTGTCAGTCAAATCTCTGGGAAGAAGCTCTTACCTGAAATCATTGCAACAACCATTTTCTTATAGAAATCATCCAGGTTATTTTTGGTAACTATTTATATGTCCTCTCCCATTATCTCCTTACTTCCTATAAGCTGTCTTTGAAATGCTGTCTAGAACCTATTGAAATTCTCCATAGAATATATGGAAGAAAAAGCTCGACACAATAATTTATCATCTTTGTTGTAATTTACCATAAAGTTAGACGTAATAACTTATCATCCTTCAAAGTTCAATTGGAATTATGGTCGTAGTGATATCCGACCTCTTGAAGGATTGTAGCGATACCCGACCTTTTGTTCCCTTTTCAAGGATTGGAATTATGGTTAAATACTCTAAATTTTCTATTCCTACCGCAAACTATGTCTGTATTTGGGTTTAAATAATGCTTTGTAACCTTCGATTCTAATATAAGTGTTTTAATTCTATAAAAAAATTATTTATTCCTTCCACAATCATGGACGCACCACCGCTACCACCAGTTCCACCATCGCTATTACTATAACTACCACAACAACCACCACCGCTACCACCAGCTCCACCATCGCTATTACTATAACTACCACAACCACCGCCGCTACCACCACAACCACCGGCGTCACTACCACCGCTGTTGCGGCGACCACCACCGCCATCACCACAACCACTGTGGTAATTCGGGCCCAAGTGAGATGACACTGTTAGTGGACCTATTTGGATAATCCAAGCCCATTAACCCAAAACAGTAATTATATATTATTACATAAAATTCCCATTTTATTATAGATTTA
Organism: Limnanthes douglasii subsp. nivea; assembly: GCA_036936605.1. NCBI lineage: Eukaryota > Viridiplantae > Streptophyta > Magnoliopsida > Brassicales > Limnanthaceae > Limnanthes > Limnanthes douglasii. Next base: position 250,320,619 of record JAUPFV010000001.1, on the reverse strand, counting down.
TTACATTGTCACCACATCACAACTTCCGGTACAAATATGCTATAAGTCTCCGTTGGTACCGAGTTAAGCAAAACGTTTACACGGGTAACTAAGAGAACATGATATGCTACTTAGAGGTTCTACAATAATGTAAAATAATTTTGATAACGTAGTGTACGAGTTGGTACCTCCTTGTTATCATTAAAAAATACCAAATATTATAGACAATATGGGGCAAAGTTAAGGTTATGAGTCCAATATTTTATTTCTTAAACAAAGACAAGAATACCAAGGCTTATATATGTGTGTGATGCTTGCCAAAAATATGCTCATACGAGCCATTTTCCCAAAATAACCAATTATTATCGTCCTAATGCATTGTCCATTCGATAAGTTCCTCTACTATGGCTATCAGAAAATAATAACATTTAATGGTAGCTGTTGATTACTTCATAAAATCGGTTAAAGAAAATGATGTGTACAAGACGAGGACCAAATATATTTATGATTTTTTACTGATAAAAATCTTATCTAGGTTCGACATCCCCATAATTTTGACTATAGATAATAGTACCATTGCTTCGTTGCTGATATTTTTTTTAACATTTAGCTTGGTTTTTTAACCATTTTCATTACAAGAACATGATAGCTCGTAAGTTCAGAGCACGAGCCTCAACCATATATTCAGGAAAAATATAATTTTATAGATATAATACCCCCATTCTTCTACTGCTTCTACCGTTACGACCCCGCTTTGATGATCTTTACTTTTTTTAGATGGATTATATTGGAATACTACTAATGGTCTAAACCTGTATAGTACTGATTTTGTTAGAGAATCGGCTACTAAGTTATCTGCATGTGGTATCTATTCGTACTATAATTTTGCGAACCCTTTTTCCAATTCTTTTAATGTCTTCAGATATCCTCGCATACTCTCTTGCTTAACTTCGTATATTCTTGACTTACTACAACTTGAGAATATGATATTATACGTACAACCCTTGCTCTGCAAATATTAGCTAATTTTAAACTGATCAAAACAACCCCATACTCTGTTATGTTATTTGTTATTTTGAAATCAAATTTCACCGACTACCCGATTTCTTCACCTAAAAGGTACTTTTAATACAATCCCAACTTCTAATCTTCCGACACTGTCAACTTCCACTATCCATTTCAAACTCTTTTTTCTCTTCTAACTGTGTATCTTCATTGCTATCAACTCTTTTCTCCAGCCTCTGTTTATATTGTTTAAAATTTACTATTCTCCAATCATTGCATTACACGTATTACAACATCTTAACAACTTATCTTGGCGACTTATTAAATGATGACACGTGTCTTTTAGTTATAATTGTTTGAATAATTGTTTCCCCTAAGTTACTTCGTGTATATTTTCCTCGCAACCTCATCCAAAATCTTATTTATGGCCTTCGTCTAAAATCCTTTGGATGATCCTCGTCTACTTAGTTATGTTTGCCCCTCCTCGTCGTGTAAAGTTTTCAGAATGCCTCCTATCTGAAGTATCTTTACTTGTCCCTCGTCTAGTTATTTCTTTATAGCTTTCTGGTGAGTCTGAATTCAGCATACTCCCCGGAAGGGCAAATCAGTCTAAGTCTCTCTGAATACCGGACAGACTACAAGGACATAAACCGGACAGATCATTTGGACCGGACAGATCACTTTGAACACTGTATCCTTAAGGTTGTTCGAACTATGACTAAAGTACTAAAAAACCTAAACACTTCCTGACTAAGCTACCTGCCCTCCTGCTTAGAACTCATGGGTCTTTAAACATGATCCGGGTCCATTAAACATGACCCGAAAGCCCATAAGGGCCCAAACATCATACTATAAATACCCAACCACCAGCATTAACTATGGGTAATGAGAATTAACTGCTACCAAGCTGCTTAATCATCTCTCTACTCCATACACCACCGTTAAACACCCATACACCACCGTTAAACACCCATACACCACCGTTAAACACCCATACACCACCGTTAAACACCACTTGAAATTACTAGCCTACCCTCAGAAAATTATTATCCACACCACTTTCGACTAAAATTCTTTCGATGTATTTGCTTCTACTTACCCATCGTTAAATTATTTTTATATATCTCTCGTCAACAATTTTTTTGATAATTCTCGTCTAACCATTTCCATAGGCTTTTGTATCGTCTAACATTGCTTTTGTTTTCCTATCTTACTAGTAACCCCCATATAACATTGCTTTTGTTTTTCATCTGTCTTCTTGTTAGTCCTTACCTTGTCCATAAAAAATATTAGTGTTTATAAAATATATTTTTATCCATCCGCTATTATAATTTTTAATAATGGATTTCAATAACACCGCCATTATTACATAATTTTTGCTAAGATTTGGTCGCTAAAGTCTTTGAATTTCAATAAGGGAAATGTCACACTTAATACCTTCTCACCAATCTTATTATCATCTAGTACCCCAACTATTTTTAATGCCTACTATACACCCTTCTCACCAAACTAATTTCTTTTCAATACCCGATTTTTATTTTATCCCTTAACTACCCTCAAAATTTGGTCAAGTCTTCTTTTTAATACTCAAAACCTGTTCTTAATTTCTTTTTTTCTCTTTTATGTCTGCTTTTCTTTAATGGGTACGAGCTGGTTTTCCTTAATTTGATGTGAACCGTAGTTATACAAAGCTATCAAAATCTAAACAAGGTTGTAGCAGAACCATGGAAAGAGAACAATCAAAATTCACAAATTTGTACAACTCCAACACAACCGATAATAGATCCACAAAGTTCAAGTAATCAAACAAAACTATACACGAATCAGATTAAAACAACACTAGTTATTACTAAAACATCTCTTTATCACGATTTCAGATCTGAGAAAACATGTAGATAGCCGATTTCATGTGGTAAGTCCCATTTTGATCGGATCAGGCGAGAACCAATAAAAAAATCAAACACCGAACAATCAGTGGAATCCGAACTGGGTTAACAAAAGAGAACAACAAGATCTACTTCGATTGCTATGAATTAAAGTGAACACGATTATCATCGAAGTGTAAATTACAAGTACTTAAAGATGATAAAGCAAACAAGGGAGTGAAATTGAGTGATAAACCTGTTACTGTTGGGTTGAGCAATGAGAGAGGAATGACTCACATAAGCCAGATATTCTATTCCTTTTGACAGACAACACGCAAGAGAAGTAAAATATAATACTATTCTTAGACTTTACCAAAACCTTAATCTATTTACACACGCGATTCACGAAGATGTAACAAACCTTTACGCGATTCATTTATTAAATTAATATATTCTCTGACGCGATTCACGAGCCTATAACAAATGCATAATTGTTATTTATATTTGTAAAACGCAATTTTTATGAAACATATAAATATATTTTTGCGCGATTTGTTTAAATTTTAAGGATGTTAGCCGAAGCGAATTGGCACAAATTTATTTTTTTAATTATTTAATAAATCGTCGTTTCTATCATGCGAGGTATAGCTATGCAATATAAACAATCATGTGACTTTGAAGTATTCACTCACACGATTCATTAATTAAATTAAAGTATTCACTCATGCGACTTTGAAGTATTCACTGACGCGATTCATTAATTAAATTAAAGTATTCACTGACGCGATTTAGAAAATATTATATTACTGTTATTTCATCCATTTTTTTTGTTTTTTGATTTTCCAACTTAAGATCATGAGGCTATAACAATGCTGCTAATTTTTGATTTATCTATACGATGCGATTTATATGAAAACCAAAAGAAAGGATCGCACGATTTGTATAATATAATACATAAGTTTTTGAGACGATGCGAGGTTGTGGCACAAAAATTGTTAAGTTGTTAAATAACTCGCTCTTTATATCACGCGCATTATAAATATTTAAGCTACACAAAGATGCGATTTTGAAAAACAATCATTGATTGTGATGCAATTCATGTACTAACTTAAAGTATTACATCACGCGATTTAAAAGAAAAAAAATCACTGCCATTACATCATTTTTACGATAGCCTATCATAAACAACCCACAAACAAAATTGATATTCGGTCTGCTTCAAAAACACCAACAAACCAAACAAACACATATCTGAACCTTCTAAGGACAACTAAACCGTGTACTGGCCGATCGATGGGCCTTCATGATGTTCTCTTTTTAACACAAATGGAGACGAACCTTGTACCAGCCGATTGATGGGCCTTCATGATGTTCTTTTTTTAACACAAATTGAGACGAACCTGGTTGTAATTCGAACAACCAGTACATATATCTTACTGAGTGATGAATATAAACGGTATCGACGTACCTTCAAACTACTTTACACTTTTAACCAATATTCAGACGTTCACCGGCAATAGGCTTCGCGTTGACTAGTCGATGAAGTTTGCCTCAAAACCGGATTATACTCCGAATGCTTCTACCCTCGGCGGAGTTTGAACAGCAACAACCACGACTTATTTTAGGGTTTCAAAGTTTGTGAACCTATTATCCCTTTATATACCCTCAGGGTTATTTTTGTCCAAAATGGTGTCTAAAGTACCAATTGGTACTATCTGATATTTGGGTACTGAAACGGTATATCAAACTTGAAAAAGTATTTTCGGGTACTTTTCTCTTTTAATAAATGAGTAGCTTATTAAAAATATATTATTAGTTGTGAGAACCATAATAATAAGGTTTTGGCTAAATTATGGCCCTTTTCGATAAGCAACTCCAATTATAACTATACCCACCTAAATTTTAAGTAGCCCCAATTTTTTACCCAAAACACCCCCTATTCTTTTACTAAGTTCTAACCCTAAAGGCTAAGCATTCCCAAAACAAATCAGCCCCAAAACACTCATCCTCTCTTGTTCTCCATCCTCTATTCTTCTTCAAAACTTCAAAACACCAAATCCAAATTAGCTCCAACTTCAACTCCTCTTCTCGTTGCACAACAACTCCTCTTCACACTCAGTCAACAACAAGTATGTGGAAAGGAAAATAGTGAGTTAACATCTCTAATTCTTGTTTTTTTTTACTTTTTTTACTTTTTGGTTTTTGTAGATTTGTGGTAGTTTTATTGATAGAATAGGGAAAATGCCTGTTTACATTGGTGTTTATAGTAGTATAGTGATGGTAGAAGTGTTTTGTTATGGCTGATTTGGTGTTTTAGAAGTATATTTATATAAATTTTCGAGGTCCTTCAATGGCGGAACTCACTGGTTCGCACTTCCCCCGTCGGGTGACAACATGTCCAACCGGCGGGGAACATATTTTTTTGCAGGTATTTATAGCACCCCTGCTGGGTGATAATAGCCTAACCCGGCGGGGTAGCCAGGAAATTTACCTGGGCAATTTCCACCCCGCCGGGTGAGGCTGGATTAACCCGCCGGGGTGGAAATTCAATTTAATTAAATAATAATTGTTCCCCGCCGGGTGAACCCACCCTCACCCGACGGGGACCTAATATATTTTGTAAAGTTTCTAACGTACTTACCTTTCTTCTTGCAGGCACGAGGCACCTAGACCTGAAAAAGAGAAGGGCAAAAAGAAGGTGAGGCGTGAACGAGAAGAAGTTCCTTTGTCAAAAAAGTGAACGCACTGATCGGCCCGAACGTGCGGTGCGCATGAGTCAGATTGAACACTCCTTGCGGCATAACAAATATATCAGCACGAGGGAGCGCGGAGTACAGCCCTCGCCTCCACGAGAGGGGCGTAGTCGAGGGTGTGCGCTTGTTGATGAGGAGGATACGGAGGAGGAAACTGAGGTCCCCATGCCACCACCTCGAAGAGAGGGTACGGTCGGACGTCCTACTGATCCGGAAGGATGGAGGAACTTGTTTTTATCCCAAAACAATATCCTTATGTTCCCGGAGTACACACAGCATGAGGCGTACTACACATTCATGGACGACGTAAGTTTTTGAATTTTGGATTAATTAATATTTTGTTATTAGTTGAACTGTTTTATTTGTGAAAGTGTTTTGTTAAAATTATATCTGTGTTTGGGTTTTCTGCAGGCACGATCTAGTATCACCGTTCAATCGAAGTACAGTCTACTTGGTCAGTGGGACCTTAGCAAGAAATTGGGTGTCAAAACTTTGTTGGAAGAGACACCGTTTTGGCCACTAATGCGCCATCTTCGGAAGTTCAACACGCACGTACAGTTGGTGGAGGTGTTCATTTAGAGGTGGCACCAAGAGACCAACACCTTCTAGTTTGCGTTCGGGGAGATGACCATCACGCTATATGACGTGTATGTCATCACTGGCCTCCCAGTTGAGGGGAGAATTATCAACGCCTTTACGACGGAGGATATAGGTGCGACATATGCACGTTATGCATATTTTTTGGAAGCTTTAGTGGATGTTGTGCGGGAGGATATGAAGGCACATGATGGGAGTGGGTTTGGCCTCCGATGGCTACAGACGACATTTTATAGGGAGGAGTATTTGGATTTCAATGCCGACGTCACTATGGAGATGAAGAAATCAGCTGCTAGGACATGCATCATGTTCTTCCTTGGGTGTACCATCTTCGCAAACACGAGCCAGAAGAACATCTAGTACGATTTTCTCCATTACCTCGAGGATTTGTCTGACCTTCGTAAGTATGCATGGGGTACATGCGCACTCGTGTGGTTATACAAAAGCTTGGAAGGCATTTCAAAGCACTCCTTGAAGAGTTTGGTCGGGTTTTCGGCCCTGATGGAATGTTGGATCTACGACCACTTTCCCATCTTCCGGGCGGCGATTAATAGCGGTTATAGCCCGATCGATCCAAAATGATAGCGTGGTTGCCCAAAAGGATCACTGGATCAGTAGCTCGCGGGAAGCCTTACTACCGTAACATCCTCACGGCACAAGGGGAGATGGAAGTAAGTATTGTTGTTTACGTATATTATTATTTGTCTATTAATTATATGATTTTATGAGTAATTGCTTTTTTGTAGGTGATATTCCGACCTTACGAGGATGTACGTGAAGTGTGGCCGGAGCAGGAAAAAGGGTTGTATCGGAACCCTATTCGCCTTATGCTAGTAAGCGAAGCATATCACCTGGACTGAGTGATGAGGCAGTTCGGTTGGATCTAGGAAAAGCCGCTGGACCCCCTTTTGGCTAGAATTGGTCTGCAAAGAGGAGACCATCTTTGTTATGCGCTGCATGGGAGGCACTGGACGAACTGGAAGGAGAACCTATACATTATCGATAGGTACTCGAGGCTCTTGGAAAGGAGTAGCCACACGTCATCCCCACAGTACAAGGAGTACGTGAAGAGGTACAGTTGGTTTAACATCACACCTTGTATTCTTACCGAGAGGTCCGCGGTTGATGCGATCCACACGATTAATCATGTTCGGCCGTTAGACAATTCCCCTGACGAGCTCATGTCATTTGCAAAGAAGGTGTTGGAGATCACTAGTCGGTTGCTTTTAATTATGGTAGTCGCATTCGTCATTTGAATGTTGTTTTAGTTTGCGAACTACATTTTGTGGATTGTGTTTTCCATGTTTTACATTTTGTGTTGTTGACCATGATCACGATACTCTTGTTTTCAATTTGTTGTTAACTACATTATTCGCGTGATTATTATGTCATTTTGTATATTGTTTGTCCTTGTACCATGAATTCAACCAAAACATGTTTTTCATTTAATCCGTAAACATGGAAAAAGCGGTAGACATATTGTACAAATGTATAATTTTTTGTGTTTGGAATTCCTTCACCCCGACGGTGGAACACTTTCCACCCCTCGGTTGAAAACAACCTCACCGGTTGAAAATATGTCACCCGACGGTTGACATATTTTCACCCGCCTGTTGTTGGCGAATGGAAAATTTGAATTTTCCATTCCACCACCCCGCCGGTTGACAATTAGTCAAGGGTCGAGGACATTTTCAACCTACGGTTGAGAATTTGTGGCCCAGCGGGGTCCTAGTCTAATGTCCCATACCAATTCTAAGTCTCTTGTTGAGAATCACCCCGCCGGGATGAAAATTCTATACCGCTGGTGTAGTATTTCAACCGTCGGTTGAAACATTCTGACCCGGCGGGGTCCAAGGCCAATGTACAATACCCACTCTAAGTCAATTGTTCGCAATTACCCCGACGACTTGAAAATTCTACACCGCTGGGGGGGTTTTCAACCAGTGGTTGAAAATGTCTGACCCGGGGAGGAACTACTACGAACAAACTAAATGACTATCCCGCCAAGTGAGACTCCCTCCAAATGAGACATCCACCAAATGAGACTCACGCCAACATCAGAATACCATTATAAATATACAAGTATTATCAAGCAACATGACATCCATCAAACACTAAAAAACAAATGGAGTTTACGCCTAATGAAGACTACTATATGCTTATAGCAGTGAAGGATTCCCGCGCGGAGTTGGGTGAAGATAGGAGTGACGCATTTTTTGAAAGGGTCTTATGTCATATGTAGTACAACTACGGTTGTTTACAAACTGGATGTATTGTTGTGCGCTGCCGTGACAAAATCAAGAGACGATACATTTTCGTCCAACTGCTCACGAAGTTGTTGTTCATGCCGCGGAGAATAAAAGAGGAGGCGGTAAAGGTATGGGACATGATAGTCTGCGACTATATAACTAGGGATATGGTAGCATATGTTGAGGATATGGTTATGGAAAAGGAGGATGGCGACGATGTTTTAGACAGCTTGCGATACGACTACTAATAGTGCAATGTGTCGTCTTCGAACGTGTTATGTATTTCTACTTATGTTATGTATTTCTTCGACCTTATTTGCCTATGTATTTCTAATTTTTTTATGTATTGCTTTCCATTAAATTGTGATGTTTTAATTCAATCGACGAATTGATAAGTTAAAAATTTTGTGTTTTTATGACAAACATCAAATGAAAAAACATAAAAAAATGGACATCCAAATGAGTTCAAACAAACTAAATTTATACTCCCGCCAGATTCCAACTCCTGCCAAATGAGTCTCCAGCCAAAATGAGACTCCCGCTTCTAAACGTTTTACGCGGGAATAAAAACACCCTTTCCCGCTAATTATTTTAGAATTGAACCACCGACTTTGAGTCTATGAATACTAGAATCTCACTATGAAACTAAACATTTAAGTTATAACATTGGCTGATTCAGGCTGGAACGTGCACGAAAATGCAAACCTTGTGCGCACTTTTGTCGCGTTTAGTGGAAGTATCATCAACGGCAATAGAAAACTTGTGCTTGTTAGGTGGACGACCGCGCGCTTTTGGCTTCACCAATGGCTCTAAAATGGTAGTTGTTTCCGGATGGACTACGACAAACCATTTTTTATAGACGTGCTCTATTCGCGCTTCATCTTTGAATTCCATGACATCGCATAGTACTTTGTCAAGCTTCACTTTTAGTTGTTCGATAGTCGTGAGGTTAGCACGAACTAGAATTTCCAACCACTTCCAATGTTCGTTACTCTAGCGGCACCTCTAACCCTTTGGCAACAAACTCGTAGATTTCGTGCGCACAAGGGATACCGTGCATACTTCGTATTGAGCAACCGCAAGGCATACAACCCGCGATTGTCATGTTGTGAGCACAATCTACTTCGTCGGATAAAATATCCAAGGCATAGTGTGAGACGTTGGTTTTTAGTTTGTCGTACACCTTGTTTGTGAACTTGTGTAAGGCTAACAAACGGCTCTTTTCGAATGAACCCCTTATGTCCTCGTGCTGCAATTCTATCAAGGTATGCAACTTCAACAAAAAAGATTCAAGGTTACCTTTGCTCGTACCGATGAAACGTTTTAGGGTCGAATGAGTGCTCTCCACGCGGTTTGTGGTTTGGTTACCAAAATGCATCCACTTCTTGGTTCTCCACGCAAAAAATTTGTCACCGTACGACCCTAACCAACTTTCCATATACTCAATTGCTTGCGGATACTCTTTGAAGTCACGGTGAAATTTGGCTCGGTAGTCGTTGAACGCTATTTCCGTTTAAGCCAACATCATTTGATTCCACACTTTCAAGAATACGTTGGACATTTTCTTCTCATTTATGATTTTTTTTGTTTTCCCTAGGACGTTCATGTTGATGTGCCATCGACACAACATGTGTGTTGCATTGGGGAACACATCCTCCACTGCCTTGACAAGCGCCAAGTCTTTATCCGTCAAGATGATGGACGGTAATTCAGTGGAGTAAGTTACTATCAAAGAATATAAGAACTCTAACACCCATTTGTAGCTCTCGAATTTTTCTCCCGACATAAACGCGAATCCGATGTAGAAAGTCTTCCCCGTACAAGTGGCTCCGACGGCCTCGTACAATGGCATCCCGTATTTGATCACCTTGTACGTGTTATCCATTTCAATCACGTTTGGAAATGTGCGTAACAAATCCAAACTAACCGGGTGCGCGAAGAAAAGATCGCCGATGACATCGCTTCCGTCTTCGGACTTTCTATAAAATTCGTAGTAGTTTAGTCGCTTAAGTTCGCCCAACAAGTATTGAAATTGCGACCGACCACCTTTCTCGAGCTTCCGATGTTTTAGTTGAGCGTTGTAGACGGTGCGCATTGAGGAAAAATTCTTGGGGTTCAACTTCTTAACCCCACCGAGAATGTCCTGAGGACGGGATCCCATTTTCATAGAACTAACTACGAAATCCATCTCTTCTTTGTTCAATCACCCCAAGTAAGAATGACCTTCTTTGTACGATGTAGTATCGTGATTGTGAACGCCGCATTCGACCTCTAAACCCCACAAATCATCACCCAACTTCTTTCCTTTTAGGGTGAAAGGGTATCCGCATTTTTTTGTGCCGGTTGACTTCCTCTTTAGATGCTTCCGATCTGCTAATTTTTTGTAAACTCCAGATCTTTCACACACAAACTCAATTCTCAGAGTTTTCTATCAAGTCTATCGCATCGTCATAATATTACCACAAACCCGTTATCCGTTGCGGTCTGCTTCACCCATTCGATCAACTCCACTTGAGAGTAGTGACATTTGGTGTCGAACAAATGGCTATAATCGACCGAGCAAGGCACCAGCGTTTCCTCCTCCTTTACCATGCACGGACTAAAATCTTCCTCCTTAAAATTTTCATTCTTTAAATCTTCGGCCTACGTAAAAAAATAGTAGATTATGTTAGGGTTCTAAAAATAATATTAATTAACGCCTTCCCCCGCCGGTTTAAAAATACCAAACCACCGGGGATGTTATCAACCGCCGGGTTGGACATAACAAACCGACAGGTAATGACCTATGCCCGGGCGGGTTAAAATAATCGAACCACCAGGGCGTTGTCAACCCTCGGTTGACAATTACCCAACCGGCGGGGTTAACCATAACTATTTTTCACCAATTTGTAAATATTTCTAAGGATTCTGCCCCGCCGGTGACGACACTATATCCCCGCCGGGACACTAATACTACAACCGATGGGTGGAAGTCGATCATACAGCCGGTTGGGCATGACCTCGACCGGCGGGGAACATTCATCCTCAAAGTTGAATGTTCTTCAACCCCGCCGGTTGATGAGGCTTCTCCCGGCGGGGTAGTTCGGGTCCAACTTTCTAAATATAGATAATCTAAAAAAACGGAAACTTTTTCGAAAGATTAGTTAGAACAAGTACCATGTTTGCAGTTCCACGCTCTTCGTTAACCTTCTCACGTGTTGAATCCATTCTTCAATGATTTGATTTTTTTTCGAAAAATTAGTTGATTTTTGGAGGTTTGAGAGTGTATGGAGTTTCTTAGTAATTTTTGAATTTTTATATTTTTTGGAGTTTTAGAATTATTTTGAGTTTTTGAGTTTTTTTTAGTATAAAAAGATTGTTCTGAAGAATAATTTTGTGTCCATATACTCTAGAAAACAAAATTAAAGATTCTTGGTAAAAAAAGGTAAAACCAATTATTTATTAAAAAAAATTCTCTAAAATTTGGGGATGGTAGACACTTGTTTAGCCAAAACCTAATAATAAAGACGCTGTTTACACTGCAAACATTGGAATCCAATTGCTCACGCTAGTCTTCAAATGCAGAGAAATCGCAAGCGAAAGCAGCTCAGCCAATCCCTAAAACCCGCCATTAGAAAAGCCTCTGTTACCTCCATCCACAACGACGATAATGTAGAACCCTACCCGATTCACCTTCGACCCACATCCGCAGATTGTCTCGCCATCCGAGATGACCTTCTCTCTTTCCATGGTTTCCCTCCTGAATTTGTCAAATACCGGAAACAGAGATTGAAATCACACTCGCTTGAAACCCAAGACGAAGAAGAATCGAAGCCGTTGGAAGATGAGGAAGAAGATGAGAGTGTTCTTGACGGGTTAGTCAAAACTGTTTTGTCACAGAACACGAGTGAGGTCAACTCACTTAGGGCTTTTGCTTCTCTCAAGGATGCTTTTCCTACTTGGGAACAAGTAAGGGACTTTTCTTGTTATGAGCGGCGATAGTAAAAGGAGTAAGACTGAGTGATTGTATCATTAGTACGCGTTTTTAAGCAGTTGAAGCTCTTAATGACTGTAGGTTTAGGTTGTTGTGCTTGCAAATTAAAATTTTGGGAATATGAATGATCTTGATTTGCAATTCGTTTGATATTTTGTAGGATTGAGTGATTGACTGGGCAATTTGAGTTCTTACTAGGTTTCAAGTTTGTGAAATCTGTAAACTTTTTGGACGAATTTTAGTTGCTGTTATGGTTGCAGGTTTATGCTGCTGAAAACAAATCCATTGAAAATGCAATTAGATGCGGAGGTTTGGCCCCAACAAAGGCTTCTTGCATTAAAAACATATTGACCCGCTTGCTCGAGCAAAAAGGCAAATTTTGCTTGCAATACTTGCGAGATTTGTCACTCGATGAAGTAAAGGCGGAGCTGTCGAACTTCAAAGGGATTGGTCCGAAAACGGTAGTTCTCTAGTCATCGTGTTTTGTTACTTTGTATCATTATTATGGTTAGTTGTTCAATACTCGGCTTTAATTATATAGGAGTGGTGTATCATTTTGAGGAGCTTGATGAATTCTTTATGTCTTTGATAGGTGGCTTGTGTTTTGATGTTTAATCTGCAACTGGATGATTTTCCAGTGGACACGCATGTAAGTATTATATGCTTTCAGATTGATTTCTCTAGTTTTAGATTGGCGAAAATCTTGCTACGGGTTTGATTTGGTTCCTACAAAGCTTTTTAGTAAATATAGCTGCCATAAATCCGGTTGCATTTGGGTCAGACAAGGTTTTGTAGTAAATAATAGTCTGGCAGGCTCAGACCCAGATTTTGGATAGATATGTGTCCATATCCGAACCTAGTTTGTGTTGATACAACCTGGAATCTATTCGTTTGACCGGAACCTACTTGGTTTCATCATACTTTTTGGATAGTTGATGTAATTTTGTTTTACTCCACATGGATTGATCAGTCTCTAATATCCGTACATGGTTTTTTGGATCGGACAAATAGACCGGTTGGGTCAAACAAAATTTTGCTGTCTCTACTAGTAAATAATAGTACACCAGAGTGGCCTGACCTGGACCTGGACTCCAGACACATAGCCGTCTGAATCGAACCCTGTTTTGATTTAGTCAACCCCAAACTGACTCAATTATATGAAAATTAAACCTGATCTGATCACAATTTTTTTATTGGAAATTTATGCATATATTTGGAATTTTGTTAACTACGACACTCTTCAGCAGCCGGATCTCTTACTTTGTCAAAAGATGTAATCCTGGATACCAATCCAATTTTCAGGTTGGACCTTTTTTTGTTTATACTCGATAAGATGTAGTGATAAAATAAAATATTTGAGTAGGTGTTTGAGATTGCGAAGAGCATTGGTTGGGTTCCAGATACAGCTGACAGGAAGAAGACTTATGTTCATCTGAACCGAAGAATTCCAAACGAACTTAAATTTGATCTCAATTGCCTTCTCTACACTCATGGTAAATTGTGTCGGAGATGTATCAAGAAAACCTCTAACAAGAAAGAAAAGACATCATTTCAAGGTTCGTGTCCTTTATTAAAATACTGTAATGAAGCAGATCGATCTTAGTTAACCTTCATCACTTAAATTTTCTTGTACTTTAGGTTTTAGTACTGTCTGGACTGCACTTCTGTTGTATCTTAAGCTTTAAAACTTAAAAAAGTGTTTGCGACCTCCCAATATAATTGATGCAGTACATATTTATTTAATCTCTAAACCAAAGATGTCACTGTGCATATTTTTCTCTCTTTATATATAATGTCTTATAGAATTTATAAGCATGATATATACATAATAAAAAACTAGTTGAACATAAAAGAAATATATATGATATTTATACTTCCATTTCATTTAAGGATGCATAGTATATTTTTCTAATCTGCATAGAGAATCTCGTTTTAAATCTTAACTAAACATGTACATATTCCCATTAGGCTCCTACCGTTTAAATTGATATCTACATATTTGATTTGTAAAGTTTTAATCTAGCATACAGTTAAAAAAACACAAGAATAATTCAAATTAACAATTATATATATATATATATATATATATATATACACTTTTTTTTTTATCATTTTCCAAACAAAAATATGATTAATTTAATAAAACGGTAGAAATCGCAAGCACGGAGTACTCAAAGTACGCTAAAGTGTATACAATGTTCACGATTTCAACAAAAATTATGTGCAAAATCGCAAATGTCGAGTGCCCAGATTTGCTGGATTCGCAAACTAATATGCGCAAATTCGGCATTTTTGGGCACCCAATATTCGTGAAAAATGCACGATCCAGAAGCTATACTCATGGATTCCAAAACCTGCAAATCTCAACCAAATCTAGCAACCAACATACCAAAATTTAGATAAACACCTAACCGAACATAAACCTATAACCACAATTCAAAACAAAAACAACAATCATAGAAAAAATCGATCGTATAAACCAAAACTAAAACTTTAAAAATCACTAAAAATATCAAAATAATTTCGAAACAAATTACACCGATACATAAAGAAAATATACCTTAACGTAGTTGCAAACTTGGCTTTAAGAAACCTAACTTTTTTGGAATGGGTAAATTGAGAGCTTTTAGGGCTTGGAAGAGAGAAAAGAGATAAATTTGTTAAATATAATATTTATATCAATGGCATTTCTCTAAATATCGTTAGTCTCATTATAACCAAAATATGTCTCATTATAGCGGAGTCCCATTACAAAAAAAATAGGTTTCGATTTAGCCTTGCCATTTCTTCTATTTCCTCCATCAAAATTTTAAAAACAAAAATCAAAGCATGCTTTTACAATTTTACCTTTAATTTAACTTTAATTTTATGTTTTGATGCCATTGATTTGAATAAATTTATTTCTTTCCTAGCTTAACTTGAAATTTACTTTGAAGTACACAAAAACAACATATCTAAAAATTAGTGCTTTCAATTACCAAACAACAACAAAAAAAGTTCCAAATCAAACCAAACCAACAAAAAAAAATACAAAATTTTTAAATTTGAAATAATCAAATATGTTTCTTTTTTTCTTTATTTCACATCCCTTAATTTTTCAATTCGCAAAAGGATTAACGAACTCCTGATTTTGATCTAAACCTAGAAAACTCATGGTAAGCGTGAGTTAGGATGCGAAAACGATTTAAAGGCGACACATGAGCCTGCTCAAAATGAATTCAAAAATTTATTCAAACTACATGAGCCTGCTCAAAATATCCACCGTTCTTGTTTGGAAGTAAGAGGAGTACATACATGTCAAAAGGTTAGCTTACTAAGAAGCAACACATGAGGAACTATGAAAAATAAACAAATGCATGACATACATCTTAATATTTTACTTCATAACAAGATATTGGTTAAGATGGTTTGATTTAAGAGGGAAACAATTCTTATGTTACAAAAAAGGACTGCCACATATGCCCCTATAAATAAAGAAAAATAAAGAGCAACTATGTCCACACTGCAACCGAAAATAACCACATATGCCCCTGAAATTTAAACATCGTAATTTTTTTGACTCCTATGATTTAGGATAAGCTAGGGGGAATGGGCACACGTCAATGATGTGCAACTACCATGCACTTAAAAAATAAATTAAACAACCACGTAACCTCGGTCAAACAACGAGATAATTAGAGGCGAATATGCCCAACAAAGGCTATAAATGTATCTCAGTTTAAGGAAGGTCACTGGAGACTTATCAAAAGTCATCTAAACGAAAAGAAGAAGAGGATCATAACTTCACATCACTCAAACATCAGCCATCCTCACTCGGCTTTAATACAATATCAGATCGGCTAGCCCTTGCTTAGCCGCAGCTCGGGCTTGTTAGAGAGCATCTCGCTCAATAAATATGAATAAATATTTTTCAAAGTAAAAGGATCACAGAAGACTCGCCCTGAGGCCTCTCGCTCAACGAATCTCAACCTCAGGTTAGCCTCAACTCGACCTTGTTCATCCTTAACTTGGCCTCACTCGGCTTCAACTTGGCATCAAATTGACCTTAGCTCGACATTGACTCAGTCTCATTAAGGCGGCACTTCCTTCGTAGAAAACATAAAAATAAATTTCAAAATAATAAGAGCTCACTCAATAACCTCTCACCTAGTGAAGCTCAAACACAACACAACATCCATTTTGGAAACCAAACGCTACTAAAACACAGAATTATAAGATATAAAAAACGGAGCACTCCAATCCTTGCAAGGACTTCGTCTACGATTGTATATTGAAAACATAGAAAATGGTATACTGAGATATAATAAATTTTAGAAAGACTTCTTTATGTAAATAACCTCTAGTTGATTCCATATACCCAATATTGTAGGCTCCTCAGATACCTCACGAAGCATTTTATCCGCCAAGCTCAATATGAGAAAATTATGAGCTTTGCACAACACTTCAGCATCAACCTTATCTGTACATTTCTCATGAATGGTAGTAACCAATCCTTTATGTACTAGAAAATTCCAAAAATTAATTATATAGAGGTTGAAATCATTATCTTCATTTAATTATTCTAGGTTGAACTTTATAGAACTAATTGTGATGGCATTTCTTGGTTTCTCGGTAAGAACCTTCTCTCTCACCTCAAAATATGATATGATCTTTGCCCTTTCTTCTTTGTTTATTACTACATATGGTGTTGCTTATCCAAGCTCACTATTAATTATTAGAGAAAACCCTTCTAAACGAGCACCCTTATCTCGGAACAAACAACAACACTCATATCTAGCAACAACCGAAGTTCAAACAATTTTAGCAGAACCTCACTCGTCCCAGCTAGAACTTGTTTGGTGATAGTATCAAATATGCAAAATGAACCGAGAGTCCACATAACTTCGGCTCATACTCAAACAAAAATTGTGAACCTCAAAACAACATAGAAAGAAAATAACAAGAATGTAAACCTAAGAAAAAAATACAAGACAAATATAACATGGTTCCGAATTTGAAAAATATTACATTCACGGGAATCAAACAAAGATTATATATATGAGGTTACAAAAGACTACATGTAATAGTAAACACTAAACCAATCATTACAAAACACTCTCAGCTTATAAATAAACAATGGATATTAGAATATCTCCCATTATTTATATTTTACCTCACTAGACTGAAAGCTTCTAATTTTGACTCTCAAATATCTGAAGTGTTTCTCATGCAATAATGACTCTATATCCAATAATTGCAATTTATTGAGGATCAATAATGTGTATAATAATCTCAATCTTACATTAGTATCTTACATCTTATTTCCTTATTTGGCTAGGCATATCAGCACATAAGTACAAAGCTGGTGCAGACATATGTACGACAGGGGACGAATGCGCATCATTATACCATGTGTCACATACAACACACCTAGATCAACGAACTTATGAGTACAATTTAAGATTCAAAACCAATTCAGATATGCAGTGACTCAACTTCTTCAAGAAGCTTCTAAGTATTTCCAGAACGTTTTCGGCAACCATGCTCTGCACTTTCAGCGTCGTAGATGATCAATTTTTAGTTATGGTCCAACAATATTATTTTTCTTAGCTTTGGTAGAGCTTTCCCTTAAGTACCAGCAAACATATTTGTACTAAGTCTCTTCCCACTCATGTCTGAGAGATTCAAACAGTCCGTGCTTTATATTTCTTCGACGATTCATCTTCGGTCATATGTAGTATTTTTCTGTATTTTTATTATTAATTTAAGTTAGCCTAGACATTACAAAAATGAAAATAAAACTAGCAAAAAAGTAAATACAAGCATGTACCAATTAATTTTTCTTTTATCATAGTTCGATATGCTCAGATTATATATATATATATATATATATATATATATATATATATATATATATATATTTCGTATATATACTATTATTATGTATACTAGGTTTACTTTGCTTTTTATTTCATATTATGCATTTTATGTGATAGGTTTTTTATAAGACTTTTTTTTAGTTTTGTTAGTTGTCTAGTGTTTATATTTGACTACTATACGTTTTAAGGTTAGACTAGAACCATTTTTTTTTATAGATTAGTTGGTCTAATTAATGATTGACTCGATTCACATGCACTATGCCTATGACACTTAAGGCTTGGATATAATGTCTTAAGGCTTGGATATAATGTATATGGAATTTCCTATGCTATTTGTTTTAATAAATTTTGAAAATCGTATATTAATATGTTAAATGGTTAAATATTTATTCATTGGGTTAACAATAAGATTATAGAATTAAAGTTACATATATTGATCTTATTTTGATATTATAAAAATGATGATTAATTATTTTTATCATTTACCAAGTTTTTTGGTAGATGAAATTTTAGATATGTTACATATTACTAATATCTTTATAGACAAAAAGTATAATTAATGGAGACGAGTGACTCCTAGTACTGGACTAGATTAAAGGGATCAAGTACGCAAAATTATCTTTTGGAATTGACCAATATAAATTAAATAACCGAAGATAAAAATATGCCTTTTGGAATGGACCAATATAAATTAAATAATCTGAAGATAACTATGTACATTGATGAGGAGACTGTAAAGATATACAAGCGATACCGAGCCTAACTATTACTTGTACAAATACAAAGTGAATTAAAGTTATATATATATAATATAATGATAAATATCATATGACCGAGGTCAATCGAAGGAAAATTAATATCTTATTAAGATAATTAACATCAAGAAAAGAGACAAATGACATCGAAGATATTTTAAGGAAAAAGACTGAGCACACGTCTCACAACACAAATAGTAACACCAACTTACGAGATAGAATGGATGACGGCAAACACAAAGAGTAGAATACGAAACAGAGAATAAACTATAATCCTAGATTAGAGTATCAGAGACTTAGAGAAAACTTAAATTACGTTCCAAAAAATCTGACGGCAAGAATAGGGTTTGAGAGCCTTTTATAGAAGTGCTCGAAACCAAACGTCAAAATTACAACTTGTTTCTCACAAAATAAAATAAATTCCAGCTCAATTTCAAAGTGATTGGAGTTGGTTAAGTATTTTAAGTAAATCCAGTAAAAATAGAAAATATGCAGAAAATTCACAAAACAATAAAAAAGGGTCTAAACGATGGAATTTTGGGCCTGAACTTCATTCGCCTTTGTGACGGTTCCGAAAATCGTTAGGCTTTTCGACGCGTTCGATATGAGTGGTCACAACGCCTAATTCGGATAACCGAGCCCTAAATAAAGTCTATTTTCGTTTGTCCAAAAGGGCCATATAGCCATGGGCTTGTGCAACTACATCAAGAGAGATTGCGCATAAGCATATCAAGAACTGAGCCGGTTATCAAGTAGAGTAGAAAT
This sequence comes from Limnanthes douglasii subsp. nivea, assembly GCA_036936605.1. NCBI lineage: Eukaryota > Viridiplantae > Streptophyta > Magnoliopsida > Brassicales > Limnanthaceae > Limnanthes > Limnanthes douglasii. Next base: position 250,300,820 of record JAUPFV010000001.1, on the reverse strand, counting down.
TGAAGCCGAACAAAAACCATCATCTCTAAACAAAACAGTCGAGCCTTCACCGAGAAAAGATAAAACCGAGCGTCGGTCAAAACCGAGCATAGGTCAAAGCTGAGCAGAAGTCATAATTGAATCAGAGGTAATCGTCAATCAAACGAATGAAACAATCGAGAATGATTACCATAATGAGGCATTAATGAAACAATTATGGTCAATTCAATATTGGTGACAGGTTAACCCACGTAACGCATGAGGACTAGAGTAATGGCCGTCAATTTAAGGTCATTGTCATTAATGTTGTTTACGTGCACAATTAGTGGAAAAATGTAATAAGTCGCGACTTAAAATTGCTGAGAAATAGTATAAATAGATAGGTGACCTTCATCAAATGTACTTTTCTTCCTTGATCAATAAAATTTCTATTTGGCATGTGTTTGTTATATTTTCCCATAACAAATTTTGGCGTCGTCTGTGAGAAAGTCTAACAAAAACAGTTCGAAGTGAGATTTTATAACCATGATAGTAACGAGATTAGGGATTGAGAGAGAAATTCCTTATCGGATTAAGATGACTGTTTATCGGATAACCGCGGTGAATCGATCACGACCCAACGTAAGTTTTGCTAACCGAGGGGATCACTTCTATAAATAAGAGGACAAAAGAGAAGAAGGAGAAAGCACTGGTAAGAGACGCTCCAAGGGGTAGGAACCCGAGCAAGATGTGCAACCATGTGCTCCAAAGAAGACTAGAGAGAATGAGGATGTGCATTATGATCAAGTTTGACTAAAAATGTACTCCAACGTCCTTAAGGACTCTCCATTTATGGAGAAAATTCTGAGGCTCAGCTCCCCAGGAAGTTTGACCCCTTCAGAATGGAAGCATACAATGGTACAAGGAATCCAAAAAGGAATCTAGAGCAGTTTCACAACATGATGATGACCTTTAACCCAGATGACGGGATGCTTTGCTGACCCTTGTCCATAAATCTCAAAGGCAATGCACTGGTCTAGTTCATCAGTCTCCCTAAGAGATCCATTTATGACTTTGTAGGTTTATAGAAATCATTCCGAGAAAGATTCGTGGGCAACAAAGAACTTCGACGCGAAAGAGATTCGATCATAGACCTTTACCAAAGCCGAAGTGAGTCGTTAAAAATTTATGTTAACCATTTTTTCCATACTATGAATACTCTTCTAGATCTGTAAGAGAACATGGCAGTCGTCTCCCTTAAGAGGGGCCTCCACAGACGAGGGGAATTCTATAATGATCTCATCAAATTCTCGGTGGATAAGATGAGAGATTTGTTTGCTCGCGCGGACCAATTTATCCGAGTAGATAACGTTAGAAATGCAGATTCACCGGAAATGCATGCTGGAGACCATAGAGGAGGACCGTGTGAGAAAAAAGAGATATATTATGGGCCTTGAAGGGAAACCCTAGCCGTCCGACCCATTTTAAGAACTCGTACTGACGATTAATCCCGCTAACCGAGACCATCTCAGTCATTTATAACCGAACAAAGGGGAGAACAAGATACCAACCTTCTAGAATCAAAAGCAAACCTGGTTTTAGGCGGTCAAGCAGACATTTATGCGCCTACCATAATGGTCGCGGTCATCCCACTCATAAATGTTGACAGCTTAGGGAAGAAATTCAAAGACTAATAAATAATCGTGAGCTTATCCAGTTCGTTAAGCAGCAAGATCGTAATCGCTGGAACGTACAAAGAGAGGAAACTCGACCGATCAATGAACAAAGACCTTACGAAGATAAACATACAAATGTCAGGGAATAATAGTGGTTGTTTACCATTACCGAAGGGCATTCCGAGGTAGCCAGCAACTCAAAATCAAACAAAAGAGCACAAGCTGACCATGAAGTATAATTGGTCAAAGTATCATCTTACAATAATTATAGAGAACGATTTACTGACCAAACGTTTAACGATGATGATTTACGAGGGTTGCCACGCCGCACGAGGACATATTAAAGGTGAATTGGACATTGGAGAAGTAATGGTTACTCAAGTTTTAGTCGATGAAGGTAGTTCAGTTAATCTCATATTCAAAGCCACTTACGATCGTATGCAGCAAGTGCCACCCTTGAAACCCACCCATCGAACTCTAGTAGGATATGAAGGAAAATTGTCTTACTGTGTGGGAGAGGTTGAAGTTATGGTCAAAGTCGGCTATAACACTACTAAGAAAGAGCTTAAATTTTATTTATGACCTATGATGCTCCCAGAGCTTACAATGCTATCATTGGGAGCCCATGGCTGCATAGGATGGAGGTCATCTCGTGCACTTTAGACAATGTATCAAATATCTAGTTGACAAAGCAGTTGGAATAATCTGAGGTAGCCAAAGAACTGCTAGAACATGTTAAGTCAATCGAACTAAGCCTCTCCGATAGCAATTAAATAACGAGGGAGCGTGTGAAGAGGAGAACAAAATAATACCTTTACCAGATCGAGTAGATGATCCTAGGGAAATCGAGCAGTCCGACGTTGATACTACTGGCTAGGTTGAGGAATTTCTGGCAGAGGGCCGACTTGTGCGACTATGAAACTACTTGGACCTTTCTTTTAAACATTTGTTACTTGATTTGTTAGGAAATTTTGTAAATATTACTTCTTGGGATGCTGGTGATGTCTCAGGGGTATATCTATCTATAATCTGCCAAGAATTGGCAATTAATTCATATGCAAAGATTGTGCGGCAGAAGCGACGTTTATTTTCTGTTGAGAAACAGAGGGCCATAAGTGTTGAGGTCGATAAGCTCATGCGGCTTTGGTATATTCAACGTGCTCGGTATCGTGTCATGGTTGCGAACCTAGTGTTAGTCCAAAAAAATGGGGGGACAATGACACATGTGCGTGAATTTTATGGATTCGAATCAGGCTTGCCCTAAAAAGGCTTTCCCCTTGCCTTTTATTGATCAATTGGTGGACTCCGCATCTGGATGTGAGTACGCTTATCCAGGCTAAAATCAGATTCATTTCAATCCATCCGACCAAGAGCACATGACGTTCCAAACCGAGCACGACCTATATTTCTACACTTGATGTCGTTTGGTTTAAAGAACGCAGGCTCTACGTACCAGTATTTTGTGAATCATATTTTCAAAGATCATTTTGGGACAACACATGGAGGCATACATTGATGATATGATTTTCAAACAAACACAATGTATAACCAGCTTAAAACACTCCAAACCGTGTTTAACCTACTACGACAATTTAATTTGAAGCTCAACCATGTGAGAATTTCTTTTGGTGTACGCAGCGTAAAGTTCTCAGGGTATATAGTGAGTAAGAAGGGAATTGAAGTCGACCCCACCCAATTGCAAAAAGTCATCTGAATGGCTCCACACCAGTATGTCAAAGAGAAACAATGCTTGATGAGACGTGTAGCACCACTATCTCCCTTTATCTATCGAGCATCAGATACAAGCCATCATTTCTTTGAAGTACTCTAAGGTGCTAATTTTTTTCATAGACTGAGGAGTGTAGCACATCCTTTGAGACCTTGAAGAATTACTTCACATCACCAGAGATACTATCTGCCATGACAACAGGTGAGCAACGATTCTTATACTTGTATGTTTGAGCTTTCTCGGTTATCGTAGTGTTAGTCAGGGAGCCTGAAGGTGTCCAGCGACCCATCTAGTTCACCAGTAGAATGTTACTCGGTGTAGAGACTCGGTACCTAAATTTGGAGAATTTCGCACTAGGTCTAATAATAGCCACATGTAAAATGCGACCTTATTTTCAAGGAACACAATAATTATCTGCACGTCGTTCCTTCTCAAAACCATACTACAAAAACCTAATGCATCGGAAAAATTAACTAAGTGGAGCATCGAGTTAAGAGAGTACACCATCAAGTTTGAGCCACATACTGGAATCAAGGGCCAAGCCATCATAAATTTCCTTACATAATTCTCCTCGCCTCGCGCTACCCTTTATCAGGACGAGTTATCACCTACGACTGAGCATATGGAATGGATAGTTGAAACCGATGGGGCACCTAGTACCTCAGGAGAAGGTGCTAGGATCATACTTAGGCTACCCACAGGAGAAGAGGTCCGCCAAGCTCTCTGCTTCAATTTCTCAGTGACCAACAACGTCGTCGAATACGAAGCAATGATTTGTGGTATGAAGCTGGCATTGATATGTGGAGGAAAAATTCTTTGCATCCATTCTGATTCGTAGCTCGTCATCAACCAGGCTAACGACGCCTAAAATACCAAGAAAGAAGGGATCTGTGGCTATTTAACAGTACTAAAAAAATATGAGTCCAAATTTTCCAAAGTAACGTATGACTAAGTACCACACTTGGATAACTCCGTCACTGATATCCTGGCTAAAACTGTAGAATTATGAGAGCATCCGCTCATTCTTACTCAATAACTCTCCACCACCAAAATGTTTAAGCAGACCGGCACTATTTATTCAATCGATAACGCCAACGACTAAAGACAACCTTACCTGTTATATCTCCAAGCAAGAATTCTGCCAGCTGATAAGGTTGTTGCACCGACACTCCAACTACGGGCAGCTAAATATTAAATTTTAGTTGAAGTCTTGTACCGGAAAAGTGCAACCCGACCACTAATATGTTGCGTAGATTAAGCAGAAGCTACCTTAGTTTTGCATGATCAACATGCTAGAGACGTTGGGGCATACTGTGGATACCGTAGACTTATTCACCGTTTTATTTTAGCATGATATTACTGCCAGAATTGGCCAATGACGTCAAGCAACTTGTCCAACAATGCCATCAATGTCAGCAATTTGCCAACACTGGTCGCCTTCTAAGTGAGTCGATGCAGGGTGTCATTGTCCCTTGTCCTTTAGATATATAGAGCATCGACCTAGTAGGACCACTCCATATGGAAAAATGAAAGTGTGGAATCTTAAGCTCTCTCCGCAGTCGAGCCCAAGAAATTTGTGATTTTATTCATCACCAAATTCTAGCTTGGTTTGGAGTACCTCACATTTTGATGACGGACAATGGCCCTCAATTCCAAAATACAGTAGTCACAATATTCTGTAAAAGTTATGGAATCAACCAAAACTTCTCCACCCCATACTACCCTCAAGAGAATGGGCGGGTGGAAGTCACTAATCGAACCATCATAGATGGTATTAAAAAGAAGGTTGAGGGAGCTAAATGAAAATGGTCAGATAAATTAACCGAGCGCCTATGGGAATACCGAACTATCCACAGACCACAACATGTGAAACTTCTTTTTTACTTGTTTATGGTAGTGAGACCGTGATGCCAGCATAAATCATTATCACAAGTTACAGGATCGTCAGCTATGAAGAAGAAAGCAACACTACTGACCTATCAGTCAGCGTAGACCTTATTGAAGAGAGACGCGATCAAGAGCGGGTACGAGCATAGTATTACCCAAGCCTGATGTGAGGTCTTTTTAACGCCAAAATCAAGCCTCACAGTTTGCAGGTCGGGGACATGGTTATGAAAAATATTTTCGAAGGATCTATTGATAAAGCAATTGGAAAGTTACGGCCATACTGGGAAACGTCTTACACCATCATCTCCAAATGATACCATAGAGCATACCTCTTCGCCAAAACAGAGGGTCATGCCTCGAAACACCGTTGGAATATCAATCACTTAAAATTGTATCGCTAGGTAGTGTAATTTAGAAGATGTACTTTTTCCCCTTGATGGCGTGAAACGTTTTTTAATGAGGCATCTACATTCTTAAAACACTTCAATGAAATTATATTGTTTTCGCCAATGCATGTGTTTGTTTTTTAAGCTTTCTCCATCCTTACAATTTCTAACGGGACAATGACCACACCTATGGGGTACACAAGGGGCCATACTGAGCCCATACCACTGAGTTCATTAATACGAACGGGCAACCTAAAGGTCATACTAAGTCTAACACCTTGTACATGGTATCATTAAGCGAACAGATCTAGTATCAAGCCCTTGATTGGGCCACGCAATTGGTCAAAACGGTTGTGCCGCGAATAAAACGAGGAGAAAGTCTCAGTCAAAGCCATGCAATGAGCCATACTGATCTCAACCTTATAAGGATCTTTTAGAGGATGATAACAATTAACAAACACATTTTTCGCCTTCAAGACAGATCTTCGATAATAACACATGCACAAAACCCAAAACGGAAAATTCATACACTTTACCATCTACAACAAATAAATAGCATACACACCAGAATTTTTATACCCACAACCACACAATAATTGTTTCATTATTTTACATATAAAGCAAATCAAGCATCAGATACTATGGGTAGCTCATCAACCCCTGTCGCTATAGAATCAATCAAAGGATTCATCTCGACTTGTTGCTTCACACCTTTTGCAACTACCTGGGTGGATACCTTACCCAATTCCTCTTGTGCATGTGCCAATATAGAAGTAAACGTTCCACCCACATGTGGTTGCCTTTCAATAGACACAAATTTTCTAACGATCCTAACTTCATGCCCAAATTGAGCGCCATCAGCTTAATGTCTCATGTTGATTCTTGGCAATCATCCCAATGATAACCTCCATTAGTGGTCTTTTCCGCTCATCCAAATTGGCCTATGCTTGCTTCAACAACTGCTTACGTTGTTGCTCCAGTTTTACCTTCAGATCATCCACCAAAGCCGTCAACTTCCCATTTTCTACCGTCAGCTCAGCAATGCGATCGGGTTTCTCCTTAACCCTTGGTGTTTGTCCCATTTTTGAGTGGGACATCAAGTTGTCATTCCTCTTAATAAGACGATTATTCTGAGTTATCAGGGTAGTATTTCCCGTTGTCAACTCTTTATATTTTACTTCACAGGAATCCTGGGCACTTTTGAGAGAGGCCACTTCATGACGAGGCTCATCATTTGAAGGAGTGAGCTCCTCCACTGCTTTATTACCTCGACTAGCCTCGGCCTCCTTGATTTTTTTGTAGGGCTGAGCTCTGGTCTTACTATATTTATAAATGAAGACCCCGTGCCTACTCTTTGCACAAAAGGATAAGATGGCCGCACATCCGTTGTCTTCAAAAAATGCTCCATCATTTGAGTTATTTCCTTAGGATTATGTTTGCTCTGCTCTTCTCCCTCACTACTTTCCTTTGCACGATTAGGTTGCCCTCCATGCGAGCATCATCTAGCACTATTACCTCAGGGGATTTCCCATTGTTATGCTCTACCTCAGAAACTGATGTTTGTGCACCCTGGCTTTCTGGTACTTGAACTCCATCATCATCTTCTTCGTCCACCAGCTGTAGTCTCTTTATTGCGAGTGGCACTGCATATACAATCACAAGAGTTATCTTTTGAAGATGAAATTCTTCTTCCTTTGTCTCTTCATCTTCTTCTCGAGAGCGTCGAGTACGCTCTTTCACCACTTCATCCCCCGACGGGGTAGCATTATCTTTTGGTCGGTTCACTTTGCTAGTATCCAGAATAGTTAGCAGTTCTCCCTCCTTCTCGTGCTGTCCTTGTAGAGATGAAGAATCTTTGGTTTCCGTTGCTTTTTGAATTTGGGGCACTGCTAATCATACCTCGGTACTGTTACGATCCAGGTACCTCTGATCCATCAAAGCCCGTAATAGCCATTTCTCCGCTCCCAGTCATCGTCATCTTCCAGTCTTTGCAATTACCAATTCAAGAACAGGCCACAACCTAACCTTCAAATAATTTACTTGCATGAATAGTTAAGATGACTCTTGAAACCAAGTGAAGCTAGCTAAACCTGATTATTTGATCAAGGGGTTTACAACTGCTCCCGATCTCCCTTATTTGCACCACTCCTGATGCTTTCCTTCACACTTGTACAATCAGACATATTTACATTAATATAAATACAAGATCATTTTGGCTAAGAGCTACAAAAGTTTTCTCCTTACACTTGGTTTTCCGTTGTCGTTATAATTGAAGATTCAGGACAACACTTTTCATGCTCCCAATTCCCCGCCACAAATAAAAAAGGAATGCTTCCATTTTTTATCAGAGGTATGAAGCTCAAATATTTTCCTCACCCCAGTCAACTGGGTATAAAAAAAGAGGGCTTTGCGAGCTTGGCTACATCTACAACGCAAGTAAGTCCGCTAGGCAGACCGAAATACCTAATATGCGGGAGCTCAATAGAATGCTAAAAAAAAACTCTCCATCCTTTAGAAACTAGTTGTGCAGGACATGTTCCTATAAAGCTAAAAACGTCTCGTATTAGAGAAGGTAACGACAATCGTAAGCCCCAGTAAAAACGATAGTGTATAGGCACGTTTCATTCTCTTTTTCTTGATAGGGATGCTCTCCAGTCTCCGGAACCCTTATTATAACATCACTTGGTATCATGTATCTATCCCTAAAACTTAGAAGGTCATCCTGAAATATCCATATTATAGGGTTAATCGAGAAAAATAACTCTCTAAGAATTACAATCTTTGTACTACGATCCTATTCCTTGACTAGTAACCAACTTCTCCTTTTTCTTCCCACCTTTTTTGGGTTCCATCCCAATCACTAGAAGGACTTCAATGAGCCAATAGGACGTATAAGAGCAAGAAAATCATAGGGATAACTCACGACCAACACCACTACCAGCAAATGGGTTTTATTTCTTACTGTAAAAGAATTAGGACTAGCAAATTTACATTAAGCTAGGATGTTCCTAATACGATAGTTTTGTTGAAAATCAGAAAATAAAGTAATATTTGCAAGTATCGACATACCTTACTTATTGCAGACCTAGAAAATGATAACAATGGTGACGAGTGTTTTCTTGTATGAAGTAGTTCTCTCTTTTACAAAAGGTAAAGTGATTTTCAACAATAATAAAAGACTTAATCTTAGAAGACTATTTAGATTTAATCGACTCTCCATTACACGTGTGATATGAAAGAAATTTTCATTCATAGTTAGTTACAAACACGTTTCTTCTAGAACCCAAGCGTCATTTTTACATAATAACGATTTTTGTGTCAGAGCTGCTGTTACCCACGCGTCGGCTGGTAACTGCCCCGTGTTACACTACCGTTGGAGTTTAAACTCATTCATCACCCACATGACACGTCACAAAACATGCATGATAGATAATTACTTCAACCGTTTTACCATCCCCTTCAATTTTCATACAATTATACTTCATCAATTTTACGTATTAACATATAATTTATGAACTAAGGGGAGCCCTGATGAGGAGGCTTTCATTAACCAATAGAACAGATAATATAGACTAGATAGAGATGGTAGAGATATAAATGATACCAAGCCGAGCTATTTTTTATACAAATATGAGGTGAATTAAAGTATGCGTAAATATAATGGTAAATATCAAATGACCGAGGCCAAACCAATGGGAAATTAATGGCATACTAAGGAAAAAACGTTAAGAAAAGAGACAAATAACATCAAAGATATCTTAAGGAAAAATACTGAGCATACGCCTCACTAAACAGAGATTGCACATAAGCATATACTGAACCGAGCTGGTTATCAAGCAGAGCAGAAATGGAAGCCGAACAAAAACCGTCATTACAGAACAAAAACCATCATTACATAACAAAACAGTCGAGCCTTCATTGAGCAAGGATAAAATAGAGCATTGGTCAAAACCGAGCGCAAGTGAAAACTGAGCAGAAGTCATAATTGAAGCAGAGGTAATCACCAATAAAAAACATAACGGCCAGATCAATCGAGGACGATTACCATTGTGAGGCATTAATGAAACAGTTATGGCCAATTCCATACTGATTGACTGGTCAACCCATGTAACGCATGCATAATAGAGTAATGGCCACCAATTTAGGGCCATTATCATTATTGTTGGTATACGTGCACAATTAATGGAAAAATGTAATAAGTGGTGACTTGGAACTGCTACGAAATAGTATAAATAGATAGACGACCTTCATAAAGTGTATCTTTTCTTCCTTGATCAATAAAATTTCTACTTGGCATTTTGTTTTGTTATATTTTCCCATAATAGACATGTTATGTGATGATTTGTTTAATTTTATTGTAAAAAATTAGAAAATAACTTTTTGAAAAGATAGTATTTTTCCTTACTAAGGTAATGCTTATATTACTCAAACTATTAGACTCATATGCCTCTTCTTGAACCATACTTATGAAGGTTAGAAGTTTAAAGATATTAAACCTACTCATCTGATCTCATGATATGGAAAATATAAGGTATTATATGCTCTTATTATTTTTGGCTCACTAAAAATTACTCTACAGCTAAAACATAAATATAATTTAAGAACTAATAATAGAATTATGAGATGGCTCACCTTTTTTATACCATTACAGATCAAGAATGATATAATATGTTGATAATTCGTTTATTTACCATTATAAAAAGAACATAATATCGATCTATTTTAAAGTTTGCACAATATGCCCACCAAAATCGACTAATTTTGTTGGTTTTTCTATCGTACGAAGGATTACCATGATCTGGTTATGGGTATATTTAAGATAATATTTCTCGAGCTGCTTGAATCTATCACCACTCGATGGGTTTTGATGTTGTATATCCTCATGAGATCTATCAAGACTGCGAAGATTTTCATCATGGTAAAATAATTATACGAGGTAGATTTGCAGAAAAGAAAATGATTGTATTCCCATAGTTTTGTACATATAAAAATATCCTCTCGTAATTAAGTAGATAGTAAGGAAAAGTGTTCTTCCTCAACTTATTATAAAACTTTAGTTTTGTTTTTAGTAAAGACGTGCATAACATCTTGTTGCATTTTATTATACTTACTTAATAACTTAAAATGTAATAATAATTAAATTTATCATTAAACGATATACATTATTGGTTGTCGTGTCCATGGTCGATGTGCTGAATATACCATGCTTTGTTGTTTTGAAAAATCGGGTCAGATTGGTTATATAAAGTTAGATATTTTGTATATTAAAAAAAATCCATTACTTTCGAAAAATCGGAAGCGTTGATAGAGAGATTGATAGGTATGTCACCCAACTTGGCTAATTTGTTAGTGAAACAGATTGGATTGCTAAAATAATTGGATTAGTTATTAAAAGACGGCCATTCCAGACAAAAATCATTATGCAAATGAGGTTGAATCATTTATGGTTAAAAAATGGTTTGGATTAGTATTTAGGATTGCGCGATTAAATCTAGTAACATAGGGTAAACCCTTGATATTCACATTGAAGACGAGTGTTAAAATCTTTTCCTTAGACGAGAAGGATGGAGCTGATCCCTCAATACTTATTTAAATTTTATATTTAAGATAGGTAATAAATTCTCATTGTGATATTATGCTCTTTAGTATTAATGTACTTTTCAATGAGTAAAAACTTTTGTCATGTAAAATATTGATATTTTTATGATAGAATCGAGTGTAATGACATCACAAAAGTTGCATTAAAAAACTACACAAGAAATATTTCAATTATTATAGTCGAAGATTTTACAAAAATTATGGGTTATAAGAATGAGTCATTATAACTAACCACTAATCTGAAAATATTATTTTAAATATAAATTAAAATTAGAGATAGGATTTTGATAAATTTTATACTAAAGAGATTATATATTTTTCATTTAAAATTAGGAATATTTTGAACATAAAATATTAAACGAACCAAATTTACATAAATTGTGATATTTTTAATCATATTTAAAAATGACACCGTCACTTTTAATTTAAAAGTGATATAGTATATTAATTTTTTTTATCATATTTATAAAATGACTCAGCCCATTATTCGGTTTATTTCTCAAATCTGGTATAATTATATGAAAATATATATAGAAATTTCAGTTCGATCACTCGTTGCGGGTGTGTTGGCAAAGGATTTTAAGTCCGATAACCAAATATTACAACTAGCAAACATTACAAAAATGTTCAAAGTCTACCTTAAAATATTAATGACTCGTTCATGGTTTTATGATCCAATCAAATTTAGCTTATTAAATAGCCCAAAAAATATAATGTATTTCTTATAACTTCTTTAATTTTTTTTTCATTTTTAACAACATATATTTATACAATATGAGACTTCAATTTAGCTCACTTGATTTATTCCTCCTAAAAAAATACTATATTAATTATATCAAGAAAATAAAAACCAAATCAGTGATGTTATCAATGGAAGTAATAATTTTGTTTCCCTTGTCATGATTCATATCAACATAGTTTAGATAAAATCCAACTTCCCCTACAACATGATGATTAACATTCAGCCCCCAAGGGGTAGCCGAGTTGGTTGAGTATGACATTCTTAAAACCAAAAGGTCATGAGTTCGAGTCCTTCTACATCCGCTTTCTCGGTTGAGCCTGTCACCTTGTGTGGTTTACTTTCTGGCGTTGGTTTGCAGGCTATCGCGTCAGACTGAGGGTTTACCCTGTGCGCACTCATTGCACTCTGAGTAGCGGTTGCGGGTTCCCTCCGAAAAAAAATGATGATTAACATTCATAGTAATTACACCAACCACCGACCATTTGGTAGTGATGGTTCATCAATTATCACAAACAAGTATGTTGTATTAGCTAATAAATCATTGATTATTATAAATCATTGCTAAATGAAATCCACTGACCTAACCTAAGACGGTCACTTCATCACCAATATTGAATAACCCATTATCAATATTAACAAATGATAACTACATATTGGGTTATGTACAACTCCACCCAGGACGTAGTAGTATGACCATTTTAACTCGAATGCACTCACAAAATGTCTTGGGCTATTTTCTTATAATATAATTACAAAGTGGTAGCAAGCAGCAGTTTTTGATTTTTTAATTTAATATTGAATTGTATTGAATAAAAAAATGAAATTTATATCAACATTAATTATGTCGGATGGATTGCGCACATACAAATGAAAAAAAATATATTAATTTCATAATTTGGACTTTCTTTTTTCCATAAAACCCGAACTACAACTACCAATTATACCCAAAAGACTCGACAGGAATAAAATTTACATTTACACTGACACATCATAACCCTTTGGACCATCTAATTTATCTTTGTGGCTTTTATGAATCTCATAAGTATGATAACATGATAATATACAATATGTGTAGTTGATTGAACGATGTATGAAGGTTTACAAATAACACTTGCGACTTATATTTGAATATTTGTGAGTGACGTCTGAAACCTTACGAATAACTTTAGACGGTTTTCTAATGACATCTAGAGTTAGGAGAATAAAAGCAGGAGTTTTGCGAATGACATATTGAGCATGCAAATGACGTTTGAGGGTTTATGAATGACGTCACAAAGTGAATAAGGGTTGAACGTCTGTAACTAATGTTTGGAGGTATCTATAACAAGCAAATATATATTTTCAAATGATGTTTGGAGGTTTTATATTATGACCGAGTATTATAATTTTCAATTGAAAACTTTAAATACTTAATTAAATATTATGATAAATAACTAAGAGCTTGAATTTTTTTTAATTGGATATTGTTACAATATATTTTAGCAGATATTTAATAAATGATTAATTTCTTAACTAAATAGCGTAGCCAATAGTTGAGAGCTTTCCAATTTTTCAACATGATATCATAGTAAATAACTGAATAGCTAACAAATTCTCAACTACATATTGTAATAAGTAGTCCAGAAAGTTTCAAACTCTCAATGTATGAAAACCAAGATGTAGTGTTATTAGAGATTTTCGATTTGAAACGTAACTTTTTTAGTATTTTCTAACATTTAACGCCTAAAACTAGCATATGTTTTAAAAGTAAAAATTATGTATTTTATTAACAAAAAAGTACAAAAAAAATCCAAAACTATCATCACCCTTAGCAAATAACAAATTAGGTAAATGATCAATTCTTCCCCCATTGTCTGATATTCTTTATTTAAAAACTTTGATTTGAAATTATCATTTCATTCATATTCGTCTCGTTCTCCCTCTATCTTTTTTCTTATTAATTTTTCCATATATTCTTCCATGTTTCTTATTTCATGATTGGTCAACTCATTCGAAACCAAAAAAGCAGCAAACCCTCATGCAAACGTTATTACCCATAATGTATAAGAGTGGTTTATATAAGATAGAGTTATACATGTCCGCACATGGTGTTAGTATTATTAATGTTGATAATGACATTTTTAATATCAATGTTGGGTCACAAGATGGACTAGAGGAGTCGTATCACAAGACTTGACCTTAATAATGATCATTTTACTTATAAGTGCCATCCTATGATAGCCAAGCTATAACGTTTACCAAATAGATCATATAAATAATCCACAATACTTTAGCCATTTTAGTAGTTGAATCGATAAGGTTTCTCTGACTATCAAAGATGAATTAATTTTGTTACAAAGGATTCTGGTTTTAACCCCAACTTAAGTTGGAATTCCCTGGAAGTTTTCTTAAGTAAAGCCTTTTAGCCCTACTTAAAAACGATAAATGCAGATGAAGTTGCGGTTTATGCAGCCACGAGGCCATAACATATTGGGTAAGCAACAAGGTTCGATTAAGAAAGGAACATGGCATCTCGTGTCAAAGTAACACATACACTAATATTACTAAACCACACACTCTTAATACCTTGAAGGTCATTCTACAGTCTAAATAGCTTATCAACCAACACATTCACAATTGAATTATTTGTGGTTATATTATAACCAATTGACACTATATTATATAAGTTAGGATAATATCATCATGTCTCAAATAAACAAATTTTTTTTTGATATATGGTCAGGGTTTGCTTAAGTTTAGTGTGATCATGGTGTGATCAGATGTACGTGAATTTTCATAAGGGCAGACGACATAAGGAAGAAGTTATCAGAGTCAATTTTGATAAGAATACAATCACTTTGGATGTAATAGGATCGTCCTGTTATTTGTTGGACCTAGAGAATCGTTTGCTCGTAGCCACATATCATAGAGCTTATTTTTGTAGCAATAGCTATTGAAGTCTACAATAGATGCAATCTATATATCAAAGCTAGTTGAGTCTGTAGGTGTATAGATGGCATTAAAATCCTCGAAGATGACCAAAAAAATATCATGGTCAGTTCTCTTTGTTTTATATATGTCATCATTGAATACCTATATTTCGATAAAACTAACAATTATGCGGGTGTTAAAGCCGCTAACCTTAGAAGATAAATTAGAGTGATACATAATGGATTGAAATAAGGAAAACGCAAGGGTTCCAGAAAATCTAGATCCTACTAAGAGGGTATGCCATGTGGGTTGTCAACAATTTGAGAAGGTCATTATGAAGTTGATAGTGGATCTAACTTTAGGCTCATGGACCAAAGTAAACAAATAAAGGAAATATTGGTGTTGAAATAAAATTAGTCATATTTTTTTATCGTATTAGATTGTTTAAGCCACATACATTCCTAGATGCAATGATTATTAATTAAAAACTTACAATGGATTTTTCTGAAGTCATGGTTCCTTAAAGGACCATATCCCCTTAAGTACATCCACGACTAGCATTCACTTTTTTTATCTTTCAGTTCAACATATTGTGGGAGATAACTTTAACATCTCTAGCCAATTGTTCTATTTTTATGCTCATATCAAACTTGGTTTGGTCCATCTGATTCATCGGTTGGTTGTCCAAATGGGTAGATCTAATAAAGCATATTGTGTCCACGTCAATGGATTATTTAAGATACTTATCATTTTTTGTTCCTAAATTAGAGCCTTTTTTACGATGTTAAGAATAATGGTTTGGCTCCAATGATAGAGGATTGCATAGGAGGGGTGCGTATCGTGCACATGACCGTGAAATATCCAAACATATCCCAGTTGTTTCCAGATAAGGGAATATCATAGTATTATAATTTCAAAGTAGTCGCTTTACACATGCATAAAATGGGTAAATCACTATAAAGTTTGGGCTTAACCCAGATCACAATAAAAACTCTCACAAATCCAAAAAGACTACGACTCTCAATCTATTTGTCTATATATTTGGGTCTTCAAAAGCAGTGGAAATATAGATTAAATAAGAAATAAGCTTCCAGATTGGCTATGTATTCTTCCAACTAAAGGCACCCCAATATATTATCTATAGTTTCCTTAACTTGGGCCTCCGATGGTTTGTATTAGAGTAAGTACTCTATTAGGCACTTCCACAAAGTCTTAAGGGTTTCATTTATATTGTTATGCAGCACTAGAAGCTCATGGTCTGAGAACTCAATATTTGAGATTGCTTTACTAATATAGAGAACGATTGTCTCAACTCTGGTCATGATTTTTACCGGGAATATAAGATATCGGAAGGGGTCTAGATAGTAATTGGGATGTTAGGTTTAGGTTTGGGCGTTGGGTTATGGAGGTTGAAAGAGGAACCAAAAGGGCTTAGGTAGTTGAAGGGATGACTGGAAGTATAATGGTTGGAGAGGTGGAAAGATAGGCTGGTAGTGTTAATAGATGAACCTGTTAAAGATATAAGGCTCAAGCCCTTAGCCATTTATTATATTTATAGATAAGATCATCTACACTATGTAATTAACCCACTTTCTAAATAATACAAAAACACTAGTCGTTCTCTTTTTTCTCTTTTGTTCTTTATTCAACATGGTATTAGAGCCCGGAGTCATCAGATCGGGGAAACATAGCGATATTCATATTTTGTGGATCTATCAGGTATTCAATTTCATATTAGAATTAGATTTTGGTTTGCCATTAGATTTTTTAAATTTTTTTTTGATACTCTCAGCAATTTTGGATTGTGTATTGACATTAATCTTAACAAAGCAGGTTAAAATCCGATAGAGGGTTGTTTTATTGTTTTGATTTGGGAGGAGATAATCTACTTAGTTATTTGAGTTATTATTCAATAAATATAAAATATAGTGAGTTATTTGAATTATATTATTGTTTTGATTTGTGAGGAAATAATCTACTGAGTTATTTGAGATTTTACGATTGAATTAATCGGTAAAATTGCAAGTGAATTAATCGGTAAACACCGAATGTATTTTGTAATATAATTAATTGGTGAAATTGCAAGTGATTAATTGTTGAAACGACAAGGAATTGATCGATGAAATTGTATCAGTGAATTAATTGCAGAGATTTAATTGGTGAAATTGCAAGAAATTAATTGATGAAATTACATGAGTGAATTAATTACAAAGAATAATTGGTGAAGTTGTTGAGAATTAATTTCATAAAATTAATTGCAATTAGCATTGAAATATTAAAGTGAAATATTAGAGTAATTTGCCACTAATTGATTTGAGTGCTTACAATTATTTTATAATTAAATAATATTACAATTATATTTAATTATTTGATAATTATTTATACAATAATCAGATCACAAAATCATTAAAAGTGATTCAATTTTTGGTTTTCGGATCTGTTGTGTGCACCCTCAGTCAAACGGTCTGATTGAAAGTCAAACGGTGTCCGGTTTTGCTAATTTTGGAGAGCGTGTTCGGGATATCCAATCCTTCAATATGAATGGTTGGATTATGATTTGGTGGTACGGTTTGGGAGAAATCACTATTGTAAGAGTGCAACAATTTTTTGGTAAAACCGTGAATTCAATTTGATTTTGATTTTGATTTTGATTTTGATTGAGAATTGGGAATTGGGAAATAGGAATTGGGAATTGGGAATTGGGAATTAGGAATTGGGAATTGGATTTAGTTTGGTATTTGGACATGGTATTTGGATTTAGTTTGGTATTTGGACTTGGATTTGGATTTGGATTTAATTGAGTATTCAATTTGATTTTACTCGACCACTAAGATTTTAAATTTGGACTTCGTTTGACTTTGGAATTGAGATTTGATTAAGATTTTGATTTAAGTTTTCAGATTTAGATTTGGTATCTCTTGATTGTCTGATTTTATTCGATTTGATATTGTGGATCTTATTGCGAATATGATAGGAAAAGATGATTTTCTAGAATATACTAGTAACAAACTGAATAAGAAGAACTTTGTTATGTCTACATTTGCATACCATTCAGGTATGTCCTCGACTTCCACTTCAGGATTTGATTCATCATTGTGGATTTTGGATTCAGGTGCGTCTCATCATATGCCACCTCACATGTGGAATTTTGTTTCGTTATCTCATGTTTCACCCATATTTGTTTTGTCTGCTAGTGCTAAACCAATGTCATTAAAGGGTATTCACTCTATTTGTACCCCTCATATATCGTTATCCGATTTTTACTATGTTCTCACCCTTGCTTTAAATCTTGTTTTTGTTAGCCAATTGTGTACATCTGGTTATTGTTTCTTGTTTTCTAATTCTGTTATCAACAGACTATAGAGTGTTTGGGACAGGTTATAAAAGAAGGGAGCTTTATATTTTAGATAAACTCGAAGTAACATATGTGGATATCTATGGTGTTGATAGTGGAAAACATACTTGAGTGATATTGTTGCCTCTGGTGTTGATTTGTCTTTGTTTCGTTTAAATCATTCATCATCTCAGTTTTGTCTTTGGCATTCTCGTCTAAGACATGTATCTGCGTCGTGTTTAAATTTCTTAGTCTCTACAGGTACTTTATGTCATTTAAACACTTATAATATCTGAGATTGTAGTGGTTATAAACTTGCAAAATTTCCAGCGTTAAGATTTAATGAAAGTATCACTTCTTCTATTGCTCCGTTTGATATTATTCATTATGATGTTTGGGGTCTATCTCCTGTCTCCACAAAGGGTGGTTCGTTCTACTATGTTTCTTTCATCGATGATTATACTCGATATACTTGGGTTTACCTTTTGAAATAAAAATCAGACTTCCTCGGAATTTATAAAGAATTTCAGCCACTTGTTAAGACTCAACATTTTGCTGTAATAAAATGCTCTAGGTGTGACTTAGGAGGTGAATATACATCCAATGATTTTAAATAGTTACTTGCATCTAATGGTACCATACATCAGTCTTCTTGCACTGACACCCCTCAGCAGAATGGTGTTCCAAACTCATTAGCTTTCCGCTCTTTATCAGACTCATACATGGGATATAGTTAAACCTTCATCCGGTAAGCATATAATCATATGTCGATGGGTTTTTAAAATTAAAACAAAATCTGATTGGTCTGTTGAAAGATATAAGGCTCTTTTTGTAGCAAAAGGGTATTAACAGAAGTATGGTATGGATTATGATGAGACATTTTCCCTAGTAGAAAAAATGACAACAATTCGTACTCTTATTACAGTTGCATCTGTTCGCCAGTGAGAAATCTTCCAACTAGATGTCAAAAATGCATTTTTGAATGGTGATCTTCGTGATGAGGTTTATATGATTCCTCTTCTAGGTGTTTCTCACCAACCAAGTGAAGTTTTTCGACTAAGGAAAGCTTTATATGGTCTCAAACAAGCTCATCGTGCCTGGTTTGAAAAATTATCTATAATTATTACTTCACTTGGTTTCTTTGCTAGTAATCATGATTCGGCCTTGTTTATTAGATGTACGAGTGCATGACGAATTATTTTATCCCTATATGTAGATGATATGATCATTAGAAGTGATGATATTGATGACATTGAGGCACTAAAACGTGATTTGGCTCACCGTTTTGCGATGAAAGACTTGGGACTATTATGTTACTTTTTAGGTATTGAGGTAACTCACTCTCCAAAAGGTTATATTCTCTCTCAGACTAAATATATATCTAATTTATTCGAGCGAGCGTGACTTTCTGATAAGAGAACGGTAGATACCCCTTTTGAAACCAATGCTCAGTATTCTCCGACCGACGTCGAACTCTTGTAGGGAGCTTGGTCTATCTTACAGTTACTCGGCCAGATATAGCTTATGCTATTCATGTGGTTAGTCAGTTTAATACTGCTCCTACATCCGTCCATTGGGGATTCGTTCTTCAAATATTGAGATATTTTCGTGGCAGTCAATCCCAGAGCATTTTATTTCCCTTAAACTCTTTACTTGAACTACGTGCCTATAACGGTGCTGAATCGTATAGTGATCCTCATGACCGAAAATTTACTACTGGTTTCTGTATTTTTCTTGGAGATTCATTAATATCATAGAAATGAAAGAAACAAGATGTTGTCTCTAGATTGTCTACTGGATCTGAATACCGTGCTATAATCGTCACGCATGTGTGATTGTTTGGTTACTATGGCTTCTTGCAGATATTGAGGTTAATATTATTAAACCCACTTCCTTACATTGTGATAACAAAAGCGCCATGGTGATAGCCAAGAATTATGTTTTTTCATGAGAGGACAAAGCACATTGAAATAGATTGTCACTTTAATCGGCATCATCTTCAGATCGACACCATCTCGCTTTCATATGTTCCATCAACTTTACAGGCTGCTGATATTTTCACGAACGCTCAGTCAACAGTGCGGTTTTGTTTTCTTTGCTACAAACTCTCAATGTTTATTTCGGTTGCATTGTGAGTTTGAAAGAGGGTGTTAAAGATATAAAGCCCAAGCTCGTTAGCTATTTATTATATCTGTAAATAAGAACATCTACACTATGTAATTGACACACTTTCCAAATAATACAAAAACCATAGCTGTTATTTTTTTTCTCTTTTGTTCTTTATTTAACAGGACCAACTGGGATTAGAGGATGCTTATATGAGAGTCCAGTGGTATTAGAGAGGAGATGATAGGTATTCCACCTTCTATATTTGGGTCTAAGGTCCACCTTTTTAACCACCTAGTTCATTTTCCGTGTAAACTAGGTCTGTGCAAGTAGATACACATGTTATCCAAGATCGATGGTCCACAACGCGGGTTGGAAGAAGAAGGCTTACTCGATTTTAGAAATTGGGTGTAAAGGTTTTATGTTGTTTGGTCTTTTAAAGAATTAGATCAGTGATATTGGGTATACTAGATTGTGGTTCAGTTATTAGTTGGTTTTTGGATTTGTGCTTTTTCTTCTTAGAATGATTGTGTATAAAATTATACATTTATTATATTCAATGATAAGTATATGGGAAGAAAGCCTACAATACTTATGAGGACCCATAAGCTTTAGTGGTCTCTCTATGGATAACATATTTCTCCACCATTAAATTGTCCGTAGCATTCATCTCTTTTTGATTTCTAATAACAATATGGCTTCCGTAGATGGCCTATCCTCCATAGAAAAACTTTAAACCAATGAAGTTTATTCTCCCAAGTAAAACCGCAGTAAAACAAAGTCATTCCCCATATATTTTCAGTAAATTCGAAACCTCATTTAGATCCAAACGGAATATATTTTACACCTAAATCATCGTCTTTTGATTTACAATGTAGTGTAAGCAACACTCCTTCTCTTAAACTATTTTCTAACACTACTTCTCTTAAACTATTTTCTACTTCAACAAATTATTGTGGTCCCAAACCTATATCATTGACAGAAGTTGCATCATAAAATTTCATGTATGATGAAAAATATATCATCAATAATAGAAGATGTAAATATTTCATATTTATTTGTAAAAATTATGTTGTTTTTTATACATAATACATAATACAAAATAAAAGATATATTTATAAAAAAAGAGAATCTTATTCAATCCATAATTAATATTCAGGTAAAAAGTCATTCTTTTCGATATACATTATTATTTACATGGTTAAGATTTGAAGAATATATATAACTGTCATATTTCATATTAAATGACCAATGTTTTCAATTAATAAAAAGTTTCAATATTAAATTATTGTTAATGTAACCGGTTTAAATTTATTTGTTTTCCTATTTTGATATACAAGCATTTAAATTTTATCATTTAATCCTAAGTATAACTTTTTCCATGCTAATAGTATCATAAAAAAGTGTTCTAATTAATTAAAATGAATATCGGATATGAGAGTTTTTCAATATCGGATCTCGGACTTTTTTTCAATGTCGGATATCGGATTTTTCAAATTTTTATGATATTAACTTCATATTCCAAGCTATTTTTCAAATTTTTATGATATTAACTTCATATTACGAGCTTACAACTTGCATAGCCCATATGTTTTGATTGAAACTATAATCATAGATGATATTATTAATCTCTCTTGGAAATCAAATAATGGACATCGTTGTAGATTTTTCTCAAGGAGGGAGGGGGGGGGGGGGGGGTGATGATGCTGTTGATCTCTTGGATGTTGCTGCAATATATAACACTTGCAAATCTAATATGAGATAGCTAGTTCCATAGTCCACCATAGATTATGTCTGAAACTTAGAGATTATTATTAAGCCTTGAGTTACACATACCCATAATGGGTTACAAGAAATGTTAGGAGGAGGTAATGATCAAACGAGAAGGAAGTTTCCTCCATATTATCCATCGTCACCCTGTACAACTGACTAGCCAGAGGCCTAAGATGTAATTTTTTCCTTTAATTCCATGAGGGAGAGGAGAGTAAATCTAAGGGTCATAAGTTATTTTTTTATCAGTTCTAATCTAATTGTACCAAAGTTGAGTTGTTTTTTTACTTATTCAGGACCGCAAATATTAAAGGACTATCGTCTGATTAAAAAAATTAGGTAAAAAATCTCAAGGTAGCCCTCCTTCGTAGGCAATGTAACATTAGAATACGCCACTTTATCCTTCAAAACTTTCAAATCATGGTTGGACCAGAGAAATCGAGGAAAGCATTAGGAAATATATTTGAGAATTTTTGAAGCGATAATAAATATTAAGCACTAATATACATGACCAACAAAAAGAACAGACTTGATGAGTTGAAGTCAAAAAACGTAGGATAGATGTTTGGAGGTCCATGAAACCATACTCGAAGTGATATTGTGAAGAAGAGGGCGTCAATAGGTATATAAAAGTCGCCTCATGAGGAGGATAACTCATAGAAATTTGACATGAAGAGATCTGACCATATACTTTAAAATATTGATGAGATCATTTTAAAATGTGATGCGAACCCCAAAAGAGAGAAAATATCATTCAAACCATATTTAATAATATGTAGGGATATAAGATCACCATAATATATAATCATTAAGTCGTTATAAAAATAAAAGGTTTATTATTTTGAGCTTATAATATTTCTACTCGAATTTAAGATTTATGTCGTTGCCGTTTTCATTCAGAATACTATATAGAACTTGCATTATAAGAACGAAAATAAAAAAAGGAGAGAGGGTCACCTTAGCTAAGACCTTTCTTACCATGAAAATTACCGTTATGATCACTATTAATGTTAATATTGTAGGAAGATATGGGAATACATTGGATGAACCACGAGATCGTCATTTTTGACAAGTCCATAAAACAATGATATCAAGAAGGAGGTGTAAGTAAATAATTTCAAAGTCACTCAAAATTTTATTTTTTAGTGTAGCCCTCTTGCCTTTGCTGTTAGTGTGGTAACCACTGAGAAGTTTTTAGAAAGAAGGATGTTTTCGAAGAGGCTTTTCCCGAAACAAAAATTGGTTGAGATTTATCAATCATGTAAGGGAAAAAGTCTTTGATTTTGTCAATCATTCTCTTGGAGATAATCTTGTACACGGTATTACATAATGTAATAGGCTTGATATATACGGTGTAAGTGGGGTTGTTTTTGGTAAAAAGAAAGATGGTAGAACTGGAACTCCAAAATAGATCCAAACGTTTTGAGTTGGGAATTATGTATGGTCTAAGAAAATATACCAAAATTGAAACACAGTCATTGAATCTAAATTTTTGATATTATTCCACCTGCTAAAAACGTTTCTTTCATCATTGCCACTTATTAAATGCATATAAAATTATAACGATTTCTTAAATAGAAAAAACCATACTAAAAACATTCATAAAAGAAATAATGCTTTTCATTTATAAGAAACGTTTTTTTCTCTTTAATGATATGTATTAGTTTTTAAGTATTTATATTTGTTATTTATAAATTATTCTATTAAATTATTTTAGGTATATTAATAATTATAAAATAATATTTTTATTAATTTTATTATTTATAAATATTTACACAATGATATATATATATATATATATATATATATATAAAAGTTTAGGGTAAAATACCATTTAAGATCCAAAACCCTAATTATTATCCACCAAAGCTCCATATTTTCATTATTCTTCAATGATCCGTTTTAGTCAAATATTTACCATTGAAGACCCACTAACATTATAAATACCTATACTTTCTAATATAAAAGGATTTTAGACCAATATTTCACCTTTTTCTCCAATTTTTTTCTCTCTCTACGTGAATAGAACAACTCTAAGCGATTCTTCATTTTTTTATTCAATTTTTTTGTTTTTCTTTTGTTTTCGTATGTTTTTTGTTGTGTTTTTATTTGATTTCAAAGTTTGATTTTGAATATCTGTTTAGATAAGTCGATTTGTGTGTGGTAAGTCGATTTTTGATTTCAAAAATAAGGGTGCTCGAGATCTGTTTTCGTTTCTGATTTTTGGTATTTACATGGTTTTTACGTTACTAATGTAGTTTATATGTTGTATTTTAGTTAGTTTTTCGTCGCCTCTAATATGGTTTTGAATTTCTGAAATTTATGTATTGAGTAAAACGCAGAGGAAGGAGATGCGAAACGTTTGTATTTGTACGTACGGATAGTTGTGAAACGTGCAATTCTTCTAGAATGGTAGATGCAAAACACGATTTTGATAGATGCGACACGTTTGTATCTGTACGTACGGATAGTTGCGAAACGTACAATTCTTCTACAATTGTAGATGCAAAACATGATTTTGATGGATGCGAAACGTTATTTGTTCTTTTAAAAATAAATTTAAAAAAAATCAAAACATATCATAAGTGGTATTAGTCTTGTTCGTCTTAAAAAAACAAAACCAACGGTATTTTCGGATTTTTTTGTGAGCTACAATTTACAAAATACAGACTTTTAAATTTTTTAAATTTATAGGGTAATCGAAGAAGATGCGAAACCTTCTTTGTTTTGATACATGCGAAACTTTCTTTGTTTTGATACATGCGAAACCTTCTTTATTTTGATAGATGCGAAACCTTCTTTCTTTTGATAGATGCGAAACCTTCTTTCTTTTGATAGATGAGAAATCTTTTTGTTTTGATAGATGCGAAACCTTCTTTATTTTGGTAGATGTTAAACCTTCTTTATTTTGATAGAAGTAAAACCTCCTTTGTTTTGATAGATGCGAAACCTTCTTTATTTTGCTAGATGAGAAACCTTTTTGTTTTGATAGATGTGAAACCTTTTTTATATTGGTAAATGCTAAACGAGTAACTAGATGCAAAATCATATAACTAAGAAACGTGTGTAAAATATTGCAAAAAAAATCAAAATATATCATGAACGGTACTAGTTTTGTTCGTCTTAAAAAAACCAATGACATTTTCAGACTCTTTTTCCGAATTACGGTTTAAAAGATACAGCCTTTTAAAAATAAAACTAAAAAAAAGAAAAAAAAATTAAAAAATTTAAAGTATAAATTTTTTTAAAAATTTAAGTTTTTTTTTGTCTTTAATAAGTTTGTTGGTTGAACTTTTAATGATAAGTTTCTATTAATTTATCAAATTTGACAAAATTATGAAATAAAAACTAACAAACGATGATATTAGTGGTTCGGGTTCTTTTAACCATGACATAATAACCAAACGAGTCCGTATGAAACAATCCATATTTTTCGTTAAACTTAAGTGACTTTAATTAGGATGGATGTCTAGATAGGATATAGCTCGTTTACAAAAAGTGGAATATGTTTAATTGTTTGTACGTAATTAGTTGTTTTTTTTATAAGTAAAACTAAATTTTAAAATTAATTTTTTAATAAAAGCACATAATCAAATATAATTTGATATTTATTTATTGAATGTAAAAACGGTGACAAAATAATTTTCAAAGTGGTCTTAATTTTATACTATATAAACTCATCATACACAAAAAAAATTTCACTATAGCAGATTATAGATTATATGCAATAGTTGTGAGTTTAATATTTTAAATAAATATAAATTATAATAATCTATTTTTAAACTTTTTCGTATTTATAAAAGAGCTTATCAAATTCTTTTAATCTTTTAAATAATTATTAAATAATTATTTTTATTTTATATAATAATAATAAAATATAATAAATGATAAGTATATGGGAAGAAGGCCTACAATACTTATGAGGACCCATAAGCTTTAGTGGTCTCTCCATGGATAACATATTTCTCCACCATTAAATTGTCCGCAGCATTCATCTCTTTTTGCTTTCCAATAACAATATGGCTTCCGTAGATGGCCTATCCTCCATGGAAAAACAGTAAACCAATGAAGTTTATTCTCCCAAGTAAAACCGCAGTAAAACAAAGTCGTTCCCCATATATTTTCAGTAAATTCGAAACCCCATTTAGATCCAAACGGAATATATTTTACACCTAAATCATCGTCTTTTGATTTACAATGTAGTGTAAGCAACACTCCTTCTCCTAAACTATTTTGGACTTCAACATAATTTTGTGGTCCCAAACCTATATCATTGACAGAAGTTGCATCATAAAATTTTATGTATGATGAAAAATATATCATCAATAATAGAAGATGTAAATATTTCATATTTATTTGTAAAAGTTATGTTGTTTTTTTATACATAATACAAAATAAAAGATATATTTATAAATAAAAAAAGAGAATCTTATTCAATCCATAATTAATATTCAGGTAAAAAGTCATTCTTTTCAATATACGTTATTATTTACATAGTTAAGATTTGAAGAATATATATAACTGATAGCTCACCTTATCATATTTCATATTAATTGAGCAATGTTTTCAATTAATAAAAAGTTTCAATATTAAATTATTGTTAATGTAACAGGTTTAAATTTATTTGTTTTCCTATTTTCATATACAAGCATTTCAATTTGATCATTTAATCCTAAGTATAACTTTTTCCATTCTAATAGTGTCATAAAAAAAGTGTTCTAATTAATTAAAATGAATATCGGATATCAGATTTTTTCAATATCGGATCTCGGACTTTTTTTCAATGTTGGATATCGGATTTTTCAAATTTTTATGATATTAACTTCATATTCCAAGCTATTTTTCAAATTTTTATGATATTAACTTCATATTCCGAGCTTACAACTTGGATAGCCCATATGTTTTGATTGAAACTATAATCATAGATGATATTATTAATAGTTTCAGAGCCGAAGTTGCATAAAACACGTTTTAGAAATAAATTAACTCTCAACTTAGAAGCTTGTCTCGTGTGGACAATTTGTTACAAATAGCAAGCCAAATAATAAATGAATGACGGATAGTATTATACATATGTTGTACTAAGTCGGCCTACTTAACATAGTGGATGGACGTACGAATGACGTTGTAAGTGTTTTTTATTGTAATGCTTGTGATTTCTCTTTTGGAAATCAAATAATGGACATCGCTGTAGATTTTGCTGAAGGAGGGAGGGGGGGGGGGGGGGTGATGATGCTGTTGATCTCTTGGATGTTGCTGCAATATATAACACTTGCAAATCCAATTTGAGATAGCTAGTTCCATAGTCCACCATAGATTATGTCTGAAACTTAGAGATTATTATTAAGCCTTGAGTTACACATACCCATAATGGGTTACAAGAAATGTTAGGAGGAGGTACTGATCAAACGAGAAGGAATTTTCCTCCATATTATCCATCGTCACCCTGTACAACTAACTAGCCAGAGGCCTAAGATGTAATTTTTTCCTTTAATTCCATGAGGGAGAGGAGAGTAAATCTAAGGGTCATAAGTTATTTTTTTACCAGTTCTAATCTAATTGTACCAAAATTGAGTTGTTTTTTTACTTATTCAGGACCACAAATATTAAAGGACTATCGTCTGATTAAAAAAATTAGGTAAAAAATCCCAAGGTAGCCCTCCTTCGTAGGCAATGTAACATTAGAATACGCCACTTTATCCTTCAAAACTTTCAAATCATGGTTGGACCAGAGAAATCGAGGAAAGCATTGGGAAAGATATTTGAGAATTTTTGAAACGAGAATAAATATTAAGCACTAATATACATGACCAACAAAAAGAACAGACTTGATGAGTTGAAGTCAATCAACGTAGGATAGATGTTTGGAGGTCCATGAAACCATACTCGAAGTGATATTGTGAAGAAGAGGGCGTCAATAGGTATATAAAAGTCGCCTCATGAGGAGGATAACTCATAGATATTTGACATGAAAAGATCTGACCATATACTTTAAAATATTGATGAGATCATTTTAAAATGTGATGTGAACCCCAAAAGGGAGAAAATATCATTCAAACCATATTTAATAATATGTAGGAATATAAGATCACCATAATATATAATCATTAAGTCGTTAGAAAAATAAAAGGTTTATTATTTTGAGCTTATAATATTTCTACTCGAATTTAAGATTTATGTCGTTGCCGTTTTCATTAAGAATACTACATAAAACTTGCATTATAAGAACGAAAATAAAAAAAAGGAGAGAGGGTCACCTTAGCTAAGACCTTTCTTACCATGAAAATTACCGTTATGATCACTATTAATGTTAATATTGTAGGAAGATGTGAGAATACATTGGATGAACCACGAGATCGTCATTTTCGACAAGTCCATAAAACAATGATATCAAGAAGGAGGTGTCAGTAAATATTTTTAAAGTCACTCAAAATATTATTTTTTAGTGTAGCCCTCTTGCCTTTGCTGTTAGTGTAGTAACCACTGAGAAGTTTTTAGAAAGAAGGATGTTTTCGAAGAGGCTTTTCCCGAAACAAAAATTGGTTGAGATTTATCAATCATGTTAGGGAAAAAGTCTTTGATTTTGTCAATCATTCTCTTGGAGGTGATCTTGTACACGGTATTACATAATGTAATAGGCTTGATATATACGGTGTAAGTGGGGTTGTTTATGGTAAAAAGAAAGATGGTAGAAGTGGAACTCCAAGATGGATCCAAACGTTTTGAGTTGGAGAACTAAATGAGACTTAGCTGAATATATTATTTCCCACAATGTTCCACGAGTTTTTATAGAAACTAGAGTTGAAACTATTATGCCTGAATCTATCAATATTGAATAATACAATCTTAGTTTCATCGCACATTACCATACGAGTCATAGATGTCTTATCCAACATACTAACTTTAGTAATAAGGATGACCAAAAATCTATTAATACTCGGGTAAACAGGAGGGTGCTTGGGATCAAGAAGATCTTTGAAGTAGCTCATCAGGATCGCTCCTGTTATATTATTATATTATCATAAAATACATATATTGAAATTGTGTTACAACTATACGGATTGAAAAACTGCAAAACCCTGAATACTCCTATAGTAAAGGGTGACAGACCAAGTTTTGGTCAATGTATAAAGACAAACAATTGACATTGAGGAAATGAAAACGATCAATTATGCTTTGGCAGTTTAGAGTTTAATGTATGCTCAAGTTTTTACTAGGCCACACACTGCTTTTATTGTGAATATATTGAAAATGCATATAAGTAACTCGGGTATGACCATTGGAAATCATTGAAAGGGTACTCTAATATATATGCAAGGCACAACATGGCACATGTTGACATATAGGAAGTCAGAACGACTGAAGATCATTGGTTCTTCCGACTTAGATTTTTTTGGATGTGTGGACAAACTGAAAAATCACTTCGGTCAACATATTCTTATGGACTTGAGGTACAATATCCTGGAAAAGTGTAAAGCAAACACTTATTGCATCAGCCACCATGGCGGAAGATTTTCTGCACATTTGGAGGCATCACACCACTCGTTGTGGCTGTGGAATTTTGTCACTAGATTGCATATTGTATAAGAGATAGAAGGTCCAATGAGGTTGTATTACGAGAACAACTATGCAATGCAATACTCTAACACTAACAGTAGCTCGTCTAAATCCAAATACATATATATAAATTTCGTGTTTGTTAAAGAGAGAGTTCAGATGGATCAGACAAATATAGAGCACATAGGCACAAACTCCATGATAGTAAATTCTCTTACAAATGTGTTATTGCTAAGGTTTTCCATGAGCAAACCATCAGAATATGTGTAATTAATTTAAAGGATTGTTAGTTTCAGTAGGAGTGTAATATGATCTAATAAATATTTGCAATATTGTCTACATAAAGTTTTATTGCAATATATAGCTTGTTTAGATTTATTGACATATAATACTCTATTATATATCCAAGGCATGACCATTTAAGAGTAGATGTGTACGATTATATTTCATATTGTTCTTAAAACTACACACCTTCATTGGACCAAGTAATTGATTAATAGAAATAATTGGATTAATGTTACATCTTATTATTCACATTATGAGAAAAGGGTTTTTAGTAATTTATTCTTTATTGATCATACACGTGATTATACCGTTCACTTATTGACAATAAATTAAGGGGCCTCATTAAAGTTAAATATTTTTTTAAACAAGCACTAATACATTTGAGAGGGAGTTTGTAAGAGATATTTTAATGAAATCAGTGATTAATTTTAAAAGGTTTTGCTCAAAAGAAAATAAAGAAAATAAATTCACAATTTGTTTTAAGTATTGGAGAATAAGGTTTTGGGTAAAGTTATTCCCCGGTAAGTTCTATTGTTTTCTTCATCTCAAATTTTCAAAACAACACTCAACACTTGTTTTTACCTTTTGCCCCTTATTTACTTTTTAATTTATATTTTGATGTCATTATGCATAATCCAACTTTTATTCTAACAAACACATCATTATATCAATTTACACCCAACAATGTAATATAGTCTTGTCTTTTAGTTATACATTTATCTAATATCAAAATCTGTTTTCAAAAAAACTAAAATCAAATCTTAATTTTACATATTCAATTTTGATATACCCACTCTGATAGTTGTTTGCTACAAAACAAAAATCTAAATTTGATTGCCACTCAAAATTAGTTGTTTAAAAAAAATTACATATGATTCTGAGATGCCAAATCGGAATAATGAGTAATTGTTTTTAAAAATAACTAATTCTAAGTGGTTATCTCGAAATTGCATGCGTTTTTTTAAATAACACATGATACCATCAATTCTTACATAGGTTAAATCTCTTTGATTATTGTTTATATTTTCTTTTCTGGAAATCGATTACATCAATTGTTCA
The DNA here is from genome assembly GCA_036936605.1 of Limnanthes douglasii subsp. nivea. Taxonomy (NCBI): domain Eukaryota; kingdom Viridiplantae; phylum Streptophyta; class Magnoliopsida; order Brassicales; family Limnanthaceae; genus Limnanthes; species Limnanthes douglasii. Next base: position 250,269,823 of record JAUPFV010000001.1, on the reverse strand, counting down.
TAAAATCGATTTTCATGATTTTTTCAAAAATCGATTTCATGAAACTTTCTAAAACTTTATTTGCTTTATTGTTTTTTTTCTTTTTTTCTCTAGGAAATCAATTTCCATGAGGTATAAGATGGTGATGAGGAGGTTGACGATCAAATAGAAGTGGAGCATAATGAGGGTGGTGATCAAGAGGAAGTTGACCAATAGGAGGCTGGTGACGTTCAAAAGGAAGTTAGTGGACACGACATTGGCGTTGATCAAGAGGGAGCGATGAAGCATTGCAAATGTCGTGGGTATGCTCTACCTAAACCAAAGTTCAGTTTGGACCGTAAACAGGTCACAATCTACGAGGAGATGTAAGTTTCTTAGTAATGTACAACTACATTTATTTCCATCTAAGTATTATTTATGTTTTCCTAAACTAATTTTGTTTCATTTCAGGCAACTACATATGATATTCCGCAGTGGTTTACCCCTGGAATAAGGCTTCGGCTTATAGGTTTATGGGATACTTTTGAGAAGACACCCTCTGATTTTAGGGCTGACATGCAGAAGACATTCAAGGTACTAATCGTCTTATTATTTGTCCATGTATTAACTTGTAGAATTGTATAACTGATTTGTCTTTCTTTTGTTTTGTTTTGTTTGCAGCAATACTACATTGTACAAGAATGCAATCATGATGCTGTCCACATGTTGTTCTTGGTACAACTAAATAGTTGTTACAAGAATTTTGTAGCTATGACGAAGGGAAGTTCCTTTAGGAGAACCAACCTGCAACGTCATTTAGTCGAGCTGAACAATGTCCGACCACCATTCTTAACGAATATGCCAAAATTATGGAAGTCATGGTTTGACTTCTGGTGCAGTCCTAAGAAAATGAAGTTGTTAAAAACTAACTCGAGAAACCGCAAAGCTCATCATGGTGGGGCAGGGACTCATGTTGGTGGGTCTAGGAGCCATTCCCGATTAGTTAGTCAGGATGAAGTGTTTTTAATTTGTTTGAATTTAAGTTGAGTTTATGTTTTTAAGAAACTAATTTTTACCCTCTAGTGCAGTTTGAGGAAACTGCAGAAATTTTTTCGGTGGCCAAATGCCTGAGGTTTACATACGGCAACAAGGATGCCCTTGACAATGGTACGTTGGAATTTGTGAACCTTTCGTCTTCTAAAATCATGGTAATTTTTTGGTTAAATCTATTTCTTATAAGATTATATGTATATGTAAGTAGTATCTTGTATATTTGGTTTAGTTGGTCATTGTGTATATATGTTACATATTAGGAATTAGTAATTGTTTTCGTTATCTTGTGGGTTCCAAAAGAAATATCTATATATGTTGTATAGTAAGATCACTAATTGTTTGTATTTTGAATGACATTGTCTACATATGTTGCATAGTAGGATTACTAATTGTTTTTGTTTCCTTGCCATTTCGAACGACTATTTGGATATATGTTTTACAATACAGTTGGTGTTTCTTCTCTCGTGTTGTAAGCATTGGTTTTATATATTTTCTTATGGGTTATTGCCTTTTTTTGTAAAATGTGATTGTTTTCATAGTTTAGCTACTATTTTGTTATTGCCTTGTTTGTTCCATGCATAACTAATAAAGGTCTTTAATTTTGTTTTGACAATTTTCAGAAAGAGTGGAAAGAAGCGGTCAGGTCAAAACATGGCGACGACGCCGACCCATAATCTGTTGATGATCCAAACCTGTTCTTGTCTCTTCCAATGGTGAAATCGAGAAAAATGAAGGGGCATTTAATTGGAACAGAACTAGCCAAACATTCTTATAACATTGTTGGCAGGATTTCATCGCAAGGATCAATTCTTCTGTTTTAGGTTGTGAGGAAGCAAAAGGTTTGGTGGAGAAGAATGAGAAGATATCGGAGAGGATGGTGATGCTTGAGAAAGCTATCAAAATTCTCGCTGTACATTCCAAATGTGATGTTGTTGAGAAGATCATGTCGGGTGACGTGATTTGGTCAGACGATGGGAATGAAAATAATGCAAGTGATGGTGTTGGTGATGGCAGTGAATATTGTAGTTGTGATGGTATTAGAGGTTCTTCTTCAGCTTGATTAGTTGTTTTATCTTGTATGTGGTAATCAGACATTTTCAGCTGTTGTTTTGTATGATAAAGTGGATTTGGTTGTATGTTCTACACCAATTTTATATATTGCGTACTCTAAATACCCGTCTTATGTTTGATCATAACTTAATGTACATCTACTTATCTTATTATATGTATGTTATGTTTTATCAAAATTTGGTACTCTTGTTTTTGTAGTTGTATTTGAATTATTTAAATTAATATTATAGCTTATGATCTACTAGAATTAAAATTTCCCCAAATGAGACTTGGTGTTAATATAATTTAGTGGTTTAACAAATTTAATTTTTTTGAACACTTGATTTGTAAAATTGAATTTAGGTATCATTGGACCTAATTGTACATAATTTAGTTTACATCCTTATAAATTAGTAGTTAATAATAACACTACAGTTTGGTTCCACATGACTTAATTAGAAGGTAAATTGAGTCTATATAAAATAATGTAAATTGAAAAACTAGTAGTAATAAATAAATCTAAAGTAAATTGAAACACTAGTGGTTATAAAAGCAAACCATCTATTTTAGGAATACCCTAAATTATCTAGCCGTTAAATTAACTACCCGAGAGCCCAAAGTCAAACCTACAGTCTTCTTCGCATAACCCGGTTAACTCTAGAACTCAAACTATCAGCCTCTTCACATATCAAATAATCAGTTCATCCTATCTACGAGATAGTTTGCACAAAATATCAGTCCATCCTCTTCACATAGAAAAAATAAATCCATCATCTTCACCTCAATTCTACATAACCAGATCGAGAGCTTCAATCATTAGGTGAGTCACTGTACTTCACAATATTATTTTTTCGATTTTGATTGCTAGTTGCTGCTATAACGACGATGAGCTCAGATTGCTTATCTAATTCTAAGATTCCTAATATAAATCTAGTTACTTAAATACATTAGGAGGCCCATCAATGAGGGTGAGGCCCCAAATGGGATTGCTACTGCATACTACAAGCTGATGCGTAATATTGATGAACCAGTTTACGAAGGTTGCACCACAATGTCTAAGTTACCGCTAGTGTCCGAACTTATCAACTTAAAATCCGAGTCAAGGATTTCCAAGCGAAACCACGAACGCTATGTGTCTATTATGTGACGACTAATACTAGATAGAGATAACAAAAATCCTTCTACATAATAGTATGCAAAAAAGTTGTTGATGCCTCTCCGTCTACCTCACCAAAAAATAGGCGCATGTGTTGATAATTGTATGCTGTTTTATGAAGATGCAGCCAGCCTCGACTATTTTTTGCAGTGCGGTAAGTCGGGTTACAAAGTAGAACCTAATACAAGAAAAGGTGTAGCTCAAAAGGTGCTAAAATACATTCTCATAGGACCTAGACAACAAATACTGTATATGTCGGGAAAGACTGCTAATAATATGATATGGCACTATCGTAATCCATCTATTGACGGATTTATGATACACCCAAGCCATGGTGGGGCATGGAAGAATTTCGATAATTGTCATCCAGAGTTTGTATCAGAATAACATAATGTGAGAGTTGGCTTATGTACCGATGGTTTCAATCCATTTGATAAGTTTGCAAGTAATTACTCTTGATGGCCGGTGATGGTGTGCGTTTACAATCTGTCACCTGGTTTGTGCATGACGGATCCTTATATTTTTATAACACTTATAATACTTGGTCCTCGCAATTCAGGAAGGGATCTTGATGTGTTCATGCGGCCATTAGTTGACGAGCTTAAGCACCTATAGGTTGATGGTGTTGTGACATACGATGCTGAAACACGGATCAATTTTACGATGCGAGTAGTGCTAATATGGACGATCAATGATTTCCCGGCTTATGCCATGTTATCTAGATGGAGTAAGCACGGTAAATTAGAATTCCCGTATTGTATGACTGAAATAAAGACACATTACTTTGAGAGAGGTAAGAAGTTATGTTCGTTTGATTGTCATCAGAAGTTTCTACGTAAGGAACACCCAGACATAAAGAATAAAGTTGCATTCTTGAAAGGAAGTATGGTTACATATGTAGTTGAAAACGAACGACTTACCGGGGCTGAAATACTGGATTCTGTTATACAGGTCACTTGTTCAAATGAATTTAGTGAATCCAATCGTAAGTACAAGTCACCAGGATATGGTAATGAATATCATTGGACAAAGAAAAACATTTTTTGGAGCTACTTTATTGGAAAGACAATCTGATTGGACATAATATAGACCTGATGCATACCAAGAAAAATTATTTGGAGAACCTGATGTTTACTATCATGGATGTTAAATAAAGACTAAGGACAACGCAAAATCTAGGGAAGATATGGAGTATTTATGTTCAAGAAGCTATTTGAATTTGATCTATGACCCAATGTTAGGAAAGATTAAGCCAAAGGTTAATTATGTACTTAACAAATACCAACAATAGGCTGTTAGAACATGGCTAGGAAATTTGAAGCTATTGGACGGTTCTGCAAGCAATCTCTCACGTTGCAAAGATGTAGAGGGTTTCGGTGGCTTGAAAATCCATGATTGTCATGTTCTTATGGAGAAATTTTTACCCATTAATCTAATATGGGAGGTAGTAGTTGATTTGTGTCATTTTTTCCGAGACCTCGGTTCATCAACCCTTCGCGTAGAATATTTACTTGGACAATGTTCTTTGATGTAACAGAGCATCTTCCGATATATTTTCCATATGAAGCACTTACTGGTGGACCTTATCAATATCGGTGGATGTATCATTTTGAATCGTAAGTTTTTCCATTTAGTTTTAGTAAATGTTTATGCTATTTGGGTACAGATTAATCGACGCAAACCTTTGTTTAAACCTGGTTAGGTATCTTGGTAAGATAAAACTCATGGTGACTCAAAAAGTATATGTTGAAGGACCAATATCACAAGTGTACCTTCTCACAGAGGTGTCATCATTTTGTAGGATGTATCTAGATGCAAATATGCAGAAAAATCAACAACAACCATCAATGAATGACGATGGAGGCGAAGTGAAGGCTGACGAACGTTTATCAATCTTTTGGCATCTTGAAAGACCAAAGAGAGGCATGAAGAAGTCTGAAACTTGTCTGAAAAATATTCAAACATGTTACACGTATATTTCTTTAAGAATACCCCTGAAATTGCCAATATTATTTAGTGACTTTTTTATTGATTTGCTACGATACAATGCACAACTTCTTCAACTCAATCGTGATTCTACTACAGCGGAGCTTAATCAATACTTTGTCGAGAGCTTTGGTCCTTGGCTGGAAGAATATGTAATATTTATTCTATGTGTTTCTTTTTTGTTTAATGACCATTTTCTTGCTTGCATCGTTTTTATGTACATACAATATCAAATTCAAGCGTATAACAATGTTATGATGATGTGTGTATTACATTCAATTCCTAAACTGGCGGCTATTATGAACTCACTTTATTTGCGGTAGTATTTCAATTTTGATTAGAGTAGTTTCATTTAGTGTAAGAGTGGGATTTTGTGTAATTTGAAGCAGCTAGGTCCCTGCATTTTAAAAAGTTATTTCATTATCGTTGCAGCAGTATTAGTAGGTTGGATGTTATTTGTGTAAGGATATGTCCTTGTGATATAGATTAATAAAAAGTACACGTGATTTAAATTTGCAGAAGTGTTTTAAATTACTTTATGTTAGTATCAGTTATAAATTAGTGTAGGTTGCTTGTTTTTTGTGAGTGTTATAAATTACCTTCTTCCATGCTTATTCATAGGTTGCTAAAAACATTGATACATTAGACTGCCATATATCAACATTGACCAATAGTCCCTATTGCTAGATTCGCAAGCTCAAGGTATATTACACCAACGATTACCTCTTCGACACCAAACGTGAAAGAGGGCATAAGACAAATAATAGTGGTATCATGTTTGAGGGGACATATGGTGCTGATATGTTAGACTACTACAGAAAAATAGCAGAAATTTGGGAAGTATCCTATGGTGGGGTGATGTAATCGATTTTGTTTTTCAAATGCGGTTGGTTTAATAATGATAGGAAAAACATGAGAATTCACCCCACAAATTGTTTGATAGAAATTCACCGAATAAGTCGGATGTCACAACATGATCCATTAATATTGGCTGGTCAAGCTCTGTAAGTCTATTATTTAGATTATATATCAAAAGAATCATCTAATAAATAATCGGTAGTTGTATGCAAGACAAGGGCCCGAAATAGAATAGACATGGCATATATTATTTTGACCGACGATGGAGAAGAAGTATTAGTTGCTGAAACAATACAACAAGGAGTCCTCCAAGAACCGGTGCCGTTACAACCCGATATGAACCTAAATGATCCTAACGATCTTGTTGATCTCGGATGTTTTGAAATCGTTGATAGAAGAGTTTAATGATGAGTTTGTTAGTGATGAAGATGGCATAAATAATGTAAGCGATGATCAATACGATATCGATTTAGACTAACAGTGTTAATTAATATTGTATATTAGATTTCGATATTGTGCTAAGTTGTTGAATTTGATGTTATTTATATGATATATCTAATTTACTAATTGTGAGTTTAAGTAGTAGGTTTCAGATTTATGTTTTGTTAGTTTTCTTCTATTTATTTTAGACAAGAGTGGGTGTATATGTCTTGTAACTTGACTATTTTTCCACATATTTCGTTTCTACAATAGAATAGAGACCCTTGAGTAACACAGTGTTAATAAAAACTACATTACTTACTTACGAGATTGACTCCTCTTTCACACTGCCTAATATTTAATTATTATACCTTAACCCTAATTCTGTCGGTATCTAGTATAAATACTACATCCTCACTCAATGTAAACCCTATCAAATTCTTTTCTCTTCTCTTCTAGCCGCTGGATACGTTCTCGATGAACAAAGCTCACCCTGATGCTCGAATATTAATCTGTAGGTTGTCAATGACCAAAGCTTAGCCTGTTGCTCGAGTAACAATGTGTACGTGGTCAATTAGTAAATCTTTTCATGCCTTTTCTCCTCGAGTCCATAAGTTATGCGTCTGTCAATGGTTTTTTTGTTCTAAATGTTGTTTAGGTTAATGTGTATGCCTCTATGTATCTATCAATTGTTTATTTTATTATAAATGTTATTTAGGTTATTGTTTATGCCTTTATATGTCTAACGAACGTTTGTTTGGTTTTAAATTCTATTTCTGTTGATGTTTATGCGTCTGTGTTGATATATATTATGTGTATGCTGCTGTTTTGCTTGATAATTACCTCAGTTTATGCTTATGTGTTGATATGATTCATGTGTTAATATGTTTTATAGTGTATGTGTGTTGAATTTATTTTATGATTATGCCTCCAGGTTGATAGATATTATTTATATGCTGCTATTTTGTTTGATATTACTTTAGTTTATACCTGTTTGTTAATATATTTTATAGTCCATGTGTGTTGAATTTAGGTTGATGTTTATGTCTCTGTGTTGATAGATATTATGTGTATGCTGCTGTTTTGCTTAATAATTACTTCAGTTTATGCCTATATGTTAATATGTTTCATGTGTTGATTGATTTTAATTGTGAGAATGTTGTTTAGGTTTATACCTTTGGGTTGGATTCCATTTGTATGGTTCAAAATGTTGTTATAGTAAATTGGCATAATACTGTTTAGGTTCATGCATGTCCGTTGGATTCAATTTATAGTTTAAAATGATGTTTAGTTTAATGTATGTTAAGGGAGACAATTGTTGTAAAAACATTGGTTGATGTCATTAAGAGTAGGGGATTTCACTCCAACTTCGGTAAATTTGTTCAAAATGAATGTTGTTTCGAGACTTTAGTGTATGTGAAGGCTTGTTCAGTTGCTGTATTAGGAAAAGTTGATGTGGATTCTCGCTCAATACATGCTAATCTTTCAATATTTTAGAAGTGAGTGAAGTGTTTACCATTATATTTACCTATAATAAGGAAGAGTCCACTTGGACTTCGTTTCCTAAGTCTTATAATTGCACAGGTTGTCAATGAAACGTATGTGTGTAAACCCATCAAGTTAAATCCATAATTGCAGGTTATCGTTGAGCCTAGTGATGTTGTATTATTGTGATCTCCAAAGGTTTATAACGCCTTTGTAGACCACAAGAATACATAATTACTAGGGTGAAAAAAATAGTCTGCACAATTGGTGTTTTAGGACCAGTCGAGGTCGTCTGTTATTGAACATAGATTACATTACCAAATTTATTTTGTTGCCACTCCTTCAATATATTGGCAGTGAGTAAACATTTTGAAATGTAATTTACCTATGTTCAATGACAGGCGACTTCGACTAGGTTTGCTAAGTTAATTGTATAAATTGTCACTGGAAGCAACGATTTTGCAGCCAATTCTTTGTTGTTTTTTACATATAGATTACCTCGTGGAGCAATGTGTGCAAGCTTTCCAACAGGAAATTTTCTGCGTGATCATCCTCGTTATTTCTTTGTTATGTCTTTAATTGTGTATCCATTGAAGCATGAATTGACATATTTTGTACGTGTATCACTGAAGACTCGAAGGGAGAAGAATGAATAAATGCATAAGAAGGGAGAAGATTGAAGACCAGAAGGAAAAAATGTATCAAGTTGAAGCCATCAAGTTATAGCTATAGGAAAGTATTATGAGCTGCATGTTCTGCATGAATTTTGAAACTTAAAAGTTTTGTTTGAATGTCAATTTTATTTTCCAATCGTATTATGTATTGATGAATCGTATTTAGTATATTATTATATTTTTAATTTTGGAATCATGAAATGTAGTTGGGTAGCTATGCACCCCCCTGCGTAGCTACCCTATTTTGTTTTATGCATACTAATATTAGGATATATAAAGGACTTACAAACAAATTTACAAGAGGTGAGCAATGCCTCTGCAACAACATAAAGTGGATTGGAAATTAAATTTAGATTATTTCCAACATAAGTGCAACAATGTTAGTTATTGCAACAATTAGTTATCATGCAACAAAAGTGCAACGATTACTTTGAAGACGAACACACTGACAGAATTAATTGTTAAAAGAAAAACTTTTAACAACTTTTCTTCAAAACAAATCTCAATTACTCTTTCTTCGACTCATCCTCCACCAACTCATAAAATAAAAACTTTCATAGCCATGGGAGATGATTCTGATGTTACTCCAACTCCCCTCCTCGATTCCATCTACTAAGTCTCCTCATCAGAAATAAATAATTGAAGAAGCTCAATTGCCTCAGCAAAATTCATCTAAAATCCTCCTCAAACAAGAGATGAATCATCAGAACCCGATGAAGCTGATTCTGAGGCTACTAGGTCTGATAAAGAAGTTGAATCCAATGAAGGGGAATCAGAAACTGCCATTGAAAAGAAAGTTCGCAAGCCTCGAAAAAAGAAGACACCGGATATTGTTTCCGATGAGGAAAATGAATTGTTGGTAGAAACTTAAGAGATCTTGATGCGTTTCCAAAAAAAATAACACATGATCTCATCAATTCATACCTAGGTAGACTCTCTTTGATTCTTGTTTTTTTCTTTGCTCGAGATCGATTCCATCATTGTTCATGAAATCGATTTCCATGAATTTTTTTCTTCTAGAAATCGATGCCAAAAGAATCAATTTCCGAAAGAAAAAAAAGAATAAAAAAGAGTTATATAGGTATAAATTTTTCGATTATGATGACTAGGATTTGATTCGCTGTAAAGAAGGTAGAAGAAATGAATGTTCCGGTGATTTTTTTTTTAAAAAGATAAAATATAAAAAGAATTATAGAACAAATTAAGAGGTGGGGTTTTTATTTTTTATTTTTATATAAAAAAGTAAATTATTTAATATTTTCCCAAACAATATTTGGAATACGGTAGATGAAATATATATTTAGGGAATTGTAAATGGGTGTTTATTGTTTTGAAAAATTATTTGAAAAAATAGAAACACAATCAATTGAATAAATTTTAAAGCAAACAAACATTAAAAAGAAAGATTCTTTCTTCCGTAAATAAAATTACGGAAAGTTAGTGTCATAAGAAAACGTAACGCGATAAAAGAAATTAGTAAAGAAATATGTAAAAAAGACATTTATAATGATAACGTGTATAGTGTAAAAATTGAGTAAGGTAGTCCTTTAAGGATATGTATCCGTTGTCTGATATATGGATTAGATAGAAAAAACTTCTCCAATGGTTTTTTGTCAGGTTTTTAATTAATTTGATTGTACACAAATTGAGAGTTAGATATATCAAATAGTGGTTTGAAATAATGATGAGATTCGTTTAATTTGTTTTAGACTTTAGAAAATATAAAATAAAGAAAACAGAAGGTAATTAATTGGCTTGCACGGAGATCCAGATTTGATTAATTTGTTTTGGTGAATCAGTGGGTTTTCGTTGACTTGCACTTATATTTGGAACAATGGCCAAGGGTTTAAATAGTGGGTAAATGTAGATTTCGAAATTGACTTGAAATATAAAAAGAAGGTTTGAAATAACAAGTTAATTTGGGCCTTTTTTTTATAGAAAAAAATGTGTAAATTATATAATATATTAGCGTATTTTTAGTTTTTTGGTTTGAGTTTGCATTTTGATTTGAATATTGGTTGCATTTGAATTTGATCAAAATTTCGATTTGATTTGGAATTTTTTTAAGTATGATAAAAAATAAATTTAGTTTATTGGTATTCAGTTTAATGGGACAAATATCGTTACGTCTACATTCGTATATCATTCGGGTTTCGTCTCGTCTTCCATTGCTACAATAATGTCGGTATAGGGTGTACGTTATATTGCTAACCCTCACATATTACTCTGTAATGTTTAATGCATTCACAATATTGCTTTGAAACTTGTTTCAGCTCGTCAATGGTATATATTTGATAATTTGGTCCTCTCTTTTTTATTTTGTTTTTGTTATACAATATCAACATATTCAGAAAGTAATTGAGACATGTCTTAGAATGAGGGAACTCTATGGTATCGAAAAACTCAAAATTGAGTGATGTTTATGTATATGGTGTTGATAGTGGAAAAACATACTTGACTAATATTACTATTTTTTGTGTTGATTTGTCTTCGGTTCGCTTGGGTTATTTATCGTCTGAATTTTATCTTTCGAATTTGCGTCTGGGACATGTATATGTGTCACGTTTAAAGTTTTTAATCTCTACACATGTTTTGGTTTATTTGAACACCTATAATATCTCAGGCTGTGGTAGTTGTAAATTGGTAAGTTTTTATCTGTTACCATTTAATAAAAGTTTCTCTTTTTATGTTGCTCATTTTGATATTATCTGTATTGATGTATGGGGTCCATCTCATGTTTCAACAAATGATGGTTCAACCTATTATGTATCTTCTTTTGATGAATATACTCGTTATATGTGGGTTTATCTTATGAAACAAATGTATGACTTTCTTAAAATTTATAGAAAATTAAAGCACTTGTTAAGACTCAACATTATGCCGTGATAAAGTGCTTCAGGTGTGATATAGAGATTGGTTATACATATAGTTATTTCACTTATTTACTTACACCCGATTGTGTCCTACAACAGTCACCTTGTACAAACACCCCTTAACGAAATATGGTTTTAGAAAGAAAACATTGTCACCTTGTTAAGACTACACGTTTTTTACTTTTATCTCGTAAAGTTACTGGTGTTTTTATTTGGGAGAAATACTTATAAGTGTCTATATATGATTAATCGAATTCCTTTTACACATAATTCAAGGATATATCCATTTCAGAACTTACATGTACATTCTCCAGATTATTCCTCTTTACGAGTGTTTGGATGTACTTGTTTATCCTTCATCGTCATGGAAAAAAGAACAAGTTGTCACCTAAAACAACTAAATGTATTTTTATGGGTTATGGTACTGGATATAAATGATATCCTTGTTTTGATCACACATGTTATATTTACCTCGACATGTTATATTTAGAGAGCAGATTCCTGTGTATTTGATTTCTGTAAAAACACATGATATAACGAAGACATATCTTCAAGTTATTGATCTATTTAACAATGAAAATAAAACAATTATTGTTCTTCAAGTACCATTGAATGAGCTATCTACGCTAACTGATACCTTCATCAATGCGTGAGTCTGGTTCTTATACTAGTGTAACTACAAATTCTCCACCTTTGAGGAGATCTACTTGTACCAGTAAGTCTACAAAACTGCTAGATTTTACTTTTTTTTACTCAGCTTTGTCCGGATCTTTCATGGAAAACATACATGATTTATATGAACCTAAGTCACATAAATAAGTTGTTTTGATCCCACAAGTTATATGTATCTCGACATGTCATGTTTCTAGCACATTCCGGTTTATTTGATTTCTGTAAAAATACATGATATAACAAAGACATGTCTTCATATTATTGATCGATTTAGCACTGAAAGCGATACAATTAATGTTCTTGATGTACCAGTTAATAATATATGTACACCAACTAATACTACGTTTGCTTCATCAATGCGAGAGTCTTCTTCTTCCACTTGTGTAACTATAGATTCTCCACTAATAAGGAGATCTACTTGTACAAGTAAGTCTGCCAAACTGCTAAATTTTACTTTTTCTTCTTACTCAACTTTTCTTCTTACAACCCAACCTTCAAATAATTTACTTGCGTGAATAGTCGAGACGACTCTTGAAACCAAGTGGAGCTAGCTAAACCTGATAATTTGATCAAAGGGTTTACAACTGCTCCCGATCTACCTTCTTTGCATCACTCGTGATGCTTCCCTTCACCTGCAGAATCATACATATTTACGTTAATACAAATGCAAGATTATTTTGGTTGAGAACGGATTTTTTTTCTCCTAACACTTGCCTTTCCACCGTTGTTCTAATTGAAGATTTATGACAACACTTGCATGCTCCTAATTCCCAGATATAAATACAAAGTATTTCTTCCAGTTCTTATTAGAGGTAGAAAGCTCAACTATTTTCATCACCCCAGTCAATTGGTTATAAAAAAGGGAGACTTAGCCAGTTTGGCTACATCTACAACACAAGTAAGTTTGCCATGCAGACTGAAATACCTAATAGGCGGGAGCTTAATAGAATTCTAAACAAGAATGTCCATCCATTAGAAACTAGTTGTGTAGGACATATGCATATAAAGCTAAAAACGTCTCGTATCAGAAAGGGTAACGACAACCGTAAGCCCAAGTAAAAAACGGTAATGTATAGGCACGTTCCATTCTCCTTTGCTTCATAGGGTTGTTCATCAGCCTCCAGTACCCTTACTATAATATCACTTGGTATTCCATATCCATCCCTAAAACTCAGAAGGGCTTCCTCTGTGAGATACCCGTATCCAAGCACCATTTTTACATAATAACGACTTTTGTGTCAGATTCGTCGTTACCCACATGCTGCTTGGTAACTGCCACGGGTTACACTAACGTTGGAGTTTAAACTCATCCATCACCCCACCTGACACGTCACAAAGCATGCATAATAGATAATTACTTAAACCATTTTACCATATCCTTTTATTTTCATACAACTATACTTCATTAATTTTACGTTTTCAACATATAATTCATGAACTAGGGGAAGCCCTGATCAGGAGGCTTCCATCAACCAATAGACCAAATATATATGAGTAGATGGAGATGACAAAGATATAAGGGATATCGATCCTAGCTATCTATTGTACACATATGAGGTGAATTAAAGCTATGCATAAAAATAACGGAAAATATCAAATGATCGAGGCCAAACCGATGGGAAATTAATGTCCTACTAAGGAAAAACATTAAGAAAAGAGACAAAGGACATATCAGATATCTTAAGGAAAAAGACTAAGCATACGCCTCATTAAAGAGAGATTGCACATACGTATATGGTGAACCGAGTTGGCTATCAAGTAGCCCAAAAATGGAAGTCGAACAAAAAACGTCATCACAGAACAAAACAGTCGAGCCTTCATCGAGCAAGGATAAAACAGAGTGCCGGTTAAAATCACGCGCAAGTGAAAACCGAGCAAAGTCATAATTGAAGCAGATATAATCGTCAATAAAAAACATAATAGTCATATCAATCGAGGATGATTACCATAGTGAGACATTAATGAAACAGTTATGGCCAATTCAATACTGGTTGACAGGTCAACCCACGTAACGCATCAAAACTAGAGTAATGAACACCAATTTAGGGCCATTATCATTACTGTTAATCTACGTGCATAATTAGTGGAAATTGTAATAAGTGGCGAGTTGAAACCGCTACGAAATAGTATAAATAGATATGCGACCTTCATAAAATATATTGTTTTCTTCCTTGATCAATAAAACTTTTATTTGGCATTTTGTTTGTTATATTTTCCCATAATAGACATATTATGCGATGATTTGTTTAATTTTATTGTAAAAAATAGAAAATTACTTTTTTGAAAAGATGGTATTTTGACCTTATTAAAGTACTACTTATATTATTCAACTTATTACACTCATAGGCCTTTTATCGAACCATACTTATGAAGGTTAGAAGTTTGAAAGATATTAAACCTACTCATTTGATATCATAATATATGAAAGATAAGGTATTATATGCTCTTACTATTTTTGGCTCACTAAAAATTACTCTATAGCTAAAACATAAATATGCTTTAAGATCATCTACACTTTATAATTGACACACTTTCTAAGTAATACAAACACCTTAGTCGTTCCTTTTTCTTCTATTTTGTTCTTTATTTAACATACTATCAGATCCTGGAGTCATCTTATCAGGGAAACGTAGTGATATTCCTCTTCGTGGATCTATCAGGTATTCGATTTCGGTTTGAAATTGATTTATTCGGAAATTTTGGATTGTGTACTGGTATTGATCTTAACAGAGCAGGTTAAAATTCGATAGATGGTTGTATTATTATTACAATTTGGGAGGAAATAATCTACTGAGTTATTTGAATTATTATATAATCTATTGAACTATTTGAGTTATACTATTGTTTTGATTTAAGAGGAAATACTAAGTTAATTGACATTTTGCGATTGAATTAATTGGTAAACGCCGAACGTATTTTGCAATAGAATTAATTGTTGAAACTGCCTTATTATCGTGAATTAATTGGTGAAACGATAATGAATTAATCGATGGAATTAAATCATTGAATTAATCGCAAAGAATTAATTGGGGAAATCACAAAGATTTAATTTTTGAAATTGCAAGGAATTAATTGGTGAAATTACATGAGTTAATTAATTGCAAAAAATTAATTGGTGAAATTGCATATAATTAATTGCAGAGAATTAATTACAATTAGCATTGAAATATTAAAGTGAAATATTACAGTCATTTGCCACTAATTGATTTGGGTTATTATATTTATTTTGTAATTAAATAATGTTACAGTTATATTTAATTATTTGATAATTGTTTTTACAATAATCGGATCACGGAGTCATTAAAAGAGATAAATTTTTCGGTTTGCGGATCTATTGTGTGCATCCCTAATACAACAGTCCGATCAAAAGGGAAACAATGCCCGATTTTACTGCATTTTGGAGAGCGTGTTTGGCACATCCAATCTTTCAATCTAACTCGTTGGATTATGATTCGGTGCTACGGTTTGGGAGAAATCATTAATATAACAGTACAACACTTTGTTGGTAAAACTGTGAATTCAATTTAATTTTGATTTTGATTGAAAAATGGAAATCAGAAATTGGAATATAGAAATTGGAAATTAGAAATTGAAAATTGGATTTAGTTTGGTATTTGGACTTGGATTTGGATTTGATTGAGTATTCGATTTGTACTGGACCATTGAGATTTTGAATTTGGAATTGGTTTGACTTTTGATTTTGATTTTGGATTTGATTTAGATTTTGATTTATTTTTTCAGATTTGGATTTGGTATCTCTTGATTGTTTGATTTTGTTCGACTATATATCGTGGATCTTATTGCGAATATGATAAGAAAATATAATTTTCTCTAATAGACTAGTAACAAACTGAATAAGAAGAACTTTTTTATGTCTACATCTGCATACCCTTCAGGTATGTCCTCATCTTCCACTTCAGGATTTGATTCGTTATCGTGGATTTTGGATTTGAGTGCGTCTCATCATATGTCACCTCACATGTCAACTTTGTATCGTTGTCTCATATTTAATCCATATATGTTTTGTCTGCTAGTGCTACACCAATGTCACTAGAGGGTATTGGCTCTATTTGTACCCCTCATATATTTCTATCCGATGTTTACTACGTTCCCACCCTTGTTTTGAATCTTGTTTTGGTTAGCCAATTGTGCAAATCTGGTATTGTGTCTTATTTTCTAATTCTATTTGTGTTATACAAAATCAACGGACTCATAGAGTGATTGAGACAAGTTGTAAAGTAAAAGGACTCTATGTTTTAACGAAACTCGAAGTAACAGATGTGGAGGTCTATGGTGTTGATAGTGGAAAAACATACTTGACTCATGTTTCTGCCTCTGGTGTTGATTTGTCTTCGTTTCGTTTAAATCCTTCATCATCTGAGTTTTATCGTTTGTATTCTCGTCTGGGACATATATTTGCATGAAGTTTGAATTTTTAGCCTCTACATGTGTTTTAGATCAGTTAAACACTTTTAATATCTCAGATTGTAGTGGTTGTAAACTTGCAAAATTTTCGGGCTTACCGTTTAATGAAAGTGTCACTTCTTATATTGTTCTGTTTGATATTATTCAATTTGATACCTAGGGCCCATCTCATGTCTTCACAAAGGGTGGTTCGTCCTACTATGTTTTTTTCATCAATTATTATACTCGATATACTTGGGTTTACATTATGAAACGAAGATAAGATTTCCTTGAAATTTATAGAGAATTTTGGGCACTTGTTAAGACTCAACATTCTGTTGTAATAAAATGCTACAAGTCTGACTTAGATGGTGAATATACATCCGATGATATTACATAGTTACTTGCATTTGATGGTACCATACATCAGTCTTCTTTCACTGACACCCCTCCTCAGAACGGAGTTGCATAAATAAAATATCGTCGCCTTATTGAGATTTCTCGTTCTTTGCTTTTATCTATTGAGGTTTATACTATTTTTTTTGGGGAAAATCAATTCATATTGTTGTAAATGTGATTAATCGAATTTCCACTCCTCATAATGTATAGACGTCTCCCTTTCAGAAGTTATATGGACAACTTCTAAATTCTTCTTCCTTACAAGTGTTTGGATGTACATGTTTTGTCATTCTTCCTCATGTCAAACACAACAAATTATGGTCTAAATCTGCATTTTTATTTTCTTAAGTTATGGTGTTAGACAAAAAATTTATCGTTGTTTTGATACTAATAGTCAGAAACTTTATGTCTCGACATATTACATTTCTTGAGCATATCCCATTTTATTCGATTCAAGAGAAATCAGATATAACAAGTACTAAACTTCAGATTATTGATCCTTTTGAAAATTATAGTGACATACCTATTGATATTGATGTGCCAGCTCTTGAGACATCAACTACAGCCAAGGGCGGATTTAGAGGGTAGGCAAGTATGCCATGACATACCCTAAATTCCCAAAAAATGTTTAGTTGTACTGGTAAGAAGTCTTACCTTTCTCCTTCCCGACAATCATTATATTATATTATATTATATTATATTATATTATATTATATTATATTATATTATATTATATTATATTATATTATATTATATTATATTATATTATATTATATTATATTATATTATATGCTTCTCTTTTTTCTTCTCAAGTCTCTCCAATTAATTCTATTCTCGCCCCAATTACAAACCTAAATCTCTAAAATCATATCTGGATTTCCATGAACGTATTTAGTATTTATTTCAATAACTTTATTCAAATTACTTTATGTTAGTATGAGTTATAAATTAATGTAGGTTTCTTGTTTTTGTGAGTGTTATAAATTACCTTCTTCCACTTATTCATATGTTCCTAAAAACATTGATACATTGGACTGCCATATATAACATTGACCAATAGTCCCTATTGCTAGATTCGCAAGCTCAAGAGATATTACACCAACGGTTACCTCTTTGACACCAAATGTGAAAGAGGGCATAAGAAAAGCAATAGTGATGTCATGTTTGAGGGGACATATGGTGCTGATATGTTAGACTACTAGAGAAAAATAACAGAAATTTGGGAAGTATCCTATGGTGGGATGATGTAATCGATTATGTTTTTCAAATGCAGTTGGTTTAATAATGATAGGAAAAACATGAGAATTCATCCCACAAATGATTTGATAGAAATTTGCTGAAGAAGTCGGATGTCACAACATGATCTATTAATATTGGTTGCTCAAGCTCTGCAAGTCTATTATATAGATTATGTATTCAAAGAAGCATCTAATAAATAACCAGTAGTTGTATGCAAGATAAGGGCTCGAAATAGAATAGAATAGACATGACATATATTATTTTGATCGACGATGGAGAAGAAGTATTAGTTGCTGAAACAATATAAGGAATCCTCCAAAAATTGGTGCCGTTACAACTCGATATGAACCTAAACGATCCTAACGATCTTGTTGATCCCTGACGTTTTGAGATCCTTGATAGAAGAGTTTAATGTTGAGTTTGTTAGTGATGAAGATGGCATTGATAATGTAAGCGGTGATCAATATGATATCGATTTAGACTAACAATGTTAATTAATATTGTATATATGATTTCGATATTGATGATTTTGAATCTATTTGTTGAGTTGTTGAATATGATGTTATTTATATGATATATCTAATTTACTAATTGTGAGTTTGTGTAGTAGGTTCAGATTTATGTTTTGTTGGTTGTATTCAATTTATCTTAGACATGAGTTGGTGTATCTGTCTTGTAACTTGACTATTTTTTCCACATATTTTGTTTCTGTAATGGAATAGAAACCCTTGAGTAACACGCTGTTAATAAAAACTATATTACTTACTTACGAGATTGTCCCATCTTTCACATTGAATAATATTTAACTATTATACCTTAACCCTAATTCTGTCGGTATGTAATATAAATACTACTGCCTCACTTAATGTAAACCCCTATCAAATCCTTCTTATCTCTTCTCTTGTTACCGCTGGATACGTTCTCGATGAACAAAGCTCAGTCTGTTGCTCGAGTAACAATTTGTAGGTTGTGAATGACCAAAGCTTAGCCTGTTGCTCGAGTAACAATCTGTAGGTATTCGATTAGTAAATATTTTCATGCCTTTTCTCATCGAGTCCATAAGTTATGCGTCTGTCAATGGTTTTTTATTATGAATGTTGTTTAGGTTAATGTTTATGCCTTTATGTATATGTCAATTGTTTATTTTATTCTAAATGCTATTTAGGTTATTGTTTATGCCTTTATGTATCTAAAGAATGTTTGTTTGGTTTTAAATTCTGTTTGTGTTGATGTTTATACGTCTGTATTGATAGATATTATATGTATGCTACTGTTTTGCTTGATAATTACCTTAGTTTATGCTTATGTGTTAATATGTTTCATGTGTTAATATGTTTTATAGTGTATGTGTGTTGAATTTATGTTGATGATTATGCCTTTGGGTTGATAGATATTATGTATATGTTATGTTTTGCTTGATATTAGTTTAGTTTATACCTGTGTGTTAATATGTTTTATAGTCCACGTGTGTTGAATTTAGGTTGATGTTTATGCCTCTGTGTTCATAGATATTATGGGTATGCTGCTGTTTTTCTTGATAATTACTTCAGTTTATGCCTATGTGTTAATATGTTTCATGTGTTAATTGATTTTATTTGTGAGAATGTTGTTTAGGTTTATACCTTTGTGTTGGATTCCATTTATATAGTTCAGAATGTTGTTTTAGTAAATTGGCATAATACTGTTTAGGTCTATGCATGTGCGCTGGATTCAATTTATAGTTTAAAATGATGTTTAGTTTAATGTATGTTTAGGGAGACAATTGTTGTAAAAACATTGGTTGATGTCATTATTGTAAAAAAAATATTGGGACTGAGTAAACATTTTGATATGTAATTTACCTATGTTCAATGACAGACGACTTCGACTAGGTTTGCTAAGTTAATTGCATAAATTTTCACTGGAAGCGACGGGTTTGAAACCAATTCTTTGTTGTTTTTTACATATAGATTACCTCGTGGAGCAATGTGTGCAAGCTTTCCAACAGGCCAGTTTCTGCGTGATCATCCTCGTTATTTCTTTGTTATGTCTTTAATTGTGTATCCATTGAAGCATGAATTGACATATTTTGTACATGTATCACTGGAGACTCGAAGAGAGAAAAATGAATAAATGCATAGGAAGGGAGAAGATCGAAGACCAGAAGGAACAAATGTATCAAGTTGAAGCCATCAAGTTGTAGCTATAGGAAAGTATTAGGAAATGTGGCTGCATGTTCTGGATAAATTTCGAAACTTAAAAGTTTTGTTTGAATGTCAATTTTATTTTCCAATCGTATTATGTATTGATGAATCGTATTTTGTATATTATTATATTTTTAATTTTGGAATCATGAAATGTAGTTGGGTAGCTATGCATCCCCCTACATGGCTACCCTATTTTGTTTTTTGCATACTGATATTAGGATATATAAAGGACCTACAAACAAATTTACAAGAGGTGAGCAACGCCTCTGCAACAACATAAAGTGGATTGGAAATTGAATTCAGATTCTTTCCAACATAAGTGCAACAATGCTAGTTATTGCAACAGTTAGTTATCATCCAACAAAAGTGCAACGATAGCTACGAAGACGAACACACTAACATAATTAACTGTTTCGATAAATTAGTGGCACGCAATCGCATCAGATCTTACAACCCCGTGACTTGGTTTTACCTGGGTCAAATTTTGCAACGACTCTCGTTGCAAAACTGTACCAAAAGATTTTTGGTGGCAACTTAGTTTGATTAATTACCCCACTTAACACAATTGAAGCTTCCGGTCTATAACCCGCTGCGAGGGTTTTTTTACAACGGTATCGAAACGATTTTCGTCGTACTCAGGCCGTTGTAAAAGCCACTTTCTTCAATAGTGAATCGGTAAAACCGATACAGAATCGAACTGATAAAACTGTTAGAACCAATTCGTTTTTTTATTAAATTTATTTTATATACATTATATTATCAAAATTATTAAGTAAGGACCAATTGAAAAAAAATCAAGCATCTAAACTTTAAGTTTTATATGATTTATATAAATTTTAAAAAATTAAAAATCAAATTATAATTGGATTTAATTTTTTTTAGTATTGGGAAAAACCAAAACATACCTAAATGGATCATCGAACTAGGACCGAATCAAAATTGGACCGAATCGGAAACGTAACTTAAACGAACCAAATCAAACCAAACCGGATCCAAAACTTCACAGTTCGTTCTAGTTCAAAAAACGAGAACGAAAACCTTAGCAGTTTAGTTCGGTCCGAACTGATAAGCTTAGTGGTTCCGTCAAAACTCGATCTAACCAGACCAATAAAAGCCTACTGCTGAGTATTTCTATTTTGTAAATAGTAGATGCGGTTTCAGTTAAAAAAAATAAAAAAAGGATGATTATATAAATTTGTAAATTATAAACAACTATACTAAAATTGTAAAAAAACAACTATTGTTTAATTATAGTCACATATCATATCGTTTTAATAATTTATTATATATTACAAAACAATTTAATAAAAAAGATGCATCAAATAAAAAAACTCGTTGTGTTTATGAATGAACTTTTTACCCAATTTTGTAGGGGACTCCTTTATAAAAAAAATAGTGTTTTTTTAATATGAGAAATATATTTTAAAAATAAATTATATAAAAAGTAAAATAAGAATATCTAAAAGAATTTATATTTTAATTTTATAAAAACAAAAAAATATATATAAATAATATGGTTTGAAAAACATTGTTCTTCGGAATCAAACTAACAAGGAATTTGTTTTCCTATCTTGACGATCAAACTAAATATAATTACGTAATTAGTACTTTAACAACCAAACCATACGTAATTCGGTAATTAAAACACAATTGGTTTTTCTAGACTTATTTTGTAACTAAAGTCTTATTTATGCAACTATTTTTTTCTTACTTTCGTAATTCATTTGCATATAAATCTGCAACTAGAATATAATTACTTTTTCGCAGTCTAATTATATGTAATTCTGCAATGAGAACACATTTTATTTCACAACATTTACACGTAATTCCGCAACGCTATCATAATGGATTTTCCAGAATTATTTCGCAATTCAATGACGCATAGTTACGCAACTACAAAAATATGAAAAAATAATCAATTTTTTTTCATGGATCTAGTTTTATTCATCTTAAAAAAGTTCAACTAATCGTAATTTTGGATATATTTTTGGTTTGAAATATATGATATCTTTGTTTTTTAAATGAAATAGAAAAATGATTAAGTTGGATTTCGAACTACCATGTAGTTATCGATATTGTTTATATATAATCAGATGGTTATCCTTACTTTATCAATCCTTTCATGGTTATAGATAAATAAGTTTAATATTTGATGGTAATTGGTAGATTACCCTTTTTTGTTTTTGTTTTCGTAATTTTATTTTTGCAAATGTTTTGTACTTATTTTCATAAGCTTTATTTTTGCAAGTGATTTGTATTTATTTTTGTAAGTGCTATTTGTATAAGTTTTTGTAAGTACTATTTTTGTAAGATGTCTTTTTACAATTTCTTTTTCGTAAGTATTATTTTAGCAAGTTTTTTACTTAATTTCATAAGTGTTATTTTCACATGTGTTATATGTTCTTATTTTTCCAAATTTATATTTTAAATGTTTATTATAGAAATACTTTTGTATTAATATTTTCACTAATGAGATAAGGTGATGTTTAGGAATGGCAAGATGAATCATGTCTGGCCTTATCCGGTCTAAGCAGGTCTGATCCGGTCAGGGTTTGTTCTGTCTAAACATAAAACAGGTAGGATACAAATTTTAAAGGACATAAAAAAATAAAAATGTCAAAGCTACAGAAAGCGATGGTGCTTCTGAAACCGAGGATGATGCTTGAAAGAAAGGGGCACCACATAAAAAAGAAAAGAAAAAGAAAGTACGAATGAGCTTTCGAAAGATATCACTTCCATACTAAGAATGAATTTAGGACCAGCCCTCCCCGAATACATCATGGCGCTGAAGAATGTACGATACGAATATTACAATAAATCTCTTGTCGGTGATCTGAAAAAATAAAGGGGACTGCCAGACAGTGTAGTTCTTCGACTACCAAAGAAAGGAGAGACTTCACTTAATTGTAGAGAAGTACAATTAAATTTCCTTATTTTTTCTTATGCTCTTTGTAACTTATATATTAACTTTTCATATGTATTACTACTATATGCAGAAATTTCGAAGAGGCGGAAAGCTCGCAAGAAGGATGCTAAAGATATCTTTGCCAAGCTGGCTACCGGGGCAGAAAATGCATGGGGCAATGGGTTCCACTCATCCTTTATACCCATAAACTTCATCAATAGTGACCTATAGAGGATCTCTTCGAATAATGTCGTCCTAGAAGATCTAATGAAATTCCCAAACCTAGACTATGCTGTAAAGAGATTATTGGCACCTGATGCCAAAGTCATTCTTCTTATTCGAAATAGGTCTCAAAGTCATCTTCCCTAAAAAAAGAATGGTAAAAGGAAAGAACAGCTACTACTAAGAGTATTTTTTGTGCTAGCTCTTCAAAAAATCTAACGCTAAAAAAGAAGAGAGAGAGTAAGAGGAAGGCAAGCGAAGCTAGTCGCCTAACTATTGAAGAATGATTCGAGACAGAACCTTCTCCAAAAAGAAAGAAATCCGCTGCCAAGAAAAAGAGCTCTTCCAGAACTTCTATAACTAAAAGGGCATGAAATAGTTGAAGTGCCTCCCTCCGAAGCTGAAGAAACTAAAATTGAAGATCACCAATGAGATGACAACTTCATTTTCTGAAGATCCTATTAGTGATGAGGAAATTCAAGACATTTAGCAGGATATGGAACTAAGTGTTCAATAGATTTAAGAACAACTTCAATAGATTGGTCATCAAGTTACTGCTTTTTTTTACCTAAAATTATGAATTCAAATCTTCCCATGGTTGCCTCATCTTCCGCTCTCATGTCGAACAACAATTCTCCTATTATTCATATCGAAGAGCCATCTGAAGAAGTTTTACTTGCACTGCAACCATTCTCTAACCTTGGAACAACATAAAAAGGTTATGCACAGAAAAAATGCTGAAGAAGAAAAGAAGATAAAAGAGATCTTTGGCAGACACATTGTTGTACAGTTTCAAGTATTCCAGACTGAAAGATTGGAATTTATCAAAGGAGTCATCCACCTCAAACCTTATTTAAGAGTTGTGCATGACAAATAAATAACTGAACTCAAGACTTCCTATCAGGCTGAGCTAGATGAGCTTAAGGCCAAAGATGCCAGAGAAATATCCGAGGAACATAAAAAGTACTCCACTCTTCAAGATTATCCAAACAAGAATGAAGAAGAAAAGAAGAAGCTAGCTGATGAAATGGCTTCACTGAATACAACACTCGAAGGAGAAAAAAAACTTGTTCTGAAAACTTGGACACCTTTGCTGCAGTTAAATATTATAAAGAAGAAAGATCAGATAATTCTCATACTAAAGATTAGGAAAATTTAGAAGACATCTTTTTGTAGATCTGGTTTATATTTTTGTGTTGTAAAGTCATCACGATGACTCTTATTTTTTGAATGCTTAACCACTAAGCATTTAAAGTCATATTTTGTAAGATCAAAAAATGGAATTCCCAAACATCTTCTTTATTTCTCAACCATTTTCCAACTTTTATTTCCCAATATATCGTATAAATAAATATGTAATGCTTTAAATAGAAAGAATGCATTTAAAGAACGTATATCACCTCGAATAGAACCGGTGCGTTTAAAGAATGTTAACACCTCAAATATAAATAATGCGTTAAAAGAACGTTAGCACCTCGAATGCAAATAATTTGCTTAGACAACGTTAGCACCTCGAATGCAAATAATGCGCCTAGACAACGTTAGCACCTTGAATACAACTAATGCGCTAAGAGAACGTTAGTGCCTTAAATATAATTAATCTTTTAGAGAACTTTAGCATCGAGAATATGGCTGTTTTTCAAACAATGCTTTCATTAAACGTATATCACTTCGTGTAAAAATAGTTACTGTTAGTCAACCACTTCAAAGATAATTAATCTTTGACTAGTTACCAAGATATTTAAATACTTGTATTTGAAACAACCATTGGCCAAAAAAGAAATTTATTAATATCCTCGAATATACATGTGACACCTCATTAAAACCTTATTTGGCCAAACCGATAGCAAAGAGTAAGTCAATTATTCAAAAAATATTAAAAGAAAAAAATCACTACCAATATAGTTTGAAATGCTCAATATTCCAAGGATGTTGAAGTAACCTGCCTTGTTCATCACGAAGGCGATATGTACCCGGATTTATTCATTCCACTACCACATAAAGACACTCCTAATTTGGGACCATCTTTCCAAGTCTCTTATCCTTCTTTGGAGAAATACTTCCCTCAAAACGTTATCACCTACTTTAAAAGCTCATTTTCTCACCTTCGAATTATAACAAGTCTTTTCTCTTCTATCAAGTCTAGGTCTGTTATTTTTGCCTCTTCATTTAGCTCTTCAGAAGGTTAATTAAATTATACAGGGCTAAAAAAGACCTAGACTTGATTTATTAATTAACCTTCTTTTAGCACTGTATAATTAAATTATACAGGGCTAAAAACATCCACACCATATACCACGGAAGAAGAAGTTTCTTGAGTAGCCTCTCTAGGAGTTGTACGATAATCCCACAACACCTCTTGCAACTAGTTTACTATTTTCCTGCACCATTTGATAAATGTTTCTTTAAACCCTCCAAAATAGACCTATTAGTTACCTCCACTTGACCATTTTCTTGGGGATCAAAAGGTGTAGAAAACAATTATACAATAGCCCTCCAAACGCAAAAAGAAGTCATTTCTCTGTTGTTAAATTGAGGACCATTATTTGTGGTAATTCTCCGAGGAACTCGAAAGCGACAACAAATATTATTTAAAATTAATTTAATAACATCCTTGGCTTTTGTATCGGGTAATGGTTCAGCTTCATCCCATTTCGAAAAATAATCATAAGCCACAATAATCATTTGACACCCTCCAAAGGCCATAAGAAATGACCCTACTAAGTCTATTCCTCATCTATCAAAAGGAATAGTTTCAGGAATGGAAGTGGGCGATACTGTTGGTTTGTGGATAGAATTGGCAAAGCGTTGACAAGTATCACAATCTCGAGCTAAAAATTTAGCATCATTCATAATTGAAGGCCAATAATAACCTCCCAACAAAAACCTTCATGTCAAAGACTTGAACCCACAATGAGCTAAACCTTCACCATCATGAAACTTAGATATAATCTCATGAGATTATTGTTTACCCTAACAACGCAACAATAGTCTGCTTAAAGATGTTTTGTACAAGACTCCATCTAATACATCATAACCATAAGTCTTGTATCATAACCTTTTAACCAGCTGTGTATTTTGAGGTAACGTACCTCTTAGTAAAGAAATTAGGATATCAGACCTCCAATCACGTCAAATTATGTCTGGGGTAACAAATACTTCCTCAACGTCTTTACATTATTTATATCGTGTTAAAATCGAAGGGCTTTCTTGTAGTAATATCCACAAATATTCCTTTGTATAAGCAATTGTTGCCAAAGAATCAGAAACTGTATTATCTCCTTGAATTATATGCTCGACAATCGCTTTATCAACAAAACATATAAATTTCGAAGCTCGCATAAAATCAAAATTAATTGATCTTTCTTAGCCTCAGATACGCATGTCATATGATTTTCCACCAGTTGCAAATCTGTGTCCAAACAAACTATTGTTGCTCCACAAATATGTACAAGCCTTACACCAGCTAACGAAATCTCGTATTCAGCCTCATTATTCGACGTATGAAAACCAAATTGAATAGCTTGGTACTTTTCTTCTTTAGGAATAAACAAATACTTGAACCCTTGCACTAGATCCCAATACGCTAAAACCACCATCAGTTCGAACCACCCATGTTGAAACTTTTGGAATTAACTTTTTATATATCCCTTCATCTAATTGGATCAAATAAAATTTGACCAGATAATCAGCTAAAGCTTGAGCGTTAATCACCGTTCGAGGAGCAAAAGTGATATCAAAATATCCCAATTCTACTGATTATTTGGTTATTCTACCAAAAAATCCTAAACTTGTAACACTTTCTTTTGTGGGAAAGAAGTTCTAACCATAATGTTGGGCAATTCTGATGCTGACGTCTTTCTCCTTTCGAAGAACTCTGGTACTTCCTATGCTTAAATATTCACCCTCATATCCGAGCTATCAAATCCATCATCACTAGATGTGATGTATCTATGTTTATCTTTCGTTTATTTTCGTGAACTTTGGTGTTCTTTATCAAACTCAAAATGCACTTTGTTTCGATCGCTTCGAACTTGATGAGTTATGTACAATTGATCAAATTGATTCTCTAGTTTGTTTTTCTCCTCAACCTGTCCTACCTCAGATCTTAGCCTACCAGATTTAATTTGTTGTTCTCTTTGACATACTTATCATTCAACGCAATTATCTTGTCCGAAAATTGGTTCATCTGATCTTCAATATCAGAATGACCTTGTATTGGCTTAAGCAAGCCCTTCAGGTGTGGTATAAAAGATTTACTAATTTTTTTGCCAACACTGATTTCTCTAACAATAAGTTGTATACTTCATTATTTATCTACAAGGATGGGTCGGATATGGCTTACTTGTTGTTATGCGACAATGACATTATTTTGACAGCTTCGTCTAATATTTTCTGCAAAACCATCATCGCAAAAATATATTGCGGACTATGTCCCCGACATAGGTGTGACTCGACACAAGGGTGGATTGTTTTTATCTTTGCAAAAATATATTGCGGACATTAATCTAACGGGATGGAAGGATTTCTTGCAATGAGACTCTCACTTATGTTGATACAAAGCCAAAAGTTAGTGCCTCTAAAGATGAGTTGTTTGGTTATCCAAAAATAGACCGCAACTTCGCTGGTACACTCTAATATCTTACAATTATCCTGCTGAATATATCTTATTATGTCCAATAATTTTTTCTACATATGAATGCTTTAAAGCGAATCATACGGTATAACCAAAGAATTCTACATCTTACAGTATATCCCTTTCTTTATTCCATTACAAATCTTGCCTCGTACACTGATGCGCATTGGGGAGGGTGTCATGATACTCAACATTCCACATCCAGATACTGTGTATTCCTAAGTGACAACTTGATTTTGTGGTTATCAAAATGTCAACCTACTCTCTTTCGATCTAGTACGCAAGATGAATACAAACTGGTAACATATGTTGTTTTTGAGTCTTGCTGGCTTGGTAATCTTCTTTTGGAACTCTATTGTCACACCTGTAAAGCTACATGAGTGTATTATGATAATGTGAGTGCTATTTATCTTTCTGGGAATCTCATCCAACACTAGCGCATGAAGCATATTAAAATTGATATCCATTTTTTAAGAAAAAATGGCGCAAGGTGCGGTTCGAGTTCCTCATGTGCCTTCTATGTACCAGGTTGCCAATATTTTCATAAAAGAGTTGCCTCTTGTATTATTCGACGATTTCCGGACAAGTTTTGATGTTCGTAAACCTCCAGTTTTGACTGCGGAAAAGTGATAGAATACAAAATATTTGTATAGATTTAGTATATCTTATTGTATATTTAGTAGCCTAAATTATAATCTAATATGTAATACCCTAAATTATAACATAAATGGTAGCTAATTATTTTTTATCTATATTTTCATTTGTTAATGAAAAGAGACATAATTATATTCTTCCAGTTGCATAAACCCTTTCTTCTTCACTCTCATTCGCTTCTCGGTTGTGGTATATGCATTATTGCCAATGCAGTCGGTCAATTTTAGACCTGTCAAACCCTAATGTTTTGACAATAAGGCTTTAATTAAATTAGATTATTTGGAAAGGTGAAATCAAACCAATTACTCCCTCTGTTTCATAATATAAGTCTTTCTAGGAGAAAGTTTTTGTTTCATAATATGAGTCGTTCTCCTTATCAATGCATCATTCATTATATTTGATTTTTTCAGTAATGGTCCATTGTGTCCATATAGAACTGTGGTTTTTAGTTAGTACGAACCAAAATAATTTTAGGGCGGCCGCCTGATTCCAAATTTTTAGATTCGAAATCCCAAAGCCGCCGTCATCTATTGGCAAGGTAAGCTTATCCTAAGCAACTTTAGCCCCTGCGATCTTTATTTCTGACCCCGACCAAAGAAACCTTTAGAGGAGTTGTGAGAGTTCTTTTAAGACTCTGACCGGGAGAATGGAAATGGAGGACCAATATACTTGGCTAGAAAAGAGGACGGACTTGATCAACTAGAGATGCCCCGCGTACGAGAGATACTTCGTATTCCAAGAGTTAATGTGGTTTGTGATCATCGTGAAGAGAGATCGGCAGCCATTGTAAGTAAGCCTTGAGGTGATAAGGGGAACCCTCAAGTATCGTATTAGGAGGGTGCCCTCTCTGAATCCGAGGAGATGCAGAATAGCATTTCTAGTGTTGGTGGACGTACCCGAGAGGAAGATTGGACTTTTGGTCGGGTTGAGGCGAAGACCAAACAGCGCTGCGAACTCCTTTAGACCCTCATGGATAAGCTTTATAGAGTGGGTGTTAGCTCTACAGAAGACCACGAGGTCGTCGACAAAGTAGAGGTTGACAATTTTGAGCGAGTGACATTTTCAATGGAATCTGAAATTAGGGTCTTGGCTTTACTCTTGAAGGATGCAAGAGAGAACCTGCATAATGATGACAAAAATATATGGGGAGAGGGGTTCTACTTGTCGGTGTCCTCTTTCTCCCCGAAAGAAACTCGTAGGATTTTCATTATTGTAGACATCAAAGGAGGGTGTGGTAATGCAATGGATAATACAACCAATCATTTTAATTGGGACATCCATTACATAAAGGGCATCAAAGATAAGCTACCAGCGGACATTATCGAAGGCTTTCATAAGGTTTATGTTGAGGGCACATCTGGGCCTTTACAATTAGTATGGTAGCCATGCATGAGGTCTTTGGTAAGGAAGATGTTATCAGCTTCAAAGCGACCAGGGACAAAAGCAAATTGGGACGGGTCAATGAAGTAGGTAAGGGTGGGTTTGATTATGTTCATGAGGATCTTCGAAATAATCTTGTAAATAACATTACAGGAGGATATGAGTCTGAAATCCGAGGGCGAGGTGGGGGTTTCAATCTTCGGGATTAAGGCAATGAGAGTTTTATTCGAGTCAGGGTTCATTTTTCTATAGTGGAAAAAGTACTTTATGGCAGCACAAATATCAGATCCAACAATTGACCAACAGGTTTTGAAGAAACCAGCACTAAAGCCATCAGGGCCAGGGGCTTTGTTGTTATCAATATCAAAGAGGGAAGATTTGATTTCATCATCTAAAATGGGTTTTATCATGTTATATTTGTTAGTGGGGGAGACAACTTTATCGAAGAGGGATCTGACCCTGTCAAGGCAAGGGTATCCTTCCAGGCTAGGGGAACCCATAAGGTTTTGACAGTGAGAGAGGAAGGTAGACGAGATCAATCTAGGGTTAGATCTGGTCCGACCATCTTGGGTGGTAGTAGAGAGGATTTTATTACGAGCTCTACAGGCTTTTATATTATTGTGGAAAAACTTAAGAGTTTTTGTCGCCCAGCTTGCCCCAGGTCTCTCTAGATTTTTGTTTGAGGAAGGATTCTTCCGCACGGCTGTACAAGATATAGTTTTTTGCGGCCTCCCTCTCGATCAAAATGAGAGAGAGCTCAGTCGGGTTCAACGCGAGGGTTTGCTGGGCGTGGGCAATGGTGGATTGGGAACTATCAACTTTGTGAATGATGTTGCTGAAATCTCTCATGTTAAGGGTTTCAAAGGAGGTAACTAGACGGGCTAGTTTTATAACTACAGATTTCATGAGGTTTTTGTGACCATGGAGGGTCAAACTATTGGAGACAGTGTCAAGGAAGTTCGGATGAAGGTGCGATATGTTAAAATATGTAAAAGGTTTAGGTTTGTGAATAAAAAGAGTGGTTAGCTAGAAGATGATGGGGGTGTGGTCGGACGTACGAGGAAGGTCAAGATGGGCAAAAGAGTTTGGGAAAGAGTCGTCCCAAAGTTCATTGACCACGGCTCTGTTAATTCTTGAGGAGATGGGGTTGTCAAATTGGTGGTTGAACCAAGAGAATTGGAACCCTGTGGAACAAAGATTGTTAAGGTTACAGTTACAGCAACAGTCATTGAAGGCTACGATAGGGTTGTTCCAACGGGTATCGCAGTTAGATCGCTCATGGGGACTATGGATAGTATTGAAGTCCCCAAGGACAAACCAACGGGTATCGTTCCAAAGCGGGGTGCGATCAGAGGGTTCATTAAAACCATAGATGACAAAGATAAAAAAGCTAGTGTTTTTACTGATCCAAGTAATATTGCAATGCATGATCTGAGGCGTGGCTAGCTTTAGGTTAATATTAAAGACACTTGGGTTCCACGCAATCCAGATATGACCATAGTGGTGACAATGGTGGTTAGTAAGGTAATGCCACCAGGGAAGCATGGTTTTCATGATGTGGTTAATGTTGTCAGCATTGACCTTAGTTTTGAGGAAGCAAATGACATTAATACTATTAGAGAACACAAAATCACGGACGCCCTTTTGACGAACAGAGTCTTTTATACCCCTCACATTCCAACTAGCAAAACACATTTAATTAAAATATTTTTATTTATAAATGGTCGGAATAAAATTAGTATATCATCGGATTAGTATATCATGGGATGATCCTAAATATACTTGACTTAAAACTAAAATATTAATTTTAGTTATATACTTAATTAAATGTTTATCCAAATATACTTTACCTATAATTAAAATATAGGTTTTAGTTATAAAATTAACTAAATGCATAATGGTTGTACCCATTAATAGAATTAACACGACCTAGAACTTAGACTCCGTATCAATTGAAAACTTAGGAGTTATATTGTAAAGATTCGAAAAGTCTTTATCGATTAAATATTTAGGGATCATTCCGCAATTATTCAAAAAGATAAAGATTACATTTCACATGACCTTATAGTCTTTATCCATGTTGCGACCACAAGATGAGAAGGTACAGGTGCTTAAAGGGCACCTTAGTCTACATCGGCAAACCACTCAACCTGACTGCATCATCATCTTCCGGTCTTCCACGCTCTGCTCTCCAAACACCACCGTTCCAACTATATTTCTTCCGCAATTTGATCCACTCCGGCAATATCGAAACCCGGGAGAAAGACGCAAGCCTTGTTTTGGTATCTTTTCCAAGAGAATTGACACTCCAGATAAGTAACTTCTTCGATCAGGAAAGAAATAGTCCTGATGTCGGCGAGAAGATCGTCGGCAGAAACCCGAAAATAGATGGTGAGGGGCATTGGTTTCAGATGACACCGGAGTTTATCTGGGGGTCGGAGAAAACACCGTATTCATAGACTTCAGAGGCTTAACTGACAGAAGGGGCAGATCAAAACCGGTCAAGGGGAGGGTTCTAATGAATATGAGATTTTGACATAATACGAATATGAGATTCGGTCTCCACGTAATATGAAGAACAATTTTTAAAACTAAATTCGAAGATTAGATTCGTATCCGATTTCATAATAGTGGGTTTTCATCTTTTTTTCTTTTGCTAATCAGTTATAACTCGTGGTTTACTGTATTTTCTTGAGAGTTATTAGTTAGTTTAGGTTTTGAAATTATTAAGAAGTCGGTTTTACAGTTTGCATGTATGGATGCAAGACGTCGGGGTAAGAAGATGTGATACGTGTGGCATTTTAGAGGCGAGACATAATATATTTACATGCGATACCTTTGCATGCATAATAATGTTGATACATGTGGGAATATAAACATATTAATATATAACATATTTACCAAATATCTTGCATGTGATACTTCTGCATGCATAATAATGTTAATACGTGTGAGAATATAAAAACATATATATATATATATATATATATATATATATATATATATATATATAAATAAATAAATAAATGAGATGCGAGGCATGTAGATGAATCATATCCGTAAGAACCTATATACGGGAGACCTGTGCATGCACCCTAATTTTGTTGGATGCGAGACTATAATTTATCGATGCGAATCTATAACAAGTTTTTATGATATATACGAGACTTATGCTTGTATATTATGTAAGACGTATTATTCTTATTTTTTTAAGTGATACGAGACTATATAACGTTTTCAAATATTATACTTCTTATTTATTGTTTTTGAATTAGGAAATGCAAGTAAGAAATGTCTAGACCTCGAGTGTGCATTTGCAAACAAAATGGTCAAACCGCAATCGTTTCTCTTAGTGAGTTTGGGGACCTTGAAAGTATTCAAAGGTATGTTGAAAGTAGATGAGATGTGTTGGTTAGAAATAATTACAATAATAACCCAGTGTTAGGGTAATAATAAAAATTGTTTATCTAACAATCATACTGATTCTGTGGGTTTATTAAGATTATTTGATATACAACATTTAAAAAGTGTTAGTTTTGGTATAGAACAATCTCTGATTGCTATCGATTCTAAAGAAATACGTAGAGAGTATATCTTAAGTTTATTTGAAGCCTCGAATAATAAATTAATAATGGGAAAGTAGTTTTGGGTTGGGTTATTTTCATCATAAGAAAAAACAACTTGCCACTTTTGGTTGGGTGAATGCGATTACAAGTGGTG
This sequence comes from Limnanthes douglasii subsp. nivea, assembly GCA_036936605.1. Lineage (NCBI taxonomy): Eukaryota > Viridiplantae > Streptophyta > Magnoliopsida > Brassicales > Limnanthaceae > Limnanthes > Limnanthes douglasii. Next base: position 250,235,893 of record JAUPFV010000001.1, on the reverse strand, counting down.
GACAATTTTTTTATCAAGGTGTTGCAGCTTTAAGGTTAGCTTTATGTCGTTATACCTTAAAGCATGGTTGTTTTCTCAAATATATGCATAATTATAGATCTAAAATATATTTTATTTGCGAAAATAAAGTCTCAAAGAGATGTAAATTGACAATTTGTGCATCACTTGACTTCCCCCTGGCTTCATGGTCATCAAGAGGTTTGTTGACATGTATACTCGTGGTATTGGTTTTTACGAAAAAAGTAGGAAAATTTTGATATCTTATTTGATTGTTAACAAGATTAAGGATTCGATTAGATAAAAAAATGATTTTACAGCGATGAATGTAAAGTTGTAAACATCACTATAGTCTAGATACCTCTTAATGTCTCTCATAGAATGCTTTAGAGAAAGCTACGAGGGGAGTTTTTGGAGGTAGTTGTACTTCTTTTAATTTAAGTAATGGATATTTCAATATATTGATGAAACTTGATATTACAAGTGACTACCATACATAATATACTCCATTGAACAACTTCAAGGTGTTTCATCAAATTCAAGTTTTGTCTTCAAGGTTTTCATTATTGTCGTGTATTTTTATTTATCGATGGAACGTTTTTTACTCGCAAGCATAGATGAGCATTTTTTATGTCTTAGTAAAAGATGGTAACAATGTTAAATTTCTTTGTTTCACTGTTTTTTATGTAATTATATTTTAATAAATTGGTTTTGTTTGTTTTACATGTGCGACAGGTTTATTTTTTTGTATACGAGTAACATAAATGCAAGATGATTATATTATATAGATGAGAGATATGATTCCTTAGTTTGTTATCAATAATTCATGTGAGGCTAACATATAATATCGCATACATGCTTCAAGTGAGACGCGCAAATATGATTCAGTATATGCGAGATGCAAGATAGACTATATTTTCTCATGCGTGACGTGAGAAAATATAAATTGTTTGAACTATATAAGGATAGATGCAACTCGTCATACAATATTTCATACGAGACTTGAGTTTGGCATATAGTATACATGAAAGATGTAAGACCTTAACATGTTATGGATCCTCCATGTGAGTCTAGTATATAGTAGCTCTAATTCAAGAACATGCGAGACAAATGAAATTTTATTTGAGATGTGCGAGATCGTCTATATCAATCATTCGAGTCTTGAAAAAATATGTTTACAAGACCTATAAAAGGATAATTGTGATACACGGTACATAGGATACCACAATAATTTATTTCTATGTATTTTTCTTGTTGCATCTCGTATTGTTCTTTGTGAAGATGCTAAAAATTGGTCAAGGTTTTTAGAGAGTTTGAAAACTCATTTTTTGGAACTTCAAATCACATTTACTTCGGATCATCATCTAGGTATCATTACTGTTTTATATGTCTTGTATCGAAAATGTTATTATGCCTACTGTGTTTTTTATCTTGTTCAAATTTGAGGTATATTGTTAGTCGTACAGATCAAAAGTTTAAGTCTATGATGGTTTTTTATTGTTAAACAATGTGATTATACTTTACCACTGAACATGTTAGTGAAAATATTGAACTATGTTTTACTAAAGATGGTCATAGAGTTATTAACTTTCTCGATAATTTACCTCGTCAATCTTTTAACCATCATATTAAAGATTTATGTTGTCTACCTATTGTGGAATTAATTGAGAAAATTCTAGTCTTATTTATGACTCAAATTTCATGATGTTATGTGGAGGAGATAAGTTGGAGAAATAATTTTGTGTTATAAGTATGAAAAGAAGTTTAATGTCAATGTTGAAGCAGGTCGTTCGTGGCTAGTTTGTAAGTCTTTGACAACGACATACATAGTTTTTTTCTAAACCTATTATGGTTGTTAATTTATTGGATCTTACATGTTTATGTGGTTCTTGGCAACAAGATAAATTTCTTTGTTCTCATGATTTTGCTACAATACAATAGACTTAGGAAGATCCAATGACAGTGATTAGGCCATTATATATTGTTAGCAATTAGAGATCAACTTACTCTTTTAGCATAATTGCTTTAACTAATTTTGATGAAGGATAAAGCTGTAATAAATCACCTGATTATTCCTCCTAAATTGAAAAGACAAGATGGAAGGCCTAAGAAGACATACATTCCGTTTAGAGTAGAAATAACAACCTCGCAAATGAAGTATGATCATTTCAAAAGTTCGGTTATAGTCGGCTGACTTGCAAGGACCTATTGTAAATGTTTGGGGATCTGTTTTTATGTTTTGTCTTTTTAATTTCGCTATAATATTTTTAGAATTTTAGAATATTGTAATTTTTCATTTTAGAAATGGTTTGTTATGGTTTTCCTTAATGGTGAACAAGTTATATTTTTTCTCTAATTAGATGCGAGAGTCTCTTTAAGATTATGGCTCAATAATAGACCCTCTCTATTATTATGGAGAAACTATCTTTGGTATTTGAAGATATGCGAGACTATCGGTAGCGTATGGAGAGATGTCAGACTAGTTTGATTAACATGCAAGACTATTGCAACTAATACATGTGATACTAGAACGCACACTACACGAGAAACTTCTGCAACTATAACATACAAGATTAGAGCAAACTACTATATAAGAAACTATTTTGAATACAACGTGGAAGACTACTGCAACTAAAACCCTTTAGATTACATGCGATATTGGAGAAAATACTACACACGAGGCTATTGCAATTATCACATGCAAGACTGCATGAAAACATATCATAAGAAACTAATTCAACTAAAATATACGAGATGGCTGCAACTACAATATACGATAGTTCAACGAATTCAAAAATTAAGAGTGGAGCAAATAAAGTGCGACACTACAACAAATGTAAAATAGACTATTACAATTTAAATAGAAAAATTCCAAATTCAAAATAAAGGATAATTCAAAGATTAGAAAATAAAGTACAAATAAAAAATATTTCATAAAGAACAATTCACCCACCTTAGAACAAAATAAACAACAAAAGAAGTATTTCTAAGAACTTGTAGGACGCTTAGTCCTTACAATCTAACGTTGTGCCTTTTGGCTCTTTATATAGGATCTTTTTCAGCATTTTCATCATTGTTGTTTCCATATTATTTCTTGTTGCGACTTCTTAACTGGTTGAGTCGGGGCTCTACGACCTTGGTTTTCTTGGTACAATTGGCGACAAAAGGTACCTTTTCTGCTTGATGGGAGAGAAAAGTGGGTAATTTCAGACTGCATAGATTTCTCTTGATGAGGTTTAGAGTAGTTTCTTTCATCATCGAGTTCAAGGAAAAAGCTTAGGTAGTTTCTACATTTTTTGTCTTTGGAGGTGGAAAAGTGGTTGGCTGCTTGTCCATCTAGGATTCTAGTCCTGTTAATAGAATTGATATTCTCTATGACAAATACCTCAAATACCATTTATTAACTTAATAACCCTTATATAGTTAATAATTCGTATTTGGGATATTTGGCGTAAGGGATATTAATTCCATTAACAAAATAGTAAGAGGAGATGTTAGAGATCAGTTGTACAATGTATGGTTATGGTAGGCTAGTTGTATTGTTAAGATGCAAGGCGAGACTGCAACAGATACAAAGGATAAATTCGAGAATAGTGAAACCACTACATGCGATACTAGAACAAACACTACACGCGAGACTACTGCAACAACAATATGCGAGACTAGATAAAATCATATCATGATAAACCACTTCAACTAAAACATTTTAAGACTATTACAACTACAATATGCTAGACTCCATCAAAACATATCGTGAGAGAGTACTTAAACCATGCAGGACTATCGCAACTACAACATGCTAGATTGTAAGAAAACATATGAAGTGATAGATGTGATACCAATATATAATAATTCAATGTAGTAACCTATTCATAAAAAAAACAATATGTTTGAGGGTTTCCAATAGAAAATTTTCAAATTAAAATTAATGGACAATTCAAACATATAAAATAAAATATAATTCAAAAATAGATTATAAAAAATGTCATCGATCCAACAACAAAATAAGTACATCTAAGAACTAAGCTTAGGAAGTTGAGTCCTTACACTCTGACGTTATGCCCTATGGATTTTAATAGAGGAGGTAAATTTTTCAGCATTTTCAGCGTTGATAGTTCTAGATTGTGGCTTGTTATAAGACTTCTTAGCCGGTTGCTGGGATGAAAGCATTGCTGGAGATTTATAAGGAAGATATAGTTTTGCCTATAGAACCTAGGTTTTGCTGAAGCAATTCTTGCATTAGAGTCTCGTTAATTTCAAGCGCTTCCTGTATATTTTCATTCTGGGCATAATAAAGATAGAGCCCTCATAAAACTTCAGCAATGTTTGGGTCTTCGTCGCTATCAATGAGCCACAATGCATATGGAAGTAGCTTATAAGAGGAGTCACTAGAAGAGTTTCAGTAGTGGGTTAGGTGTTTGGCCATCAGGGATGCTGTGAAGTTAAATACAGATAGAGTAAACAAATAAAATAGCTATTGAAGTTATATGGTAAAAGTAAGCTTTATATAGTCACTAAATTGTGTTTTTTAGGATTTCATGTGTTTTAATCGTCTCGAATGTTGCAATCATCCTCTTGACAAATGAATTTGTCATAACCAAGTACATGGATAGTGATAGATGCGATACTACTATAGCTACGACCTGTGATATTGGAACAAACATTACACGCGAGACGACTACAACTTAAATACGCGAGACTAGTGCAACAACAACAAATAAAAAGAAGACATACGCGAGTACTCCAACTACTACATGTAATACTAGAACAAAAATTACAAGTGAGACTACTGAAACTAAAACACACGAGACTAATGTAATTACGATAAAGAAAATAAAGTCATGCGAGACTACTCCAAGTAGTACATGTGATACTACTAGAGCAAGAACTACATGTGTGACTAATAAAACTAATACATGTGATACTCATAACAAATACATGCAAGACTGCTGCAACTACAATATGCAAGACTAGAGCAAAATACTACAAATAGAATACTAGAACTAAAACATGCAAGACTATTGAGAGTACTACATGCGATACTGGAACAAATAATACACGAGAGACTACTGCAACTATAACAAGCAAGACACACATAAGAGTTTTTTTAAGTTACAAAATACTTAAGTTTATAAAATATTTTTTGTTTGTTTACTTGGACTATATATTACTTACAAATTATTTAATTTTACAAAATATATCACAAAATACTACATTAAGAGTTCTTCCAATAAATGTTTGTTTGGATATCATTAAGAAAAAAAAATAGAACATTCATGTTCTCCTTAACGTACACATGTCTTCAATATATTTCTCAGAAATAAAACCATTCTAGGTAAATTCTCTTACGTATTCGCAAAGGAAAATACCTCAATAGATTGTTCCTTGTTTTTGTTGTGGTATATCTCTGCATGTAATTATCCTATGTTTTTCTTTTTAACGTATATACTTTTTTCATGAGGTATTTTGACTATAAACATGGTTAAAATAAACAAAAATATAAATATATAAGAGACAATGCGAGACTTGTAATATTAATTAACACGAGATAGTTGATACATTCATGCGAGACTAGGAATAAAAGGTGTTCGAGACTATATAATTTAAAAATGTAATACTAGGAAATGTTACAATCTAAAACTTGTACTCACTACCAGACAGTAAAATAGTGTAAGGAAAGAGGGGAGACCATTTACAAGTAAATAGACGAGACAAGTTCCTAGGGGTAGAGGTGAGACAAATTAAAATAAAATAGGCGAGGCCTGTTACAAGTAAATAGACGAGACAAGTTACTATGGCCAGAGGTGATACCAATTAAAATATAATGGGCGAGACCAATTAAAAGGAAGATGCAAGACCATGGTAATATTAGAAATTCGGGACTTATGGTAATTACAAGTAGTATAACAAGTTTATTTTTATTTTTTATGGTGTGTATTTATTAAGAGACAATAGTGGGTTATAGTTTGTTGCTTCTTCCTTTTTCAAGGTCAATAATCAGCAATGACCAATGGTTCATTGTATCTTTCTAGATGGTGCATATTAGAATAAAAACATAATATGTGTTGTATGGCGTATTGAGAAATATATCATTAACTATTTTTGTTACATCGTCGAAGTCTGCATTAAGACAAATGATTACATCGTCAACCACCTTCTTCTTAATTTTTTTCTTCTCCTTCTTTACCAACAACAATAATTGGCTATCCTTCCTCTTTAAACACCAATTCGCAATAACTAAAACAAAAAACAAATAACCTAAGTAAATTTTTATTCATCTTAATTATTTAAATAATTTTTAATGAGTAAGTATTGAGTATTATTGAGTATTATTGAGTTCAAACCAATTAATGAATTTTAACATCATTGAAATTGATTTCAATGACTAATGAGTATTGAGTATTGTTGAGTTCAAATTCAACAATAAAACTAAGAACTATTGAAATTAATTTTGGTGTTCTAATGAATAATTATTGAAATCAATTTAATGAGTAATGAGTGTTATTGAGTTCAAACCCATTTTCTTGATTGTATGATTGATATTCAAATTAATTTTGGTGTTCAAAGATTTTAGTTGATTTAATTTTAAAATTAAATAGAAATGTTTTTTTATTGTTATTAACACTAGCGATATTAATGCCCCGCCCTGCCATTTGCACTGATAATGCAGATATTGCACTTGAATTGCAGGTGCACTGCCAGTTCAACGAATTTATAGTAGCAGTGCATCCGACATATACATAGTATAAAAAGTGTATGATTTATATTATATTGTTATGACCATGGAAGAAGTCGCGTACCCAACGAGTTCACGATCAGGAAAAACTTTGATTTTTGACGTATTTTAATTATTTGTTCCAATTATAATTTTTTAAACTTTAAATATTATAAAATAGACCAAAGTTAGTTTGGAATTACATTAAAATTATCATTTAAAATTATTTCATAATTGATGATATTAAAAGTATTTGAACGATACTATTTGATTCATTAAATAAATAAATTAGTCAATTAATATATTATGACTAAATATATAAAGAAATTATTAAAATATTATATATAGTCAACTATCAATTATCACATAGGAATGGAGAATAAGTTGTTGTCATAACTTCACTAGGTAAATGACTTGTATCTGCAAATCTATGTCAATGATTATAAATCTGCAGCATAGCTATAGCATCAACCGTTAACAACGACCTCAATTATTTTTGGAGAAAACGTCATTCACTTTTGACAAATGAGTATAAGTATTTTATCAGTGACTACCTCATTACAGATAACTAATTTACTAACTCCGGTAACATCATCAATTCTCTACACAAACAAACCAATATGTAACTTTAAGAAACTGGAAAGTTTATTATATTTTAAACTTAAATTATTTTTAACTTTTATAATCTATCAATTACTAATCTTCACAGGAATAGTATCATTAAATGTTCGGTTAACTATAACACTTCATGTGGGTGTCAAACTCTCATTCTGTAATTTTTACTAAAGGTTCATTTTGTATTTCAACTATTATTCCTTTGGTGGATTATGTGATTGATATTATAAAACACCATTCAAATAAGTGAAATTGAATAACATTATATTACCACCTTTTAACTTCTTCTAATAACTCCCAATTGATATCTAAAAAAATATTTGATACATTGTTGATAAGATGAGGTAACTGCCTTTATTTTATGCAACCATTAACTATCTAAAATAATATTGTACGAGCTAGGTTCAAGCAATTCTACTTCACCAACATAAACAACTGATCATTCTAAATATCCTACTAAATTTCATTTAGTTATTTCATACAGATTTACTAATTATTTTTTATAAAATCTTTGCTACAAACATTAGCTTAACTCTCCATATTTATCATTAATATTTCCCTGCAGAAATATATAAAGTAATCAATAAAATATTTTCATAAGGGCTGATTAGATCTCTTAAGTCGTCATTCTTTAAAGAACAACAATGGCATATGAAATATTTTTATATGAAGTGATGATTCGTCTATGAGATACAACTCTAAGTATTTTATGTAATACTTTTTAAATGATTGGAAAGTTTATGATGTAGTATCTCCTCCAAATATAGTGTAAAGTACTTGTTGACCTGCTTTCTGTTTTTAGTCCTGTTACATTTATCTTTTTCATCTGTTTTTTTAAATCCCTTATTGTTTACTAACTCAACCAATTCTTCATTATCAATATATATATATATATATATATATTTAAAATATCAGTTGAAAACAATAACTTTTTGTATTACCATGATCATTATGGTAAACATAAAAATATGATCTAACCCTTCTATTATTTCGGACAAACCTCACCTGGTGAGGTTTGTATTTAACTATGTATCTTGTTTTATCATAAATTGTTGTAATTACCTCTGAACTTGGTACAAACCTCATGTATGAATTATCATAGTACAAGAATCTAGCTTGGTTGGGTTACAATTCTAAAACTCTTCACTTTCCTGCTCATCACCTAGTATCTTATTAGAATTCCATGCTCTATGGTCTTATGTGTAGTTGGTAAAAGTTAAATTCATATTGTTTCCTCAACCTTAATAAACATATCAAATCGTCTTAACAAATATTGAATATTATATACTCAAAATTTAATTAGATCCTCTAGGATTAGACTTTCCATGGGAAACAAATCTTAATAAATCTTTACAAACCTTAATAAATCTTTGACTCTCGGATTGATTTATATATTTGAAGCTCTTCGGACCATATTTTGAGGCCAATCTATCAAAAGTAAGATAATCCATACAGACAAGGGGAGATTGCATCATACAATATAAAAAAGAAATGAATAAGAGGCTACGCGATTATACAAAAAAGTTTGTAAAAACTAAGAACAATATTGAAAACTGCCACAATCCGGTGGCAAGCGTTGCGTACCAACAAGGTATCATATTTGATATATTGGCCGAACACATCATGAAATGTAAATAATTTACCTTCACACAACTTCTAGTATAAATAGAAGTTGAATAATAAAGGTGAAGAATACAATGTGGGAAATAATTATAGGAAGCTCAAACGTCTATCCTTCATAAAATCCAACCTATGTGCAATCCGAGCCTCACCCCGTGGATCTGAGTCGTCTCAACAAAGATATTATTTCCTAAATTAAAATCTTACAATGAGAACAGAAAAGCCCATGAATAGGAAGTATTTCAAATAACACATGGGTTCAAATTCCTAATACATCAATTTTGATGAAGGGATGACCATGATCTATGAATGAGATACTATAAAATTTGACGCATAACACTCTCTCGTCTTCTAACAGAGTATTGACGGGAATGAATGAAGTTGAGACTCTAGTGCTCACTGAGCTAATACTAAAAATCGTCACGGTAAATGAAAAATGCAAGAAATAAAATATAATGTCTCTTCACAATAATAGATGGTACATCGTCTTACAATGATATCTTCGGTCTATTTTGGCTAAATCCAATGCAGATTATCATATCTACCATAAATTAGTGCATACGATATATTGCTAACATACCAATTGGTGTAATCTGGAGTCATCAACATGTTTGCTGTATTCAGAAATACATACAAGGGGTCTTGTGAACTAAATTATTAAATGTTTAACCAACAATATATATATATATATATATATATATATATATGGTCCGTATATGATATTATAGGAGTATCGACCTAAATAGTATGTCACAAGCTATTTATTAACAACATTTGTCGGTCGATCAAGATAAGGTGTATACCAATTTCTTATGAGAAATTTGAGATTATCATTACTCAGCAGGTTAAGCCGAGGTGGCTACATAAGATAATCATCATATGATAGCTGGATTATAAATCATGTCATCGTAAAAAAATAAATATCACAAGTGGAAGATGTGTGTGAAATTCATCGACCTCAATCGAGCTTATCTGAAGGATCCATTTATGGTCCCAAGAATTGACTAAATGGTGGTTCTATTTGAAAAAAAAAATCATTCATTGGCTTTCATGGTTGCTTCCAGAAAGATGAGACCATACTTTTCGAGTTTATACGATCATGGTTTGCACCTTTTTTATTTTGAGGAACGTCCTCCAAAATCTCTATATATCTGGCACATTAACGCGGAGGTCTATAGAGCTAGGAGAATTTATCATCAAGTTTAAACCATGAAATTTTATCTAGTAGACCTTGTCACCAATTTCACATTGAAAGTCTAAATCCCTTTGGAGGATAGGCCCAAATTGACGTGGACCATGCCAAATGATAAAGGTTCAAATAATCTAGGCTTCGGAGTTAATATTCAAATTATGTTTGTCACTTAATAAATTCATCAAACTTAGATTTATTTCCTCAAGTAATGAGAAAAAATATAAAATAAAAATTATAGGGCTTCAGGTAGCCCATGTTTGTTGGACACGACTTATAAGACTTCTCACTAATTCATAATTAGTAGTCAATCATTCTTTTGGAAAACGATAAGCTATGAATAATACATTATTATATATAGAAATATTATAAGTCGAGGCCTTAAATGTAGTCGTGCATGTAGTTAGTGGAAATCAATATTAAAGTAACCATTAATAAACGGTGAGAAAAATATATAAATAAGAGATAAAACCCTAAACAAATATAAGTTTTCTTCTCTGATAATAAAAATTTCTACTTGGCCATATCCTTTGTTATTTTCTCGTAACATTTATGACTCTTAAGATAAACGCAATGGGAGAATATGATAGTGGATTTCCTAGCCGAGTTCTTCTAATGTAAAGGGATATCTTCTCCAGAATGGAAGGCTGTCGATACCGAGCACATAGAATGGGTAGTTGAAACCGACGTGGCTTCAAGCACATCTGATCGTGGTGCAGTGGATGAACTCTGTTTACCAATGGGTGAGGAAATCAAACAGACTATCAGATTTAATTTCCCAGTTACAAACAATATAGAAGAATATGAGGCAATCATTTGGGGCATGAAACTGGCTTTGATATGTGGAGCTTATATACTATGGATCCATTCCGACTCGCAATTGTTCATCAACCAGGCCAAAGGCACGTAAGATGCAAAAAAATAAGTGATCCCAAGCTACTTAGCAATACTCAAGGAATACGAGTCCAAGTTTGTAAAAGTATCATATGAGAAAGTTCCTCGAATGGAAAACTTTGCGACAGATGCGCTAGCAAAGATTGTAATCTTGGGGGAGAATCATCTGGTCATCAAGAAGAATGATATCGTTCATGCAATTGACAGCTCTAACCATTGGAAGCATCCGTACCTAATATATTTAAGCTCTGCCATTTTGCAAACTGATAAGAACACCTCTCAAGCTATCCAGTAAATGGAGGCCAAATATTGTGTGTTGGACAGCGTCTTATATAAGAAAAAGTGCTACTCAACATTTATTATGCTGCCTTGATCGAGCAAAAGCTGCCTGAGCTCTGCACGACTTCCATGCATGAGAATTAGGAGGATACTATGGGTATCAGAGCCTCAATCGGCATTTTCTGTTGGCTGGACATTATTGGCTAGAATTGGCGGTCGATGCGGAAACGATTGGTTCAACCATGTCATCAATGCCAACAGTTCGACAATATGGGGCATCTATCTAGAGAGCCTATGCAAGTTATTCTTATATCTTGCCCTTTTGAAAAGTGGGGCATCGACCTCGTCGGACCACTCCCCATGGCTACCAATAAAATGCAGTTTTTAATTTACACGGTGGACTACTTCACAAAATGGGTAGAAGCCAAAACTTTATTCAGAACCCAAGCCCAAGAGGTATGTGACTTTATCCACAATCAAATAATTCCTAGGTTTGGCATACCACGTTTTTTATAACAGATAACGGCCCCCAGTTCCAAAATTTGATGGTATTAACCTTTTGTAAGCGGTATGGGATCGAACAAAATTTCTCCACACCATATTACCCTCAGGAAAATGGAAAGGTTGAAGTCACCAACATAACAATTTTGGAAGGGATAAAAATGAAACTTGAAAGAGCCAAAGGAAAATGGCCTGATAAATTGGCTGAGATCCTGTGGGCATACCGAACTACTCGTCAAGCTAAAACTAGAGACACCCCATTTTGCCTCGTTTATGGCAGTGAAGCAGTGGTTCCGGAAGAAATAATTGTGCAAATTCATAGACTTACGAGTTATGAAGAAGAAACCAACTTGAGCATCTAGGCAGAGAGCATTGACCTTATACAAGACCACCACGATCAAGCACATATTCCTGTTGAACACTAGAGGAGCCTGATGAAGGGATGGTTCAATGCTCCACTAAATCCACGTAGTTTCCAAGTCGGTGATATGGTCCTAATTGGGACAGACCTTACACTGTTATTTCTAAAGGCCACAATGAAGCTTATCTTTTAGCAGAGGTAGAGGGTTGCACCGTGAAATACCCATGGAATGTAAATCATTTAAAGTGGTATGAGCATGCGCTCTTCCCACCCCCCCCCCTCCCCTGTGATGGCGCGCGAAGATTTTTAAATGAGGGATCCAAACTCTTATTCATCTTATTAATGTATTTGATCGATTTTACCATTCCATATGTTTATTACTATATTTTATTCATCCTTGCAATAGCGACCGAGTCCATGACCATGCCTACGGGCTACACTAGGGACCATGCTGTGTCCAAATTAAATGTCTATAAGCACGACCGGGCTAATTAGCCACACCTACGGGCTACGTAAAGGTCATAGTGAGTCTAATACCTTGCACATGGTATATAAGCGAACTAGTTACAAACCTAGCCTATAACATGCAATACAATAGGGTTTTATAACCTATCCACGACTCAGCTAAAAGTATAAGTCACTTCCTAAGCTACATAATGAGCCCTACTGCGCTCGATCCCATGCACAAAGGAAGTTGAAGGACGAACGCTTGATGAGTTCACGAACTGTTTCATTCTTTTTCCTATCTCCTTGGAATTTGCTTCTTTTTGCCCCTCTCCATCATCATCACTATTCTCTACTTGGCTTGTCTGGTCATCCGCTTGGTTCCATCTAGAATAACCATCCCATGATCTTTACCCGGTCCTGGTTAGTTGTTAGATGCACTGACTGGTCGTCCAGCTTCTTTAGCACCACAATACCATCTTCACTATCCTTATCCACCAGCTGCAACTTCCTTGTTGCAAGAGGTACATCATCAACCATCACCCGAGACTTATTTTGGAGGGGTATCACTTTATCATCTGAGTCTTATTTATCTTCACAAGCGTGTCACGCTCGGTTCTCCACCACGTCACTTTCGGCAGGGGCAATGTCATTTTATCAGCTGATCCACTTCATAAGCCCCTTGAATAGCCGATACCTCCCCTCCACCTTCATTCTGAAAAGACACTGATGTAGAACCTTCTTCCTGTTTTGATTTTCGGGTCTCGGAACTGCTAGCCAAACCCCCGTACTATTTCTTTCATGGTACCTCTTTTCCATGAGCGCCGTATGCGTTCTACCAATGTAACTTCACCACCATCTCCTATGGTCACTTCCCCTTCTTTTGAAATTATCAACTCTGGAACTAGCCGCAGACCAACTTTCAGATAGTTCATCTGCGTAAATAGAAGAGTTGGTTCCTGAAACCAAGTCCAGCTCGATAGGTCACCTACTTGCACTAGAGGGTTCTTGTATTACTTCGACAAGCCTTCCTTGCACCAATCCTGATGGGTTCCTTCACCTGCACAAATAATTCAAGGATAATTGATACCAAGATCGGTCAACAGAACAGATAAACTTATTAATGAGACTTACACTTCACTTTCCACTTTCTTTCTAAGGAGAGATTCATTATGGGTTTTTTATGCTCCCAATTTCCCGACACGAACGCAAACAAATTTTTACAGTTCTTATCCGATGAAGGGAGTTCATAAAGTCTCCTCATCTCGGTCAACTAGGTGTAGAATAAATGAGACATGGTAAGTTCCGTTACATCAATGGCTAAGAGTAAATCTACCAAACAAACTTTAATTTCTAACAAGCACGAGCTAAAATATATATTAAGAAGCATCCTCCACCATTTGCAACTAATTGGGTTGGGCATATACCTATTACACTAAGTAAATCCCGTATTAACGAGGGCAAGAGTAATCGTAGCCCCAATCGAAAACGGTCGTGAATAGGCAGGTCTAATGATCCTGAGCCTAATAAGGATGTTCACCAACTTATGGCACCCTCATTATAACATCCTCGGGAATCCCATGTCTAGCTCTAAATCTTAGTAATCTGTTATAATCCAGATACCCACATTTATGAGAAAATGGAGAGAAATAACTTTATAGGAAGGTTGGTGCTTCAAACTCTTACTATGTAGTTTTCACCAATTTCTTCTTTATTATCTTTTTTTGGTTCCATTATATCTACTTGTTTGACTTCAATGAGCTAATAAGACGAATAAGAACAATTAAATGAGGAGGTGAGTTAGGATGGGTATCACGCCTAGTGAATATGGTTTTCGATTTGGTATCTGAGTAAAGGGCTCATCACTTATCCTAAACTTAGAGAGTTTTCCCCAGAGCAAACGCTAACGATACATACATAAAATCGACATACCTGTATTGACACTTAAATATGATGAAAATATTCGTGTAGCAATAGAGCCTTGAAGCAGTGACAAATGAAGAGTAAAATAATAGGAATAAAGTGAGTGATACTAAAAATAATCGAAAAGAAAGTGGGAAATTCGTAATATACTTTATACCCATGTGTGATGTGATAAGAAAATTCTGAGAGACATTAAGCCTTAAGCACGGATCATCAAAACCCAAGCGTCAATTTCATAAAACGGTTGGGTGACAGAACCGTCAACTCCCACACAAAAATTTGAAACAACCATATGTCTTTTAACGGTTCCAAAAGTGGAATAAACTTCCAATGTTATTACTGTGACATTCAACTTGGATCCTCCACAATTTCGGTTCATCTGCTCGTCTTGTTAAATTTAATTCGTCGGTTCTACGCTTACCGCACATAATCCATGAACTAGGGGGATACCTTGATGAGGGGGTATCCTTTGGCTGGAAGGAAAGAAGGTATCTGAGCAGACAAATCCACTCAAAAAATATGAAGCGACCCTGAGTACGGTGTAAATCTGAACGACATGCAAATAGGATAAGGGTACCAAGCATAATCGAGGATTTTGCGAGAAATCAGGGCATATCTGAACACTACAAGATAGATCGATAACACTCGGACCGATTAAGTACTTCACCAACTAAAGGTGCAGATAGATGATTTGATCCAAAGAGAGAACTGAGCGAGGCGCCCGACTGAGTAGAAGGTGACCGTTTAGATTACGCTCCGCTTGGCGCGTGGATGAAGCCGAGCAGAATAGGATCGTTTGTATTATCCTCGGATTGGTACGTAGTTCAAGCCAATAGAGCCCAATCTACAAGATAAACTGCCAATGCAAAGGTTTATTGCTACTTTAATAGAACTAATCAAACCACTAACTTATTAGTCATAAATTCAGGTCCCATGATGTAAATGTAGCCGTGCATGTAGTTAGTGGAAATAAATAAATATATAAATAAGGGATAGATTCCTAAACAAATTTAAGTTCTCTTCACTGATAATAAAAGTTTATACTTGACAATATCCTTTGTTATTTTCCCGTAATATCTATGACTCTTAAGGGAAACACAATGGATTGGTTCAGCAGTTTACCCAAAGGATCCTTTCACGACTTTTCCGGCTTATGAAAATCCTTCAGAGTAAAGTTTATGGCCAATAATGAGCTCAGGCGCGAGCAGGACTCGATTATGGACATCTACTAGAGACGAGGTGAGTCACTTAAAAGCTACATTAAGTGTTTTGTTTAGGCATGAATGCCTTGCCAGATATAGAAGAAAACATGGTCGTACCCTCCCTCAAGAGAGGCCTTGACCGGTGGGGGGGAGCTATATGTCGACTTGATCAGATTCCTGAAAAGGAGATTCGTCTGACAAATATATCCCTGACCCGAAGGGGGGGCATAAGAAAGAAAGAAGATAGACGACGTACCTCACAAGGGTACTAGTCGGCGACCGTCCCACTTAAAGAACCCATCCAGACGATTTACCCATTTGACTGAGTCCATATCGGTCATTTATGATCAAACAAAAGAACGAATGTAGTATCAAACACCACGCATAATGAGCGCCCCCATCTTCAAATGATCGAACATATATTTCTTCTTCTACCATAACAATCATGGCCACCTGGACTGATTAGTGCTTGCAGGTCCGAGAGGAAATTGAGAGTCTAATAGACAACAAGGAACTTATTAAGTTTATCAGACAAAAAAATCATCATTGTCAACTTGAGAAGAGAGAAGACGTGCACCCATTCAATGATAATAAGCATGGCGATAAAAACGACCAGACAAGGGAAACTAGTAGTGTCTTTTTACCATTGCGGGGGGACATTCCGACGTAACCAGCAACTTAGGAAATGGTACCGTGTTGTCCCCATATTCTGACAACGGGAGGTAGTCTAAGGTGACCAGCAACGCACTCCCCGGGACAGGGGACCATCCTCCGTCCCTTGTTACTATTGCCGACATAAACTTTGAGGTAGCCCGAGGATCAAAACCCACAAAAGGACACGATCCAATGATGAGGTCCACGAGGTTTAAGCTTCCTCCTATCACACCTACCAAGACCGTGTATTAGACTTCACTTTCAACAACGACGATCTGAGGGCGGTCAGCACGCCTCATGAGGACGCACTAACGATAAACCTTGACATCATAGAAGTGATGGTAATTCGTGTTTTAGTAGATGGGGGGTAGTTTGGGCCACACAATTTTCATATATGGTTACGATCGGATGCATAAAGTGCAACCCTACAATCCCACCCAATAAACATTGGTCGGATATGTAGGCAAGATGTCCCAATGCTTGGGGAAAGTCGAGTTGATGGTTAAAGTAGGCTATGAAGTTACTAAGCGCAAGCTGAAAACACTGTTCATAATCTCTGAGGCCCCAAGTTCCTATCATGCAATAATTAGCAGACCTTGGTTGCACAAGATTGAGGACACCCCATGTACGTTCAGGCAAAGCATAAAGTACCCGGTACGAAGCACAATTGGTATAATCCGAGGGAGTCAACCCACCGTCAGGAGGTGCTACGCGGTCACTGTTAACCCTGTAAAACCCCTCACATAGCAATTTACTGATGAAAATGGAGGGGGGGAGGAAACAAGCAGCGACCCACCTTCGCTCGAACGAGTCGACGACTCTAGAGAGACAGACCAAGTAGAAGTTAACCCTCTAGACATGATTGAGGAGGTAGTGGCGGAAGGCCGCACTCTACAGTGGGGTAATAATTTAACACCTACTTTTAAGCAATCATTAATAAAGTTATTAGATAGGAATTTGAATGTGTTCGCATGGGATCCAACTGATGTTTCAGGTGTTTAACCTTCAGTAATTTGGCAAGAGCTAGTTATAGATATATGTGCCAAACCCGTGTGGCGGAAACGACAGTCTTTCTCCACCAAAAAGCAGGAGGCTATATCCGTCGAGGTAACAAAATTGTCTAGGCTAGGACATACCACGCAAGCCCGTTATCCAGTTTGGGTAGCAAACTCGGTTTTAGTCAAGAAAAAGGAGTGCCAGTTGCGCATGTGCATCGCATTCACCGATCTGAATCAAGCATGCCCCAAAGATGCATTCCTTTTGCCCTACATCGATCAACTTGTGGATTCAACCTCGGGCTGTGAATTCCTCTCGTTCATGGACGCGTATTCGGTCTATAACCTGATCCGTCTCAATCCATTGTACGAAGAGTATACGACGTTCTAAACAGAAAAAGGTATGTATTGTTACACGGTGATGGCATTCAGGTTAAAGAACATGGGATCTGCATACCAACATCTAGTCAACCATATTTTCAGTGCAGACCTAGGCAAGTACATGAAAGCATACATCAACGATATAATTGTTAAAACTCAATCAAGAGAGTAACAAATCGATATGCTCCAAATCGTGTTAAACCTACTGCACCAATTTAATGCTTAACCTAATAAATTACTTCTTTGGGGTAAGAATGGCATCAAACCCGCCTCGCCAAGTTGCAAAAAATCATATGAGTTTTGCGACCAAGAAACATCAAGGAAGTGCAATGCCTCACAGCACCAACGATTGGAGGGAACCTAACCTCCTATATCTTAGTTTTGTCATTCTCCCATCTGATAAGGCAACAGCTCGGGCACTACAATCGTGGGCTGCCGAATACTCTGTGGTAGAATGTCTTATGCCGTAAAACTGCCACCTGACCACTTCTCTATTGCCTCAATCAAGCAGAAGCTGCTTTAGTTCTGCACTACCTACACAATGGCAAAGCCGGGGCACACTACGGGTACCAAAGTCTTATCCGACGTTTTCTACTCGTAGGTTACTATTAGCCAGAATTAGCCATCGTTTCTGATCCGTTGGTTCAACAATGCCACTAGTGCCAACCATTCAACAATGCCACCCGTGCCAACAATGCAACATGTAGTTGTTTCTTTCCCCTTTGATAAAGGGGTATTGACTTGGTACGACCCCTCCGTATGGAAACCGATAAAAGTAAATTCTTGATCGTTGCGGTTAATTACTTCTTGAAATGGAAAGAAGCCAAGGCCCTTTTTCGAACCCGAGCTCAAGAGATATGTGATTTTATCTACGACCAAATATTCACAAGCTTTGGCATACACCATATCTTGATGACCACCAACCGTCCACAATTTCAAGACGTCGTAGTTACAACATTCTGCAAATGATTTGGGATCAGTCAACACTTCTCCACGCCTTACTACCCTCAGGAAAACGGCCAAGTCGCAGTCACCAACCATACCATCCTGGAAAACATTAAAAAGAAACTCAAATGAGCAAAGGGAAATTGGCTAAAAACTTATCACATGTCTTGTGGGCATATATAACCACCCAACGAACAACTACAAGTGATACTTCTTTTGCACCGGTCTATGGAAATGAAGCTATGGTACCCGCAGAAGAAATAATATCGAGCAATAAATGTAGACCTTATCGAAGAGTGACGTGACTAAGCAAAAAGCTGAGCTGAACACTACAGAAGTCTAATGAGGGGACATGTCAATACTTTCCTTAAGTCTCCCAGTTTCCAAATCGAAGATATGATAATGAAGAAGATTTTCCAAGGATCAGACGACAAAGCAATGGGAAAATTATGACCCAATTGGAATGGGTCATATATTGTTATCTCAAATGGACATAGTGGAGCCTACCACCTAGTAGATGCAGATGGTCATGCCTTGAAGCACCCTTGGAATGTAAATCATCTCAAATTATACCACCAGGCTTTGTAATGTAGCTGATGCGGTTTTCCCCCCTTATGGCGTGGGAGGGGTTTTTAATGAGGCATCAGACTTAGGATTATTATGTTAATACAATTTTTTATGCTTTCACCAAAATGCGTGTTTGTTTAAATATCTGTCCTTAGAATTAGTGAATGGGTCAATGGCCACACCTACGGGGTACACAAGGGCCATACTGAACCCAGACCATAGAGTCTATAATACTAACGGGCTAACTGGTCACGCCTACAAACTACGTAAAGGTCAGTCCGAGCCTCATACCTTGTAGATGGTATATAAGCGAACTGAGCAAGTATCAAACGCTTATGAGGCCATGCAATGGGTTAAACAGACCTCTTCGTGAAGTAAGATGAGGGGCTAGTCTCCCTCATAGCTACGCAATAGCCATATTGAGCTCAACCTCATAAGAACCTCTCATAGGCACAATATGAACTAACAAACACACATTTCCAAATAATGAAGCCATTTCGACTATAATCATATAAGACAAACACAAAGCAAAATATCTATCATATAAATTTAATATACGAATCCATTGTTAAGGAAATTCATAAAGACATACACCCAGGGTGCCAAATATAAGCAAACATAGTTTAACTTCAAAATGGTTACAAACTTCATGCATCAGGAATAGTAGGAGAATCATTGTTCCCTAGTTTACCAATTTCTGACTCTTTGGGATTCACGCCCATGTCTTTATTCGTCGAGGTCAATGTTTTCCCTATTTTAGGTGCACCATGAAAAGATCGGGGACTAGCGAACCCATGTCTTTATTCGTCGAGGTCAATGTTTTCCCTATTTTAGGTGCACCATGAAAAGATCGGGGACTAGCGAACCCCCCACCTTTGGGTGTGCAAGTGATGGTGCGAATTTGCACAACGACCCAAGTTTCATCTCCGAGTTCAAACTTAGCAACTCAGCCACCGTTTCTTTTTTATTTTTCGCCATCATTTTCATGGCCACCTCCATCACCTCTATTTCTCTCTTATCTAAATCTGCCTCGGCCTTCCTCAAGAGCTCCTTACGCTGGCTCTCCAATCGTACCTTCAGTTCCGCTATTTTGGCAGTTAAACTCCTGTTCTACACCATGCAATCAGCAATACGGTCTGCCTGTTCTTTTATCCTTTTGCGTAAGCCATCTTCTAAGTCCGTAGATTGGAATTCTGGGACATCAAAGCGTTTTTTTATAAACCCGTGGTTCTGTGCAATCAGTGTTATAGCCTCAGCAGTCAACTCTTTGTTCTTCCCTTCACAAGCTTCCCGAGCACCTCTCAACATCGTCGCTTCCTTCTACAGTCCCTCATTCTTCCGTGCAGCCTTGTCTTTATGTGCTTTTGCAGCTTATAGGCGTTCTTGAACCAAGCTAGCTCGGTGGTTACACCCTTCACTGACCCAAACAAGATTGGATTGAGATTCTATTTCTCCATCACTTGGAGATCCGTCTTAGACATACGTCGATAGGAGAGTATGACTGAATTATGATGCATCTGCAACATCACTTCAACATAAGTTAACATTCTTATCCATCCATATTCAGGAAAGATCAGACCGAGCTTACCTCTATTGCCAGCTCCACTTGCCTTTCAAATACTTCGTTTATCAACATATTATCATAGAAAGATAGTCCGGGGTAGCTTTTTAGCTACTCAAACACGAGTATAGACGGTCGTGACATTATGATCCTTGAGGGGGTAACTCTTTTGTTGTTTTACTTGTTCGGCTTTCCTTCGCATCCTGGTTCTTAAAAGACAATTGTTCGGGCCTAACTATGTAGGCAAAAGACACAAAAACCTACACCCTTAACGAAATAAAAAGATGGTCCTATGCCAGTCTTCACGAACGTCTTTATCCCACTAGCTACCTCTTCTCCCTTGCAAAATTAACCATGATTTTCACTAAAAGAAATATGGCTTTGCAAATTCAAGAAAGAAAATCAGTTTAAATGCAAAATCTTGACTACACGTGTGATATGATAACGGTTAAATACAATTCCATACGATTTCCAACAAAAACCAAAGTGCCATCTACATAATGACGGCATTAGTCTCAAACCACTCGCCACATGTTGGAATATGCGTGTTGCATATTCCATCTCCGTATATAAGTAAGAACACAACCGATCTCAACACTAGTATGATATTGTCCGCTTTGGCACCCGAAGGCCCTCATGGCTTTGCTTTTGGTCCACTTCCAAAAGGCCTCATACTAGTTGAGATATGTTCTCACTTATATACCATTGATCCTTCCCATGTTTTTACCGATGTGGGATGTGGAACTTTGGTCGTTACCCTAACAAATCCTCCTCTCGAACAAAGTACCACTTTAGCCTCCTCTCAATTGACATTCATCCGCTCACTCTAATCAGGTTGGGGCTGCTGCCTGATCTCTAGAGCCTTTACAGCGGATCTATCTGATCTCGATCATCCTGCCTTGTTCCTTAGCGCCACTCCAAACAAGTACCACCGTCTTGATACACTCCAATCAAGCCACACTGCTTGATGAGCAACGGGCACTCCAAACGAGGATCTCTCCAATCAAGCCACAATGCTTGATGAGCCTCAAATCAAGCCACACTGCTTGATAAGACACGGGCACTCCAAACAAGGATCTTGAGCATGGCTACTAATTCATCATGTTCGACTAATGAGAATTTCACCCACATCACCCAACACATCGCGTACTGTCTGGGCCTGGAGCTCTGATACCACGTGTTGGGAATATGGGGGTCCGGTCCGCATATTCCGCCTCCGTATATAAGTAAGAACACAACCGATCTCAACACTAGTATGATATTGTCCGCTTTGGCACTCCCTCTTTAGATGAATCTGCGCCGCTCCATGATCAAGCCACCTGCTTGATGAGCCATGACGCTCCATCTATCCAGCAGATCATTCACCTTGAGTATGGCTCTCGGCTTCTGGTATGATGTTCGCAGAATTTCACCCACATCGCGTTCCGTCTGGGCCTGGTGCTCTGATACCATTTGTAGGGAATATTGGGTCTGTATATTCCGCCTGGTGCTCTGATACCATTTGTAGGGAATATTGGGTCCGTATATTCCGCTTTTTGTATATAAGTAAGAATACCCCGATCTCCACACTAGTGTGATATTGTCCGCTTTGGGCCCACTGGCCCGCACGGCTTTGCTTTTGGTCCACTTCCAAAAGGCCTCACACTAGTTGAGATATGTTCTCACTTATATACCATTGATCCTTCCCATGTTTTTACCGATGTGGGATGTGGAACTTTGGTCGTTACCCTAACAAACCAAAGTGCCATCTACATAATGACGGCATTAGTCTCAAACCACTCGCACCCACGCATCTGCTGGTGTCACCAACTGTCAGACTACCGTTACACATTCAAATTAGTCATCATTAAAAACCATACGTTATAGAACCTACGTTAATTAACAAGCTACTTATCGATTCTCTCATTATAAGTAAATAAAGTTGATTTAAATCATCAATTTTACGACTTCATCATATAATCCATGAGCTAAGGGGTGCCTTGATAAGGAGATAATCACCACGAGTATAAAAGATAAATGTACGAGTGATTGACAAGGAATGAGACATGGGCAGACGACCAGCCGAGCTGATTAAAGTAAAATATGGGATAGGAAAGATTTACGAGCAGAAGCGAGATCAAACAAACGAAGAAACGAGGAAGAGCAGAGGGGCATAAGCCTATGGGTATGATATAGAAAGATTGATCGAACAAACTAGTAAGCTGATTAACCTACAGCTGGTTAGAAAATCCAAGCAGACCAAGCAGGACACGATACCAAGCGGAACAAATAATCAGGATTGGTCAAAGCTGATACCTTGTCGAGCACGACAAAGAAAGGTCGAGGACTAAAATAATCGCATAGACCCTTACCTGATGAAGGAAGAGTTGAAGGAAGGATATAGTCGAGCAGATGAATCTAATATGGAGTAGTGTTAGGCTTATAGAGCGGATAAATCCGACTGAAGTTTACATAAAAGTTTTCTACTTGGCATTTTCCTTTATTATTTCTTCCTAAAACAGATTAAGATTGTAGGGAGATGTTCCCCCTATTCTCTTCGTCTTCATCCAGTGACGCAAACGCCACCGCAGGTACCTCAGTTATTTGAAGATGATATATATCCATAGTTGAACTGGTCTCTGTTATAGCATCGGATCGTGATTAAGAATCTAATATTTCACTAGCATAAATTATTTTGCTATCGTTATCAGTGGAATCAAAGAAAAACTGTGTTTTTCTCTCCACTGACATAAACCACTTGATTCCTTTTGAGAACATCAGTCTGCACTACGTCACATTTATAATCACATATTTTTGGTGGCTGAACATCTACTAATGCATCCGGCAAAGCTGCTGAAATTTAATGACCTTGTGTCTCTTCAAGCACTTGAGCTGAATAACAGACTAGGCTTGGACTATAACAATCTTCGTAATTGGTAGTGCTTCTTTCATGTGTTCTTTCTTCTGAATGTTCTTTTATCCAAAGATGATTCGGGCTTTTCATTATACACTTGGCTTCTTAAATCATTGTTCGTCTTAACTAAACAGCTCTGCACATATGTTACTTCGACAACATAATCCACACTACGGTAAAAAATAGAATAAATCATTGGATCATAAACTTGACCCGTGTAAAAGGTCCAACCCACTCAATAAGGTCCATCAATAAAGCATCTTCTAGAAACAATTAAATTAATATTTATTTTGGAGTGGAGATTGTGTCTAAAACCATCTTTAGGTTGAGTGCAAGAAACTATTTTATGTTGAGTGTAAGAAACTCTTCTACCTTGAGTGTAGTCTTGAGGTTGAGTGTTTAAGTATCCATAAGCTCTTGGATGGTGGATCTTTGTCTCCACTATGGTTCTATAAAAATGGAGCTCTCACACAATCTAGATACAACCAAAGACACGAAGAATAAAACTTAGAGAGAAAACTACAATGAGAGAAAAGACAGACAAAACTTCTCTCTTGAGCGAAAGGAAAAATATTTCTCTTATAGTGTGAGTTGTAAGAGTGTCTTGTAACATTTTCACGTTTCAATCTATATCAAAGTTGTTTGTTTGTTTTAAAAGAGTGTTGTTTAATATTTCCCGTCAACAAAGTGGTATCAGAGCCACAAGCTCTATTCAATATTTTATTTTTAAATCTTTAAAAGAAATAAAAAAGGATGTATCATCCTTCTAAATTCCAACGCTCAACAAAAACAACTACTACAAAAATTAGAATATTAAGATGAAGGCTCTCATTTGAGCGCATGATGTGTGGGATGCCGTAGAAAAAGATTTAATGTTTATGACGTAATACTTTTTCAAAACATCTTTTTATAACATCGGGTTAGCATTCATAACATATTTTCGTAACATCGGGTTAGCATTGTGAACATGTTTTTGTAACATCGGGTTAATTTTTATGATTGAATACTTTTTTCAGAACATATTTTTATAACATCGGGTTAGCATTTAGAATATCTTTTTGTAACATCAGGTAAATTTTTATGACTTAATAATTATTCTTCCTCTATGTTCATTTGTCTTATCATAAAATCTACAAGTTATGTTCACCTCAAATTCTTATTTATGGCACAAATGAACTTAAAATTTATCGAAAAAAACAGTATCCTTAGAAAATATTAGCACCTCGAATATAATTGGTCTGTTAAAAGAATGATAACACCTTAAATATAAATATTGCATTTATAAACGTAACACCTTATATATATATATTGCATTTAGAGTATGTACCACCTCGAATATATATAGTATGTTTAGAGAACGTAGTACCTCGTATATATACAGTGCGTTTAGAGAACCTAGCACCTCGAATATGATTGTCTCTTCGAACAATGTTTATAATACACGTATATCACTTCCGAATAGTTTACTCTTGGTCAACAACTTCAAAGATGATCAGTCTTTGACTAGTTACAAGATACTTCAAATACTTGTGTAACAACCATTGGCAAAAAAAAATACTTTTATCAATATCTTCGTATATTTATGTGACCCCTCATTAAAACCTCCATGAGCAAACATGCTAGAAAAGAGTATGCCAATTATTCAAAAAAGATTCAAAACAAGACATCATTTCCAGTATTGTTTCAAATGTTTTATGTTCCAAAGATGTTGAAGCATCTTACTCTCCTCATCACAAAGGGAATATGAACTCGGGTTTATTCTCTCCATAACCATATAAGAATCCTTCCAATTTGGGGGCATCTTTTTTAGGCATTTGTCCTTTGTATGAAGGAATAATTTCCTCAAGACTTTGTCACCTACTTTGAAATCCCTCATTTTCATCTTCGAATTATATCGACTCCTCATAAAAGTTTGATAATGAGTCATATTCAAATGTGCTCTAAATTTTTTTCCTCGATCAAGTCTAAATTTATTCTTTTGGTCTCTTCATTTGAGTCCTCGAAATAATGAAGTACCCTGTAAGAAGGTAACGTAGATTTTGTAGGGCTAACAACATCCATTCCATAAACCAAGGCAAGAGGAGTTTCTTGAGTAGCCTCTTTAGGAGTTGTTCTATAAGCCCATAACACCTCTTGCAAATAGTTAGGCCATTTCCTTCCAACCCCTGTTAGATTATTCTTCAAACCTTCCAAAATGGACTTGTTAGTCACCTTCACCTGAGCATTTTCTTGGGGATGAAAACGTGTAGAAAAAACTGTGTTATTCCCCTCGAAGTACAAAAAGAATTCATTTCTTTGTTGTTAAATTTAGGACCGTTATCTGTGGTGATTATTTGAGGAACCCCAAAACGACAACAAATATTATTGACAATAAACTTAATAACATCCTTCGCCTTTGTTCCAAACAATGTTTTAGCTTCTGACCACTTCGAAAAATAATCTACTACCACAATGATCATATGAAGTTCTCTAGAAGCATAGACAATGGTCCTACCAAGTCTATTCCACATCTATCAAAAGGGATAGCCTCGAATATAGACATAAATGATACCGTTAGGTTGGGAATAGAATTGGCAAAGCGTTGGCAAGTATCACAGCCTCAAACTAAAACTTTGGCATCATTCATGATTGAAGGGAAATAATAACATGCTAACAAAACTTGATGTGTTAAACCATCACCATCATACAACTCACATAAAATCTCCTGAGACTTGTTTACGCAAACAACGCACCAATGGTCTACTCGAAGATTTATTGTATAACACTTCATCTAATACAGCATAATTATGATCCTTATACCTTAATTTCTTAGCCAATTGCACATCTTGAGGTAAAGTTTATCTTAATAAAAAATTAAGGATACCATGTCTCCAATCACCTTCAATTGCTTATGTTGTGACATATTTACATTACTCTGACCGTGTTAAAATTGAGGGACTCTCATGTAACAATATCCAAGGATACTCTTCTGTATAAGAAATTGTTTCCAAGGAATCAGAAACTGTATTATCTCCTTGATTAATGTGCTTTACTTTTACTTTGTCAAACAAAAGAGCCAAATTTCGACGCTTACGAAAATACAAAATTAAATGGTCCTTCTTAGCTTCGGATACACCTGTCATATTATTTGCCATTAATTCTGAATCTGTTTCCAAACAAACTGTAGTTGCCCCACAAATATTCACAAGCCTTAAACCAGCCAATGCGGATTTATACACAACCTCATTATTCGATGCATCAAACCAAATATGCTAGCTTGAAACATTGCCTCTCCAGAAGAAGCAACCAACTAGACTTCTGCACTGGATCCCAAAATACTAGACCCACCATCAGTTTGAACCACCCACATCGAAGTTTCTGGCAAGACCTCTTTATATGTCTCCTCATCTAATCTGCTTGAATGAAATTCTACAATAAAATCGGCTAAGGCTTTAGCCTTAACAATTGTTCGAAGAGCAAAGTGATATCAAAATTTCCCAAATCTACTAACCACTTGGTCATCCGACTAGAAATGTCTTGTAACATATTATTCAGTGGGAAAGAAGTTTGAACCACAATAGTGTGAGCTTGAAAGTAAGGACGTATTTTTGCTAGAAGCCACCACAAAATCCATACCAGTTTTTCAAGTTTCAAATGTAACTCTTACTAACATAATAAACTCGCTTCAAAATTCCCTTATCTTCACTTATCAAAACAACACTAACAGCAAAGTCTGACATATCTAAAAACAACTGCTCTCCAATTCGAGTCTTATACAATATATTTGGTGATAACAAAAGTTCCTTAATGCTTGAAAATGATACTTCACAATCCGATGTCCATTCAAACTCCTTTGGTATTCATAATACTTGGAAAAATGAAAACATTTGTTAGAAAACCTTGAAATAAATCTATAAAGGTAATCTAACCTTCCTGTCAAGATTTGCACTTCCTTAATGGTCTGAGGTGATATCATTGATATCAAAGCCTTTAATTGCTCTGGATCAGCCTCTATCTCTTTTTCACTGACAATATACCCCCAAGAATTTTACTGATCAAACCCCAAAGGTATATTTCTCAAGATTTAGCACTAATCGAATAGCCCTTCGATTTAGAAAACTCTCTTCTAAATCCTCCAAGTGTCTAGCAACAGTTGTACTTTTCACCAACATATCATCCATATACACCTCCAAATTTCTCCCAATCTCAGAAGCAAAACTTTATTAAAAAACCTTTGATATATTTCTCCAGCATTCTTCAACCCAAAAGCATATAGCAATATAAGGCTCGATCCGTGATGAACATGGTGCTTTCTTGATCTTTTGGATCCATCTGAATCTGAATATAACCTGCAAAAGCATCCATAAAAGACAAAATTTATTTCCTAAAGTAGAATCAACTAGCTGATCTATTCGAGCAACAAAAAATGGATCTTTAGGAAAACTCGATTCAAATCCATGAAGTCAACACACATTCTCTATTTCTCATTTTTCTTTTTAACTATGACTGAGTTTGTTGTTCATAAAGGATAATGTGCCTCCCTTATATGTCTGACCTTAAACAAACGACCCATTTCTAACACAATAGCCTCTGATTTTTCAACAACAAAAGCACGTCTTTTTCAATAACAACTTGATCTTCGGATTTATAGCTAAGCTATGACATATTACTTTAGGTGGAACCCCATTACATCTTCTGTTTTGCAGGCAAAAATATCTAAGTTAGCAAATTAAAATTGTAACAATTGATGACGCAAAGTAAGTGACATCAATGTTCATATTCAAAGATTCTTTTTATTGGGAAAAATATATTCCTCTATACTTTCACTCAATGTTAAAGAACTCGGGTTTTCCCTCTAATCATCAACTCCCTCCTCTTCATCCGAGGTCAACCCCCCTAATTGCTATTCAGCCATTCGATCCTCACAATTAGGATCTCGGATCCAAAGAGTTATTGCATAACATTGTCTGGACACTTTTTTATCACTTTAGACCACCCCTACATGGTCACCAGTGACATACTTCAAACACTGATGAACAGTAGAAACAACTGCATACATCCTCGAACGCCACGATTTCTCAAAAATAACATTATAATTGTTCAGACAATCCATTACCTTGAATAAAACTTGAACCTTCTTGTTAGATGGTCATTTTCCAAACAAACTTCATCTTCGAATTCTCCAATCACCTGAGCTGCTACACCTGTAAGCCTAATTATAGTACCCTCTGACTGACAAACTCGAGATAGATATGCATCCTATCATAGGTTGACTTTAACAATACAGACGCATAACTTCTTGTATTTATTAGAACACGTCAAATTTTCATCCCAACTATTTCTTCCCCAATAACCATTGCATCTTCATGAGGTCCTGCAATACACCTCAAATAATCCTCATAAAAAATAATAAAAGGAGTATTTATTTTTACCATACACATGTGTGGACATCCTCCCCTCTATCTGACTAGTTAAATTCACCACATGTCTCTTTCTATAACTTTTAGTATTACTAATCATAGAATATTCCCCGAAAATTACTAAGGATTCAAAATACTCACACTAAATTTGAACCCCTCCTTGCTTCACTGCTTCATCTACAGATATTAAAATCAATCGATCTGGATCAACATCCAAATATTCCAAGGCTGCATCAAATTTCTCACACTTAGAATCTAAAATCATAAGTGAACTTTCTTCCGTCGAATTAGAATTAGTTGTTTGTTGTGTTGATGTGATTGGAATTTTCGAACCAGTTTCTTCGCTTTTAATAAAATCAGTTAACTTTCCATTTTATATTAAAACTTGTACCTCATTATTTAAAGCAATACAGTCTCCAGTATCATGTCCAATATCGTTGTGATACTTACAAAATATGTTATTATGCTCTTCTCTTGGTCTATTGGAGCTGGCTTTTTAAAGTTTACACAACACTTGGATTTTCATAGATAGAAGCAACATTTCCAGTCAGATCAATATAATACTCTGGCTTTATCCATTGATTTGGTCTTGGTCTTTGAAACCGGTAACCTGTAGCTTGAGTTGGATACCCTCAAGTCCGAGGAGGTTATTTATTATTATTATTATTCCTTGGACGAGGTGGCTGATAATTCGAATAGTGTCCTTGATTATCTAATATTTGCCCCTGAATTCTTTGTACTAATTCCAACCCCTCCTCAAATCCTAGTTGAGTTTTCCATTTTTATTTGGTCCTCGACTTGTGTCATTAGTTCTCCAAAAGTTAATACTCTTTTTTTGTTTCATTTTCCAAATCATTTGGTAATAATCCTTATCGAAATACATCCATAGCAACCAAATCTTCACAGTTATCTAATCATGCTTTTGTTAACACAAAATGTTTCGTATAATCCTTTAAACGTTTCTCCCACAACATGCTTATATTTTATTATTGTGTCTTCATTTGCACGCATTTCTTTGCTTCCCACATAATATCATCGAAACTCTGTGTAGAAGTCTCTAAAATTGGTAATAGATCCTCTCGGAATCATGTTATACCATTTTAGAGAAGTGCCCTTAAAATATTTAGAAAACGTTCTACATACAAACCTATCATCATCTTCGAAGTACATCATATAGTTCTTAAATTGTTCGATGTGATCATTTGGGTCTTGCATCCCATAAATGTTTTTGACCTTTGAAATATCAAAGCGCTTCAGAAGAATAATATACTTTATCTCGGCTGTTAAAGGGGAATTTTTCCTGTATAAACCTTGTATATATTGGTCATCTCTTTATATTCCCATAACAACATAAAACTTTCGATCATCTACATCGATGTACTGGTTAGATGTTTTTCTTTTACACCATTCGGTTTCTCTTAAGCAATAAGGCATATTATCCATTTCAACTTACTTTCCTTACATGATTTTCGAGGCCGACTTATTTCTCCTCTCGAATATTCCTGATGTCTCTGTTTCTTAGATGACCCTTATTCAGATTTCAAACTCTCAAATTTCTCACTACTAGATGCAGTGTACCTATGTTTTTCTTTCTTTTCTTTTTGCAAAGAACAATGCTTTTTATCGAACTCAAAATGTGTCTTCCTTCAATCATTTCGAATCAATCGACCAGTATAAGGTCGATCAGATCGACTTTCCAGATCGTATTTTTCCTCCATTTGTTGCACTTTGGATTTATGCATACCGGATTGAATAATTTGTTCTCTTTGTACATACTTCTGATTTAATGCTTTAATTTTATCTAGGCATGGGCATATGGGTATGGAACCGAAGAACCAAATCGAACCGAACCGAAATAACGGATTTGGTTTGGTTTCGGTTCCTTATAAATACCTTTACGATTCCTTATCTTTTATACCCACGGTTTTCGGTTCGGTTCGGTTCGGAATTGAGAACCGAATTGTACCCATAAAAAACCGAATAAACAATAGTACCCTTGAATATCCATGGTTCTCGGTTCGGTTCTAAACGATTATTTTGGTTACAAAGTAACAATTTGGTTAGAAAGTAACCATTTAGTTCCTTTCAGGTTCAGTTCCAAACGGGTTTTTTAGTTACAAAGTAACCATTTGGTTAGAAAGTAACCATTTAGTTCCTTTCAGGTTCAGTTCCAAACGGGTTTTTTAGTTACAAAGTAACCATTTGGTTAGAAAGTAACCATTTTGTTCCTTTCGGGTTTGGTTTCAAACGGTTCTTTTGGTTACAAAGTAAACATTTGGAACCAAAACCCGAATGTAATCGAATTTTTTCGGTTCTTTTTGGTTTCTCATATTAAATACCCATACCGAACCGAACCGAGAAGAACCGAACCGAACTGAATCGAATCGAATTCTAATCGGTTCCGAAATGGGTACTAGTTTTAAAGAACCAAAAGAACTGAGAACCGAAAGAACCGAACCGAACCGAACCGAACCGAACCGAATTCCCATGCCTAATTTTATCCAGGAATTGATTAATTCGAGCTTCGATGCCTAAATGAGTCTGTTGAACTGAAATTTGATCATCTTCCCTACTTTCTATTCTTCGTAAATCAAATCTCAACGTCTCGATTGCCTTTCGAATCAGAAGATCATTTTCATTCCCTTGTTCCAATATTGATTAAGAATAGTTGTATTAGATCAAAAAATTCAATTACTTATGGTTTTTTTATTATGAAATCAATGTACCCACAGTTTTCGGTTCGGTTCAGTTCGGAATCAAGAACCGAATTGTACGCATAAAAAACCGAATAAACAATAGTACCCTTGAATATACATGGTTCTCGGTTCGGTTCCAAACGATTATTTTGGTTACAAAGTAACAATTTGGTTAGAAAGTAACCATTTCGTTCCTTTCAGGTTCAGTTCCAAACGGGTTTTTTAGTTACAAAGTAACCATTTGGTTAGAAAGTAACCATTTTGTTCCTTTCGGGTTTGGTTTCAAACGGTTCTTTTGGTTACAAAGTAAACATTTGAAACCAAAACCCTAATGTACTCGAATATTTTCGGTTCTTTTCGGTTTCTCATATTAAATAACCATACCGAACCGAACCGAGAAGAACCGAACCGAACTAAATCGAATCGAATTCTAATCGGTTCCAAAATGGTTACTAGTTTTAAAGAACCAAAAGAACCGAGAACTGAAAGAACCGAGCCGAACCGAACCGAATGCCCATGCCTAATTTTATCCAGGAATTGATTAATTCGAGCTCCGATGCCTAAATGAGTCTGTTGAACTGAAATTTGATCATCTTCCCTACTTTCCCCTCTTCGTAAATCAAATCTCAACGTCTCGATTGCCTTTCGAATCAGAAGATCATTTTCATTACCTGGTTCCAATATCGATTAAGAACAATTGTATTAGATCAAAAAATTCAATTACTTATGATTTTTTATTATGAAATCAATGTACCGATCGCCCGTCTCTCCCACTGTGGTTGCCAATTTGATGAGTGTAAATTTAGTTCTTGAGAGATAAAAAGAGTTTGATTTTAGAGAGAGAGTAAAAAATAAAAGTAATTTTGAACTAATGAAAAGTTGTATGCTTTATTGGCAGCCTTAGCCATTATTTATAGGCGTTTAGGCTCGGTGTACCAGAATTAGTTACACAAATGGTCTAATTGTACTTTGGTCCCCCATTTTTTACAAATAATCCAAATGTTATCCTGCAACTATACAATTTATAAAATAAGACTTTTATTTACTATATTTAGGTCCTTGATATTATATATCCTTATTAGTAACTACGTCACACAATGTTGTATTGCACAAAACTAGATGGCAAACTGGAAGAGCTTCAGTCTTTATCACTAGTTTCTGAACAACCTCCTCTGAAATCAGATTCTCACAACTATGTGAAACGATTACCAACTTACAAATTCTTCCCCCGATTGTGTAGGTAGACTGAAAGATGGTGTTCTCTATTCTAGTCCTCAAATCAGTACAATCAGGTGCCAGGAACATGATTTATGTATCTGCGTATGAGGAATTGTTGGCGCTCCGATACCAACTAATAGCGTGGCGGAAATAAAAAGAAGAAACAACGATAAAGAAACCCTAGGGTTTTAAGAATACATTGGTTCTCTTAGACTCAAAGTTCGAATTTTTTTATTCTAAAAAAACAATTGATCAAGAATTAAGGTATATGATGCTTTATATATTAACTACCCAAAACTTAATCCCAAAATAGGTAAATTATATAATATCTTAAAATAAAACATTAGAATAAAATAAAAATAAAAATAAATATTTAAATAACGTTTAAATATGAAAATTTGTTTTTGAAGGCTTTATCGGTCGAATTTGGGTATCAAACTTAGCGACAAGTCATATTGTTAAAAACGGACGGGCTCGTCGAAATCTTCGATTTGAGTACCTATTTGACCCAATTTTGATACATGAGCGAGAAACTAGTCTGTTTACATTCTTAACTACATAACAAGACATTCATTCATCATGAAATATATATGTGGTGAAACAATCACATTCTGAACATGAACCGTCAGATTCTCAGAATAACCAATAAAGGGCCCAACAAGAAGAAGATGTTAACTCATTATATATTAGTAAATCATAAACATGCTCATCATTTTTATCGTCCAACAACGAGAACCAGTCTTTGTCAGAAACTGAATAACTCCCCTTTATAGACACCATCACCTAACCTAATGGGAAAACTAAACTTCATATTAACAATTCCTCCAAACTATCAACTCATAAAGATGACGATCTTAGTCCATTGGAAACCCTTACCATTGGAATTACTTCTTCATGCAATCAACATGATACAGAAGAAGTTAGCTTGTTTATCAATAGTTATCAAGACATACCTTCTTGTACCCTGAAAATACTCTTAAAGAAGTACGAATTCTTGGATCTAAATGGGGTATAACCGACAATGTCAAAATCATCTTCCCCAACGTAAAAGACTACCCAAACCATTTTATGAGTGATGAATTGTTTAATTCTATATGACGCTACAGTGAGGTGTTAGGTTTCACATGCATCCAAAAATCCTTGATTTCTTCCAATAGTGTAATGTGTATCTCAATCAATTTACGGCTAATAGCCTCCATACATTAGCAAGTGTAATATAGTGTATACATTTCTTAAGATTCTTTTTGAAATACCTCAATCCTGTATGAGTGTAAATTTAATAAAGTTAGTAAATATCTACTCTACAAAGTTCCCCAAAACAGTGTAATGTAGTTAGTCTATCATCGTCTAATCAGTATTGAAAAAACAAAATCAACGACAATAGGGATCCAACTCTTCCAAAAACTTCGGTCAAGCTAAAAGAAAACGGATGATAAAAAATGTGTTTATCTTTTATACTTTATTTAAAAATTATTGTTTTTAGTTTTATACCATATATTTGTCATGCAATTTTTATATATTCCAGAAATTAAAGCCCTTTCTAAAGACTAGAAATTTGAAGTTCCTATGAGTATCTCAATCAACTTTCAACACTCAAGAAAGACAAATTTCATTATCTTTTCACCCGACAAAATCTATTTTCGTCTAGGTTTTGGCCGCCATAAAAAATAGTTGTTATAAAAAAACTCATCATCTTTTTCGACCGCCTAACTTTTCGGATCTCAAATAAAGATTACTATAGAGGTTATAAATTTTGTAACACATATTTATTAAAATTATCTTCATATCATTTAAGGATTATTTTATTTTATAGCACATATACAAAAGTTTGTTATTTTAGCGAGCATAATTGTTTCAACGGGCGACATATTTTTTTTAGAATAAAAATCTAAGCTATCAAATTTAGAGAGTGAGAAATAAAATTACAAGAATAAATATTCAATTTTTCAGAGCTTTTACAATCAGAAAGGAACATAGAATGAATTGAAGAATACCTAAACTTTGCTTGAAAATAAAGTTATAAAAGTTAAAATAAAGAACACTTAATATTTCCTTCTAGGACTGTAACCATCTTGTAAAATTGGCACACACAAATGGCAACCCATCTTTAGCCACTCCAAAACCAACTTTTATATATTTGGCAACATTCTCAACCGTCTTAACAGCCTAGTCCTAGCATCCGGCCTCCTCATTGGCACTGCCTTTATTACTCTTGCAAACCCTGTTGCACCACGTTCTTGGAGGAGTGTGACAACTCGATTACATAGATCATTCACATTTGTTGTCGAGTCAAACCTCTCAATCTCATCAATAGTCCCACCTAAGACGTCCACAGAAGCTGGAAGAGGAGGAGTTTGAATCATAATAGTTACCAGTGTCCTGTTGTCATTGGCACCACCTATTAACCCTGCAGGACTATTTTGAGCCATCATCAGTGACATTGAGTTCTGCACATTTCTGATTTCTTCCATTACAGAATTCAGCAATTGTGTTTGGGCATCCATCCTTGTCACTATAGAATTGATCAACCCTTTGTTTGATGCAAATCCTTTCCTTGTCTCCTGCAACGATGCATAGACATCGAGAAAATTCGATGCACCAGGAGGGACTTGAGTGTGTGAAGTTTCTAGTACTTAAAAAAAATAGTGATACTAAGACGCACCAAACAAAAATTATAAAAGTTCTGGTATACCTAATAGAAAAAAAAGACCTTATCATCCGTTTTATAAAAAAAAATAAAAATGAAAAACGGCTAGTTTCTAGAGAGAGAAACTCTCCCTAGAAACAAACTCAAATTTTTTCAAACTCCTTCCAATTTCACAGTCTGATCTTCATTTTTAAGTTGTTTTACTCCCCATCACAAGTTATTTGGCTTGTTGATGGGGAGTCCCTTCCCATTCTCTGCAAATCCATGGGTTTTGGAGCACTAAAAGCTCAACCCACGCCTCACTCATCGCCATTAATGGAGACTACCAACCCTACATTAAAGCCACGAACAGTTCCTTTAATGTGCAGCCTCCTCGCAGCTCATTATGAATCCAATATCATGCCTAATCAAAGAGCATTTAACCCTCCAGGCACTCTTCAGACTCCCAAGGCTGAAGCATTGAAGGAAAATCCACACTGCCTATTCATCTCCTACCCGCAAATCCATCGTGCAGCGCCGTTCATGGCACCTATCCCGAGACAGCTCACACTCCCATATGCTGCCTTACCTCGAAGAAGCTCCCTCGAAGCACCCAATCCCTCTCCCTCTGACCTTGCTTCTAATTCTTTTTGCTGGCCTGCTCTCTCTCTTCTCCTGACCAATCAAGAGAGCGAAGCTTTAAAAGAAGTATTTAAGTCTCACCCCCCCTCTCTCCTCTTCTCTCTCTTCATTAAAACCTTCTCAAACCGTGCAAGCAAAACCCTACTTCCCTCCGCCTACCTCCTCAAACCCTTCGCCTGCCGCCTACCAACCCCTCATCCTTAAAACCACAACCCTCCCTCTCTCCCACTCACTCCACTGTCTACACCTACCCACGAGAAACCTCCCTGTAAAAAATAAACCTCCCACCACTCAAAAAACCTCCTGGCAGTTTCGACAGCACTGCAAATCAGAAACCTCTCCTAACTACTCCCTCTCACCCCTTCTCCTCCTCACCATTGCTCCCTTCTCCCCCCTGTGCACCAAGAAAGACTACCTCTCTCAACCCCTCTGCCTCCATCCCTGTTCATCTGAGTCATAAAAAATAGTGGAAATAAGAAGAAGCTCTTCCTCCAGGCGTCCAAATCGTAAGATCACTCCAAGATTTAACGAAAAAGCAGCCCCCCTCCATCAGCCACATCTTCGAGACCATCCAGCCCAAGCACCTCCCTGTCATTGGAGACCAGATCTTCGTCTCCCTCCTCTACCTCTCCTCCGAAATCCTCAGGCATGCATGGACTCCCACTGTCTGTGCATGGATCTCCTCCTCCGATCTCCCCTAACCGTAAACATCTAACCAAACAGCCCAACGACTCCGACATGCTTGATAGGGTACCTTCCCCCCTGTCGCTCTCCCCCCCGGGAACCAAGGCCATAGCCATAGAAAGCACCAAGGAAGAAGACCCATCAGAAATCGGGCCTTCTCCGTCGCCGACCAGAGACCAGCAGCTTCGTGCCATCTTCGAAAGCAATGAACGACTCCTCAAAGCCATCACTGCCCTAGAAGACACTCCTCGCCCTTCCATCGTTTCACCTGAATCTCACTCTAAACCTTGCCTCCACGGAAGCGAAACGGCCCCTATCCCGGGGCTGGTCTGGTCGACCTCCTCCACACTCCTAAACCCTCCCCCAAACCCACCCACCTCGCTTCAAACCTCTCCGTCACCGATGCAACTCTCACCACACCCCAGTACTTCAGCTTCATCCACGCTCTCCACTCATTCTTCCCTGGCTTCATGCATGCATGCTACAAACCCCATGCATGCATGCCAAAACCCTAGCAGCATGCAAGAGCCCTCCCTAGCAAACTTCTTAACCCTAGCCCCCCCTCCTTCGATAATCGAGACCACGTCAGTAACAAGCAGATACCTCTTTAACAATGCCCTTCCCACAACCCTCCACCCTTACACCACCCCTCCCCCTCAAACCAGTGTACTCTCTACAGCCGTCCTCACTCTACAACAAGCCATCCAAGCCAGTAAAGTCTCAGCTTCTCTCCCCAGTAACCAAGAGCAGATTTCCACCATCATCCACACTACCGCCCCTCCACCAACCCAAACTCCTAAACTAAATCCAATCCCGACCCCATCGTCATTTCCAGAATCCTACCCCGGCCGAAACAGCAAGGGCCATGCTTTCTCCAGGCCCTCGAAAGCCCACCGACCCCTCGGAATCCGTCCTGACCTCGATGGACCTTGGAAGAAAAATAGTGCGTTCCGTCACTTTCGAGGAAACAGCAGCACCATCACCCCTCAACTGGCCGCAGAATCACCCTCGATGATCAACATTCACCACCTTGGAGCACCGACTCGATCTTGGGCCCACATAGTCGCTCAACCGGACCCCCGATCCCCTATGAAGATCCAAAAAACCAAAGATATCCTCATAGACAACGGCACTTTAGTCTTCCCAGATGATGCGATAACGGGAGACAAAGAGGATTGGGCAAAATGCCTCTCCGGTTATTTCCTATCAAAGAAAAGAGCAGTATCCCATGTGCAAACTCTTGCTAACCATATTTGGAGTACCTACAGCCTCCAAGAATGTAAACCGACACCATCCGGCCACTATTATTTCAAATTTTCCACAGCCGACAACACAATGGAAGTTCTGGAAAAATCCCCTTGGTTTTTCAGCAGCCACCCGGTTTTTCTAAAACGGTGGGAGCCAATGGAAACTTTGACGAGAGAGGCCTTAAAAGCTATCCCTCTCTGGGTCAAATTCCACGGAATGCCCCACGAACTTTGGTCGGAAAAAGGGCTAGGCATTCTGGGAAGCTATTTGGGAACCCCCATTTACGTAGACAGTCAAACTGCGGATAGAACTCGGCTGAATTATGCCCGGATCTGTATCATAATCCAAGCTACCTCAAACTTTCCCTCTTCCATTACCATCCGCTGCCTCGGCAAAGACCACGTCATCCAAGTCGAATTTCAAGGCCTCCCTACAATCTGCAACCGATGCTTTTCCTTTGGACACGCTGTCGCAGCATGCCACCTGGCCGCGGACCCTCCTCACACCTCAAGCCTCCCTACTCACCGACCCGGAAAAGAACCTATGATCAACCCACCGCATATCACTCTCTCGGACTCAAGCAACAACAAAGCCCCCACCCCGGACACCTTAAGACAAATGACCATTCAAAATAGCTGGACCAAAAGTTTAATCATCGCTAGCAACACCCCTGCAGCAGCCCAGATAGGACACGAAGAAGGCGAACCATCCTCAACCGAGATCACCTCCCCAAGACCAAAAGCAGCCGGTAACGCTGCTTTCTCAAGTATGTACGGGGAAAACCCCAAGATGTATTAGCTTTCCTTTATATTTTCTACTTAATTTAAATGAAAATTGCATGTTGGAATGTTAGAGGGTTAAACGACCCTGTGCGCCAAAAAGACGTACGTCATTTAGTTTTTACAAATAGTATAAATATCATTTGCCTATTGGAGACCAAGGTTAAAGCGCCTAGCACTGAGGACATTATACGAACCATGCTGCCTTTCTGGCACTACCGCACAAACCATGACTACCATCACTTAGGCAGAATATGGATAGCTTGGAACCCTAGTGTCTAAAACTTATCCATTTTAGATATAACGGCCCAGACCATCCACTGCTCCATAGTATGGACCGCCAGAAATACTCACTTCAATCTTACGACAGTCTATGGCTTTAATGATCACCCAAACCGGCTCCCTCTTTGGAGCAAGCTTCGATCCATTGCTCTTAATACGGCCAGCTCCCCTTGGATTATTCTCGGGGATTTCAATTCCATTAGAAACCCTCAGGAGAGAACCAGCCAAGACCCTCGCTGGAACAGTTCCATCGAAGCTTTCAATGACTGTTGTAGAGCCTGTAATCTCGAGGATCTGCGTTCCACTGGTTTCCAATTCTCTTGGTTCAACAGACAAGAGACTAACCCCATTTCGTCTAGAATTGATCGTGCACTGATTAACGCTGATTGGGATGACTCCTTCCCGAACTTTTTTGCTCACTATGACATCCCGCTCACCTCTGACCACACCCCGATTATTATCCACCTTTCCACTACTTTCTTGACCTCTCCTAGCCCCTTCAAATATTTCAACATGTGGAAACTCCACCCGAGTTTCCAGGACTTGGTCCTCAACAATTGGAATATCCCCACTCATCAAATCCCAATGGAAAATTTAGCCACCAAGCTCTCTAGGCTCGTCCCCTCTCTAATTTCCCTAAACAAAAACGCCTTTAGTGATATTAGTGACCGTGTTGAGAAGGCTAGAGCCTCCCTAGCCCAAGCCCAAGAAAACCTCCTTAACTTCCCCTCAAACCAGTCTTTCATCTCCCTCGAGAAATCGGCTTCCGATTCCTACATTTTCTTCAGCCGTGCTGAGGAATCTTTCCTCAAGCAAAAATCCAGAGAAACCTGGCTCAAGCTAGGGGACAAGAATTCTAAATTCTTTCATAACATCATCCGAGCACACAGAGCCAGGAATAAGATTATCTCTATTCAGAAAGAGGACGGCACCTTAAGCTCCAACCCTCGCACCATCTCCGCCACCTTCAACAACTTCTTCCTTAATCAATTAGGCTTCCCTAGTTTGAAAGACTACCCTGGTCCAGGCCGAATCCAAAATCTAATTAAAACCTCGGTCCCCTAGAGCCTAATCTCGGACATGATTAAGCCCATCTCAAATGAAGAAATCAAACAAGCCCTCTTTGCGATTAACAATGATAAGGCGCATGGCCCTGATGGTTTCAGCGCAGACTTTTTCAAGACCTGCTGGACAACAGTAGGCCCTGATGTCTGTGAAGGGGTCAAATCCTTCTTCACAAGAGGGAAAATGGACCCCAACTGGAACAAAACCCTAATTTCTCTCATCCCCAAAACAGATACCCCCTCCCACCCGTCAGACTTCAGACCCATAGCCTGCTGCAACGTGATCTACAAAACTATCTCGAAGATCATTGCAAACCGCATTAAGCCAGCCCTCCCATCCCTTATCGACCCCTCACAATCCGCCTTCATCCCAGGGAGATCAATAGTGGACAACATTCTCCTCTCACAAAACCTCCTGCATGGGTACCACGCTAATCGCAAAGGCCCCAGATGTGCCCTCAAATAGACCTTAGAAAAGCTTTTGATAATGTCAGATGGGAACTCGTTCTTGACATCTTGCTTGCCATGAACTTCCCCATTGACATGATAAATTGGATCATCCAATGCATCACCACCCCCTCCTACGCCGTTAGCATAAACGGCAAGACTTCGAACTACTTCCCGGGTGCCAAAAGTCTCAGGCAAGGCGACCCTCTCTCCCCGTATATTTTTGTTATGGTAATGCAGGTACTCTCCAGCATCCTCCAGGAAAAAAGCAGGCATCCATCTTTCGGATTCCATTGGAAATGTCAAAAGCTTCGTATAATCAACATGTGCTTTGCAGACGACCTCATGATTCTTTGCAGAGCAAATTCTCCATCCATCAAACTCATCCTCGAAGGCCTTCAAGAATTTGCGACCCTATCAGGGCTTCATCTCAATCCCGCCAAAAGCCACATATTCTTCTCTGGAACCTCCCCCGGCACCAAGCATGAAATCCTCTCCCTCCTCAACTTCATCGAAGGATCCCTCCCAGTCTGATACCTTGGAGTTCCCCTCATCACCTCTCGCCTAACCTACAATGACTGCAGACCCCTTTTCCTCAAAATCACAAACCGAATCAACTCTTGGACCACAAAGCAGCTTTCATATGCTGGTCGCCTTCAGCTTATCACCTCTGTCCTCTTCGCTAGCCAAGTCTATTGGTCCTCAATTTTCATCCTCCCAATCAGAGTCCTCAAAGAGCTCTCACAGCTCTTACGCAGATTCCTCTGGTCTGGCTCAGAAATGAAGATCACGGGATGAAAGATCGTTTGGGAAAGGGTAGTCGTGTCCAAAGAAGAGGGTGGCCTTGGGATCCCAGACTTAAAAACCTGGAATCAGGCGGCCACCCTAAAACTCCTCTGGTCCATCCTCACAAAAAATGAGAATTCCCTTTGGACCCAATGGATACTGATGGAAAAAATAAAAAGCAAATGTTTCTGGACCATTCTCATTCCCCCAAACGATAGCTGGAGCTGGAGGAAAATCCTAAACCTCCGTCCAGTAGCAGCAAATCTCTACAGAGTCATAATTGGCAATGGAGAGGACACATCCATCTGGCATGACCCCTGGCTCTTCTCCACCTCTCTGATCAACCGATATGGACCTTCCATCCAAACCCTCTCCCGTCTGCGGAACTTAAAAATGGTGAAAGATCTCTATCAAAATGGCCGCTGGACGTGCCCCCGCCCCCCAAGCTAGAGCCCCTAACAGAAACCTCAACCCTCTCCTCACAGAAATAACATCTGCCATCCAAAACCTCCCCCACCCACCCCGTCAAAGGACTCATTCATATGGCTCCCCAACAAACAGCACCATTCCTTCTCCATCAGCAGCACCTACAAATTCCTTAAACCAACCAGAAGTAAGATCGCCTGGTCTTCTCTTGTCTGGCACAAATTCTCGATCCCCAGACACTCATTCATCACTTGGCTTGCAATCCATAACAAGCTCACTACCAGGGATAAACTTATTTCGTGGGGTCTTGACTCGCCCCCGACCTGTGTCTTATGTGAAACATCGTCCGAAAACATTGAACACCTCCTAACCCAGTGCCATTTCTCCACCGCAATATGGGAATCCCTTGCCCAAAAACTACTGTTTCCCTCCCCCTTCCTCTTGGCCCCAATGGCTAGAGCAAGCAAGCACATGGAATGCCTCAAAGGATAACCGAAGGACTCGTTGGAAAACGGCATTCTGTGCCACCATCTACTACATCTGGAGGGAAAGGAATGACAGAATCTACAACAACAAACAATCCCCCTTCACCAGCATAGCTCATCATGTGCTATCTGACCTCAGATATCGATTCAAAGGAACTAAAGCCAATTTCACTGGATAGCCTAGCTACCCATAATGTCTTACTAGCAATACAAGTGTAATTTCAAATTTTGTAACAATCCCCAATCCAATCCGGATTTCCCTTTGTAACGAGGCACTTGCCTCCTGAACCCATGTACAATATTTTATTTATTAATTTAAGCGTTTTTATACCCAAAAAAAGAGACATTTTCTTTATATATATTTTAATGTAAAAACAAAACAAATCGTTCATATTGAAATTATAAAGATAGGAAGTTTTCGTTATGGATGTTTTTGTTAACATCAATATTGTGTTGCTTTCTATGTAAGGAAAGTGGATATTAATGATTGGATAAATAGATATTAATTATTGGCATATGTACAATCAAGTATTATAAAATTCCATCACGGACAGTAGGAAATAGATGAGGTTTATAGAAAAATCATAAGTTAGTCACTTTAAATATGGAATAATGGTTTTGATGGAGAATTAAGGATTATGTTTTCGAAACTGGAAAAGGAATAACTGAACACGAAATAAGGGGTTTTGATTTATAGGTTTTATTAAAGGGGTTTTGAATTATAGGTTTGATTTAAAGATAAAAAAATTAAATTAAATTTATTATTTAATATTTGATACCGTTGTTATTATATCGTTAACCTGAGCTTGTAACTCAAGCGAGAGGCAATAATGTGGAGCACTCAAGACTCAACCAAGCCATAGGATAACAATAACAAAACTCAAAACTCGAGGCTACGGATAAACTCACTGAAATGAAGACTCTCTCCGTAAAGAAACAGAGTTTTGAAAAAAATTCAACCTAGAATCGCTTCAATCTTGCTTAGATCGTTCAATTTATGATGAATTCCTTGGAAGAAGGAGATTTTGTTGATTCGTCACCAAGCTCTAACGCACCATTATCGGTCAAATCAATGCCAATTGATAAGCCCTCTGTTTTTGTCGATGAGTTTCCGGCGCTGTCTCGTGAAGCTCCATGTAGAAATAAAGATGTCTACAAGTCTTTTCCTGCAACAAATATAATCCTCAATCCTGCGTATGAAAACAACAATGAAAAGCACGTTAAAATTTTGTGGATGTTCTGAAAAATGACAAGCAGGAAATTCTTCACAAAAACTACTATGTTTCAAAAGAAGATGGTAATCTGGTGATTAAATTCTCGAAAGAGGATAAAGAACAACTTCAGCAATTTTCTAAGCACATGATTGTTGGGAGGTTTACTTACGGAAAACCCAAGTTTGACGTTATCAAAGGGTTCTTGAGTAGATTCAAGTTCAGTAATATCTTTAGTCTGGCCCAATATGATTACAGGCACGTCTTTATTGAGTTTGATAATGTGGAAGATCTTAAAAAGCTATGAACGCGCAATGTGTGGAAGGTAGGGGATAAGACTATGAGGTTGCTGAAGTGGAGCACTGAATTCGACCCAGATAGTGAAACTCCTTTAACTCCAGTATGGGTTACTCTTAGGAACTTGCCTGAGTTCATGTACAACGAAAGTACTATCCAGGAAATTGCTAAGTGTTTGGGTACGCCTTTGAAGATCTGGATTCCTAATACTAATCGGGTGAAGATCAATTGTGTTAGAATTTGGGTGGAAGTGGATGTTTCGAAAGATTTGATAAGTAATATTCAGGTTAAGTTTGGTGAAGATGAGGTAATATGTTTTGAGGTCTGTTATGGATCTCATCCTAGCTATTGCAGTATATGCAATCATATTGGTTATATGAACAAAAATTGTAAAAGGAAATCAACTAATCAGGAAAAATACAATGTTGATAATAAGGAGACTGATTTATTAATTGCAAATGCAGTTACAACATCACAGTTGAAGTCGTTGATTGTTGACAAAGAAAAAACTATGGAAACTATTGACAAAGAGCTTACAAGATTCAATAAGTCTAAGCCTAATCCCGATCCTGTGGTCACTTCTAATGATTTTGATCTTCTTTCTGGGAAGTGTGAGATGCAGCCAGTCTTGGAAGACTCTGAGATGATTGAAGCCCTACAAATGGTCCAAAGAAGCTCTCTTTTTATGGGTAAAGATGACTCTGAGAACACATGAATCAACTCTCCAACTGAAACTACTACAAGCAGTCTTCAATGCTCTCCTACAAAGAATCATGAAGAAAATTTGTTAGATGACAATCAAATAAATCAAGGCAAAGAATTAACAAAAGCCAAGAAACTGAAGAAAGCAAGATCCTGGAATAGCAAAGGTCCTATATCATCTAAATTATTGCAGTTGAAAAAGACGGCTAAACTTAAATCTTCTAAATGACAGATAAGCTTC
Organism: Limnanthes douglasii subsp. nivea; assembly: GCA_036936605.1. NCBI lineage: Eukaryota > Viridiplantae > Streptophyta > Magnoliopsida > Brassicales > Limnanthaceae > Limnanthes > Limnanthes douglasii. Next base: position 250,190,924 of record JAUPFV010000001.1, on the reverse strand, counting down.
TTAACTGGAATGCTAGGGGCCTGGGCAACAAACAGACGATCAGAAGGTTAAAATCACTAAGGAGATCTGAGAAGCCTGCTTTTATAAATATACATGAGCCTCTAATTCATGCTTTAAAGATTTCTGAGGTGGCTAGAAAAATAGGGTATAAGAATTACTTTGGTAACAAAAATAATAAAATTTGGTTGCTTTGGTTAGATGGTTATGATGTTAACATATTTAGTGATGAAGAGCAGATCGTCTATGTTTTTGTTAATCTCACTAATATGAATAAAGCTTTTAGGCTTTCTGTTGTTTATGCCAAATGCAGCAGATCCTTGAGAACAGATCTATCGAATTCCCTAAGAAGATTTAATGATAATACATAATGGATCATTGTTGGTGATTTCAACACTATTCTTAACTTGGATGAGCAGTTATCTTGTATTGGTACTTGTTTGGGTAGTATGGATGATTTCAGTGACTTGATTTTGGATTGTGGTCTAATTGATGGAGGGTTTTCGGGCTCTAAGTATACATGGTCTAATGTCAGAAAGTGGAGAAGGTTGGATAGGGTGTTGTACAACTCTGTTTGGATCAACTACTTTGATTGTACTAAAATTGTCCACCTAGCTAGGACGTGTTCTCATCATTGCCCTATTAGTGTTATGATTTCTTCTAATACTGATAGAGTAAGGCCTGCATGTAAGTTTCTTAACATGTGGACCAGACACCCTAATTTCTTTAAAGTTGTTAAAGATAGTTGTTTTAGCCCTATGAATGGGAATTCTGTTCAGAAGTTTTGGAGGAAACTAAAGAGGCTTAAAGTGGATTTGAAGGTATGGAATAAGAAGGAATTTGGTAATATCTTTGATTCAATCAAACTGATTGAATAAAACATTGCCTATCGAGAAGTCAAGTATTAGAATTCTAATGATAGGGATGACAAGGTTAAACTGGATAATGCTAAAGCTAATCATCTTGAATTACTTGCTAGGGAAGAAATTTTTTGGGAGCAGAAAACTCACACACTATGGGTGAAAGACAGTGACAGGAATACTAATTTTTTCACAATCTTGTCAAAAAGAGAATCAAGAGGAATAGAATACAAAAAATCTGGGATGGCTCACCATGATTAGAAGACCATGAAACTATCTCTAACTCTGCTGTTTCTTATTTTCATTCCTTAATGAACAATGATATTGACTGTAAAACTAACAATTCTATTCTTACTAATGTAATCCCTAATCTAATCTCTGATGAGAACAACTCAATGTTGCTTGGGATTTCTACCAATTGGTGACTTGAACTCTAACAAAGCTGCTGGGCCTGATGGGTATAATGCTAAGTTCTACAAAGAGTGTTGGCACATTATTGGGGATGATCTATGTGATGCTGTCATTGAGCTTTTCAAGGGGGGAGAGGTTATTATTGGTGTTCATGCTACTGGCATCTGCCTTATCCATAAAACCATTTCTCCTAAATCTTGGTGTGATTTTCGTCCTATAAGTCTCACCACTCTCTTCAACAGGATTTATTCAAGGCTGATAAACAAAAGACTAGCTATGCTTCTACCTAAGTTGATATCTGAGGAACAGGGTGCATTTGTGGCTAAGAGAAGTATACAAGAAAACATACTTATCACCATGGAGTTATGTTATGATCTCAAGCTAAAGACTAAGGGCAGCTATAATATTATATTAAAGATCGATATGGAGAAAGCCTTTGATAGGCTGTCTCACAGTTTCATTTATTCTATTCTTAAGGCATTTGGGTTTGGTCAGGGTTTCATTGATATTATTATGAGAAATATATCTACCAATTACTTCTTTGTTATAGTTAATGGTGGATCTAAAGGATTTTTCAGGTCCAATCAAGGATTAAGGCAAGGGGACCCATTGTCACCAAGCCTGCTTATTCTTGCTGAAGAGTACTTCCTAAGAGGGCTGAAAAGATAGACACTTCTATTAGATTTAAAGCTAGAGGTAACCTGTCAATTCCTGTACTGGCTTTTGCTGATGACTTGACTATATTCTGCAATAGTTCTGATCTCTCCTACTCAAAGATAAAAGACTTCTTGTTACATTATCAAAAGAGCTATGGTCAGATTATCAATTACAATAAATCTAAGCTGATTGTATATGAGAATACTACTCTCACATGCATCAACAGTATTGAAAGACAATTTGGTGTTAAACACAATTTTCTGCCTTTTAAATACTTGGGTGTTATGATTGGAAATAAAAACAGAGTTAGTGACTATGACAGCCTGGTTACTAGAATCAAAGATAGAGTTATTGATTGGGATGGTAGCACCCTATCCTTTGCGGGGGATTGATTTTAATTCAAACTATTCTATATGCCCTTCCTTTGTACTATATCCAAAATACAAAGCTTCCCAAATATGTTATTCACAGAATTGAAAACATTTACAATAAATTTCTATGGGGAGACAAGATTGAAACTAAAACTATCATTTGGGCTACTTGGAAGAAGATATGTAGACCTTATGGTGAAGGTGGTGTCAACATAAAAAAGTTCGATGACTTGCAGACAACCTACTACAAACTTTGGTTTAATCTCAGGGCTAACAGTTCTCTTTGGTCTAATCTTATAACTTCAATCTACTGTAATGGTCAACACCCAATTATTGCTGCTACTCCTATCAGAAGTTCTAGAGTTTGGGCCAGGATTACTGATATAAGGGATGAAGCTGATAAACACATATTATGGGTTCTTGGATGTGGGAATATTGATTTTTGGTTAGATAGATGGTGCTCTATGAAGGCTCTACTATACTTTAATGCAACTGATAATAGAAGCCTCTATGAATGCACTAAGGTTAACACGTTTTGGTCTAGAGGAAGATGGGATTTAGACAAGCTTAACTACACTGTCCCTTATACTATTGTTGAAAACATCATCAAGATCAATCTAAATGAAAGTCGTGATAGAATTATGTGGGATCTATCTGATGATGTCAAATTTAATGCAAAGGATACATGGAGTGTCATTCGAGAAAAGGGAAATACGTCTAACCTGTAGAAGATGACATGAAACAATGCAACTCCTAAGAAGTGCTTGTTTCTGTTGTGGAGAGCATTGATGAATTGGCTTCCTACAAAAACTAATATGCAGAGAAGACATTTCAAGTTGGCATCAAAGTGCCTTTTCTGCAAAAAAGAAGAAAGCAACAATCACATTCTGGTTAGCTGCAATTTATCTTGGCCTATCTGGAATCACTTTAGCAGTATTATGGGAGTTAAAATTAGCATAAACATGACAATTCAACATGTTATCCGTACCTAGTATTGGTCTTCTGTGAAAAAGAATAGTCTGAGATCAATTATTCCCTTAATCGTGGTATGGATTGTCTGGAAAGCTCGTAATCAAAGAAAACATAAGGAGGTTAATGTGTTTTCTAACTATCTAATTAAACATATAATATATATCATTCCAACTTTAAGTAATTCAGACTTACTGCGAATGAAGCATTGGGGTAAGGACTACAACAAGGAAATCCTCCTAGGCTGCGATATTCGACAGAATATGTACCGTCCTCAATTATCCTTAAAATGGAATGCTCCAAAGTTGAATCGTTAGAAAATAAATACTGATGGAGCTTCAACTACTACGGGGGAGGCCAGTGGTGGTGGAATCATCAGGAACAGCGACGAAATTATTATCAGAGCTTTTGGTAAAGTTTATGGGAAGAACAGTTCGATTGTGGCTGAGGCAAGGGCGTTAATGGATGGTTTAATTCTTTGTAAAGCTTTGGGAATCAGAAACCTGGATATTGAGGTGGATTCGAGTTTTCTGATGGATCTAATTGGAAAGAGGAAGAACATCTGATACGTTAAATCTATAATTAACTATTGTAGGAAGTTGATTACATCTACAATAGTGATAAAGCATGTTTACAGGGAGCAGAACAAAGCTTCTGACTGGATTGCGAAAGAAGCCTTGAATTACAGAAGGGATTTCAGTTCTGATCACGAATCTGCCCCAATCGATTTAAAGGCAATTGTTTTTTTTTTGGAAAGTATCGGGTTATGCTATATTAGAGATAGAGATGGCTAATGGCAGATTTGCATGATGGTTAAAGTTCTGTTTCTGTTGAAGATGGTGGTTGGTCTGCTGAAGGTAGTGGAAGAAGATGTGAGATATCATATTTACTATTGGGTGTTTTATTCTTGCAGGTATTGTAATTGAGTGCACTTGTTTAAACCTTTCACAAATTGTACTCTAAACTTTGAAAAGTATCAATAAAGCCCAAATTTGATGGAAAAAAATATCTTTAAAATGTTGATGATATGTATAGCTTAAAAAGGAGTAAAATAATTTTTCTTTTACAATATTTCAGAATAGAATGATCAAAATATATCATTTATATTTATTTAAAATATAAAAATGCTATAATAATTAACATGAGAATCAAAATATAAAAAGTATTCAATATAGAGATAGAGGAAGAGGATTAATGAACGTTTAGACGGTTATCCTATATTATATTTAATATAACTTCTATAAATCTATTTGTAATTATTAATTGAATAATGCGATCAAAATTAATTTAAGATAAAATAAAATGCATAAACGTAGAAACCAAAAAGTTTTTCGTAAATAGGTAAGCGGTTGAAAAATGTCTAAATTTAAGATTTAATTTCTATTGAAAATACAATGGGAAATTGTTCAATAATTTTTTTTAATTAATAAAAAATTATTAACTAATAATTGTTTCTTAGTAATGTATTCAATAATACATAAAAGTAATAATACTAATTCCTTCTATTATGTTCTTCTCATCATGTTGCTTATCCACAGAGGTATTTTCTAAAAGAAAACTAGAACGCATTTTCTTTTGATTAGCTATTGTTGATCGGCTCCTTTCTCAAACTTAACCATTAGCATTGAATTTAATTAGAATCTGAAAACAACTTAACAACAAATTGTTGGAAGCTTTGATGTATTCTTTAACTTGATGACAATTTCTGATATGATTGAATATTACTAGATCCTTTACTATGAATTTAATCTTCAACTTTTAAGTTACTAGTTCTAAAACTTTCTGAAAAGGTTATGGTCCTAAAAGATTTATGGATTTAGTTGTTTAATAAGTCATGTTTCATTTTACATTTGAGGGTCCAACGAGCCAACCAATCAACAACCTGATATTGGATTCTAAATATATGTTTAATAGTTATTGATGGGTATAAATAGCTTCCTACAACAATCATAGTTGTCAAATGGCGTTGTGGCGGTCGCCGCGGCGGTGTGGCGAGTCATGGCGAACCTCCGGCGCCACAGGATGGGACGTGGCGACGGTCTTAGCGTGGCGGTCGCCACAAATGGTGTGGCGAGGCGCTCGCCATAACGCACCACACTAAGACCCATATATATATATATATATATATATAAATTAAATAATAAAAACCTAATAACTTAATAGATTCACGTTCTCTCTTCTAATTCTAGCATCTTTCATTCTTCCCTCAATCAAGCAGCCACAAACCCGATGACGATGTAGAGACCTCCGTTTTGGTCCTGTTTTTATGGTAATTTGTCCGAAACTATTCCCTGCACACATATCTGGAATGCTTTTGTTCTAAGGGTAAGCTTCCACATCCTATCTTTCATATCATCACACTCGTTATATTAACTGTATCTCAGCTCCAAATATTTATTGAAATTAATACTGAGTTTTGTTAGTCTCTTAGGTAGATGAATATACAAACTGTCAAACAGTATATGGAACTGTTTTAGGCTATAAAGTGAAAATTGTTTTCAAACGGAATTTCCAAGAGGAATTTTGATTGACAAAAGGCTTAGAAAGGGTATTACTATTTGGTTCGTACTAATGCATCACTATCTTCTGCATTTCAGTATTTTCAACGAGAAGACAATGCGCTGACTATAATATTATCTGCCGTGTACACAACCGGATGGGTTGGATGTAAAGATGTTGTCTGGGACGATGATGTGTTTTAGTCTATGTTTGTCATTTAACTCATATGTTTTAAGAATTATGTAATTTGATGTTTTATAATTTGCTCTTTTAATCTATGTGTTTGTCATTTGACTCAGATGTTCTAAGAATATGCAATTGGATTTTTAAGTTATTATTGTTAGTTTAAATGTTACAGTTATGTGCTATAAAAAATTATTTAGGTAAGGGATCGCCGCATGACATGTGGCCATCGTCGCGCGGCTCGCCTCGCCATTGTGGCTTTTTTAGCTCTCTTCGCCACAGACAGCCGCACGCCACTGACAACTATGACAACAATTAATGATGGAGTTAAATACCAAACAACAGAACCCTTAGCTAACATATCATTTAATATGGTTGAATCGTATTTAATATCTACATATTTGAATCCTTGTTGATTACATATTATAAGACGATCTAAGAATGTCATACATTTTGCAGCTAAAGGGGTTTGTTTACCATATAACATATCATAGGCAGCTAAAACTTCTCCATTATTGTCTCTTATATGGCCATGCCCACTGGACTGTTCATTTAAGAAACAAGAATCATCTGAATTTAATTTAAGCCTACTACCATGAGAATGTATCCATTTTAGTATATTAACCTTTCTAGTGTTATCAAGATGGAAAAACAACATAATTTATTATCAATTTTTGTTTCAACATACTATATTTTCCTCTTGAGAATGTTTATATTGTCTAATCTAGGTAGAATGAAGCAAAATTTATCCAAAAATAACTTTAGGAGTTATGATTTGGTTATCATATTCTACTTTGTTTATGATATACCAGATAGTTCAACAAGTAATAGTTGGTAACACGGTTCTAATATGGATTGTCTTGTTAGTGGACGAGAACTAATATCTAATGAGGCGTTCTATAGTCATGTATCTAACTATTTTTATATAAAAAAGACCAGCTAAATGAGACCAAATTGTCCAAGATATAGAGCAGTTATCAAACATGTGATTAACTAATTTTATATTAGGGAAAATTGACACTTGGATGCAAGGCTAAAACTTATTTTTTGTAAATTACTATCAACTAAGATCCAACATTACATAATCTTCCAATGTTATTCCAAATCTTATCAAATAGATTAGAAGCAGTAGTTTTGTATCTTAAATGATTCTAAGTTATTTTAGTTATGAATTCTCTTGATTGATCTTATGGCCATAGTATTTAACCATCGTGATCATTGTGTATTGTAAGATTAAGTATTAAATTAATGTTTGATGAAACAATGTTTGATTAATTAATGGTTAATTTCTAAACCATTTATCTAACAAGAATTCTATATTTTCATTCTCTAAGTTCATACAATGAAAGGTTCAGTAGTATCTTTTATAGAGTTTAATATTTTCCAAGTTTTTGAGACTTTTGAGTTTATTTTAATGTAAAAGGGATGGCGATTTTCAACGTAAATAGAATGCATATATCTAGCCCATATAGATTTGTTTTCATGATATTTAAATCATAGTTTGCATGAAAAAAGTATTTTATAAGTCTGTGATCTTTCTAATATTCAGTCTACCATCCTTAGAAGGCTTGCTTATAGAGTTCTAGTTAGTCCATATTATATCTTGAAAAGACTTCTTGAATCCCCGTAAGAATATATTGAAGATTTCTTTTATTCTGTTTATTATTGTTCTAGGAAGTTTATAACATTAAATGTGGTAAGAAAGTATAGTCATTTGTATTGATTGTATCAGTACTAATCTTCCACCAAGTGAGAGGGATTTATAGTCCCAATCATGAATTCTGAATCTTATTTGGTTTACGAAGTCATCGCATAGACATGCTTTATTACTGTTATAAACTGAAATTCCTAAATATTTCAAAGGCAGTGACTTGTTTTTTAATCCAGTGGACTGTTTATGAGATCTAGTTCTAGTATTAGTAATTTTGGTTGAAACTATGAGGATAAATTATTCTATATTATAGATTGGCGATATATTTCTTGATATAAATTTAGAAAAGAGTTTAAGTTAATAATTTTATTTATAGAGTCATTTGCAAAGATAAAAAAATCATATGCAAATGCTAGACAATTAATATCCATGTCACTTATAGTTCCAAATTTCATTGCTGGGTTATTGTTAAAAATTTGGTTGATAAGCAATAATAAATAAGTTGGGGGAAATGAGACCCCCCTGCCTGAACCATTAAGGCCTTTGAAATAACCGTTGAGATTACAATTAATTATTAATAAGAATAATACCGATTCTCTGTTATTACTTATAAGTTTAATAAAATTATTGTGAAACCGAATGCTTTCATAACATTAAGGATAAAACTATAAGATATTTTACCAAATGTTTAAGGAATGACTAGAGTCATGAGTTAGCATATAATTGAAGCTAGTTTTTCTTCAGAAATCTTCACAATGACAAAAATGGTTTTTTATTTGATTCTTTTATAGTCACATTGTAAATTTAACAGAAAATGTGAATAGTTAAGGCTAAAAGTGCAATTGTTATAACTTGTAACTGATTCTATTATTCATCATATTTTCCAATAAATAAGAGGAGAATTTGAAAAATAAAAGATTGATTGACACCTTTTATTCACAACCGCTTTTAATTTGTTTCTCTCTCTAAAAATACTAGTTATTTTGTCACTCTAAAATTAATTTAATTGTTCTATCTTTACACAGAAGATTTAATATTTAACACTGGTAAACTACCAGTTAATGAAGGGTTTGGCGAATTTTTAGCTTGCTCATCCTCTCATGAATAATCAATAACATTAAATCTATTTCTAATTTCTATTGTTAGTTCAGGGGTTTAGCTTCTCAATAGTTATTGAGATGCTTGTCGAGAGATAATTATTTTCATGTTTTTCTATATTTTATTTGTTTGTTTGCTTTTTCATTAAGGATTTTCCAAATTCCTCAATAGTTATTTTCTTATTTTTTCTAAAAGATTCTGAATCTTCTTCACTTGTTACAATAGTTATTACACACTTCTTGTTTTTGTTAATTATAGGTTGTCCAAAGTTTAAATTATTTCCAGATTTTGTATGTCATTTGATTTTTTGTTTTTGTTACGTTGGCTTACATTATGGCTAAGATGGTGGAAATCCAGACAGTACAATTAGTTTATATCCACATATAATGTCCAGCCAAAACCAATCTCGATCCCCAAAACTATCCAATTTTTTTTACTTAGGGGCTTGGATACATCCAACTTTATCAAAACCTGACAGTAATTGTATCTAGTCCTATTTTTATATGGGATCCATATATTTAATGGTCATTCTATAGTTTTGGCTATGACGCTAATAGTATCATTATTGTATAAAAATTCAAGGAGTTTAAGAAAGGTAACTCATATTTTAAGAATGTTAGCCAATTCACAAAACATTATTCTTCCGTATAATTTTTATGTCATCTATTTGTTCTAGTTCAATAAGTATGTGTCTTTGATCAAATACCGATAAACTAAAGTCTTTTGTTCAATGTAACTTTTCCATAAAAGATTGGATAACATGCATTTAAGGTTCACCTAGAAAAAAAATATTATTAGAGTAAGCATGGAAGCGTTAAGGAGCAAAGACTAATCTTTTTATGTGACATACGATGCCTTGAAGTCTCCTTTGGATGAAATGCTCATTGAACCATGTAGAACCTCTTTCTCAGAAGATCTTGGCATTACCACTTCCATATGCGATTTTATTTTGTTTTGCTGATAAAGAGTCTTCATATCTTGATGAGATTATTGCTCGTAAGTTGGGTTTGTCCTTAGAACTGGAAAGTGATCCCCATAGTTCTGTGACAATATACCCAAATTGCTTTCTCCATTCTGGTGACGCCCCCGATCTTGATACCCGTAACCCATCCCGTCTATATTTTTCAAACCCATACCCTAACCCGTACCCGTCGGGTAGTAATATTTTTTTCCCACACCCAAACCCGCCGGGTTCGGGTACCCATCCGCGGGTACCCATTGAAGTTTAAATCCACTGTTCTCTAGATTTAAACCAATTCTATAAAAAAAAAATACTCCAACCTAATGCTAATTATTATCTATTAATAATTAATACATAATTTTGGTATATTTTAGTAAATCATTTTCTTATAATTTAATTAGTTATATTATTAGTTTGTCTTGAGTTTGATACTAATTGCAGAAAAAAGAAAAGATGTTTAAAAAATATAAATCGTCAAATATAATATTAAAATCTAGACTAATATTTTGTGATCTATTAATAATTGATATATGATTTTGGAATATGTTAGTAGTTTTTTTATTTCATAAATAATAATATTATTAGACCAAAAAATAAAATATATATTTTAAAATGGAAAAATTGAAAAACTAAATTTAATATTTAAATGTAGAAAGATATTTTTCAAAATATACGGTTTCTACTGATAAATAACAAATAGTTTGTATTTTTATAATGTTATTAATAATTAATATATGGTTTTGGTATATGTTAGTATTTTTTTAATTTAATTAATAATACTAATAATATTAGACGGATATTGATAGTATCAGTTTTATAAAGAAAAATAAAAAATATTAAAAGAAAAGATTTTAAAAATTAAATTTAATGTTTAAATAGAACAATATTTTTGAAAAGTATAATTTATATATTAGCAGATAATATATATGGTTTGATTATTACATAATACAGATACTAATATTAATAACTTTATTTTAAAGCTTGATAACTAATATTAAATGATATAATATTTTATATAATATTAATTTAACGGGTACCCATCGGGTATTACCCAGTAGGTCGGGTTCGGGTTGGGTACCCGTGGGAAATTATTTAAACCCATAACCCATCCCATACCCGGCGGGTAGTAAATTTTCAAACCCACAACCCATCCGTGAGAAATTTTTAAAACCCATAACCCATCCCATCGGATCGGCTCGGATCGGGTACCCGCAGGTTCGGAAAAAATTGCCATCCCTATTTGATAATATGTCCAAAATTCATATCCTAAGTGCGTTCTTTATTACACACTTACGTGTATTTCCACTAATTATTAAGTTTGTTCTTTATTATGACTTGCATTTATTTCCACTAATAGTTAAGTGCAATAATAATACTAATTTTGGATTTGAGTATAAAATTATATTTTTAAACTTAATTGCATTAAGCGTACTACTTCGTAATTTTGTTTTGTAAACTCGCGGTGGAAATGACTCCCACTCCTTAAATAATAATAAGGATTGTTTTAGCTTTTAAAAATAGATTTGTTACTTTTGTGGTATGTATTGGGATATAATGTGTATATAAGTTTAAATAATTCGTTAGATATAAAATTTGATCGAAATTCAACAGGTTTTCAATTTATTAAATTTCAATTTGATATGTTTTAGAATTGTTTATTTATATAATTGAACCTTTTTAATTAAAATATCACAATATCGTCTAATATGTCAAAATCACTGGTCCATAACAATATTTCACTATTTATTTTTAATAAAATATAAAATTAAATTATTATTTCATTCTATATTAAAAACAATAGTATTAAATTATTTGGACTATTATAAATATGAATTCGGTCCGTTTGTCCAAAATAGGATTAAACTAGAATAAAATTATTAGTTTTTGGATTCGAAAAAAATTGTTGAACCCCAAAAAATTGTTTAAATATGAAAATTATGCTAAAAATGAAAATTTAAAAATGAAATATCTCACTCATGTAGATTTAGAGTATTCAAGTTATTATAGTTATAATCCACTTATTAGAATATAATCAATATTAAGTTCAGCTGGATCGGTGGATAATAAAAATAACATCATGACTATTAATGTAGGAATGTCTCTTAGTCTAGTTTTATAGTTATGTGACTTTATTAGTCCAATAGAATTGTGGTCACATGTGAGCACGAGTTCATAGATTGTTTCAATTAGGCTCGATAGATTAGTTCGGTATAAAGAATGTGTACAATTTATAGTTCAGTTAAAATCTATTTTCTTTTATCATATTCAATGAGTGATTAGGGGTATAAATAGAGTGAGATTAAAAAATTATTGTTTTTTCTTCCGCTGAATACTATATATTTTCTAAAGCTTTGTCGTTGTAATCTATGTTGCTCAATCCATCAAAAGTTATTGGGTAAAAAACACCAGTCATCCTCCACGTTTGCAGCTTGTAACAAGTTAGTCCCTGTCCTTTAAGGCCGTAATAAAGGGGTCCTTATCGTTTTATTAGGTAGAATAAAACCATCATTTTGAGTCCAACCCAACATTTGTCTCCATAATACCCTTTGACCAGCCACATCAGCGATCCACGTAGGACGCTGATGTGGAAACCCTAAAACTTAAACCCGACCCAACAACCGAAGAAAACTTTAAAGAAAACATAACTCTCCTCGTTTCAAGAAAAAAACTAGTGACACTCTTTTCAACATTTGGGAAGATCTGAAGGTGGTGGTGGCAGTTTCTGATCGGGTCTTTTTCCATCTTTGACTAGCCATGCCATTTTCAATCCCCAGCTGGTGTGTACCTCCAAATGGCAATGCATAAACCAAACCCCTATTATCAAACAGGATCGAGTATGTCAATCTTACCAAAACTTCAAACTTTTTTTTTTCAGAATTATCTGAATAACCAAACAGACCCTGAGGATTTACCTGGATTATCAGCCAGAAAGCGAATCGCAACCCACCCACCGGTAGGCACGCCTATCGTGTTCCTCTCCACCGGATCGACAAGATTAAACTTGTTCGGATCTTTATTCGGGTTAAAATTACCAAACCCGGATCCCACAACAAAAAAATTAAACCCGTGAAGATGAAGCGGGTGGCTCTCTTTTCCAACGATGCTAGTATCCTGCATCACCACCTCCACAATTATAACTAGTCGTGTTGGAAGAGTCGTTGTCTTAACATCAATTCAATACCCTCTGTAACATAAAAGATAACTAAAAATGTTATGCATCCATATTTTGCGTATGTAAACTTCTTAATATATGTTATTTTATTATCTTATATTTGAGTATTAGGGTTTCGATTCTAAATACCTAAAAAATTATTAGAGAAAAATTATTTGGTTATGAGTTCTATTTGACCTTTCAACCTTTTTCCTAATCAGATTTTTAATAATGATTCATGTGATTGGCATATATCCCTTCAGAGATTTGATTTTAAGGTTTCAAGACTTCAGTGATATTTCTTGTGTATGTTTAATATTAAAGTTACAATTGTATGATTTGATGAAGCATGATCAAGTAAACAGTTTTGATTTCAAGATCATAAAATATCACAATTTAGATAAGAAGAAATAAGGTTTTTTATATTTAGGACTATGGGGTCTCCGTGATGCTAAGCAAACTATATGTACCTAATCCTCGACCCATTTCATGTTTGGTAGATTCAAGCAGCTTATGCTCTACATGTCTTTGGCTTTCCATCTTTGGCCACATATAATCTTTGGCTGTACTTATGTTCTCAAGTTATTTTTAGTTTATACCTAACAATTCTCCACCTAGGCTTATAGGAACTCCAATATCATTTACACCTGAGGTTCTACTATTTAGAGATCATCTCACTTGTATCCTAGACTAGCACAAGTCTTATATAATTCGTTAATTTTGAAGCATGTAATTCTTTGAACAGAGCATCTAAATGGTTGGGTCCTTAATATGGCCCTATAATCATTGGGATATATGAGTTCAATACGATCGTGGTCCCCGGTTGATACGAGGTAGTTGTATTCCACTAATTGGATCCACAAGATAACTTTAATAGAATTAAAAATTGTATTTGTTTCATAACAAAACATAGAGTTAAGTTAAAGGTTATTTTTAATTATATTCCAAGAGTGATTTGGCGTATAAATATAATAAGAGAAAAAAAGTTTTTTTTTCTATTTTTGTTTACTCTCTTGTTTAAAACCTTGTTGTTTAATCTGTCAAAATTTCTTAACTACTCTTCTTTCAAATACTCAAATAGGGAAACTACTCGTGATGCATTGGAAAAGTCGTTATCCTTTCATGAATGTATTCAAACACAAATACTAAATATAAGTATTGCGTATCTAATTTTTTTAATTTATCACATTATTTTATTAATTTTTATTTGGTTATTAAAGTTTCGATCAATAATATCTACTTTTAGAACAAAAAAGTTAATCATAAAAAAAAATTGATATTATATAGATATATATTATTATATTTTGAATATGTAATTTTTTTAATTTTTAAACAAAAATAATAATTATATCTTCATTTGATTACAACACCAATTTATAATTTTATAAAAAAAACTTTTGAAAAATCATTTGATATCATTATGACATAAATTATGTTTATTTTTTGTATTAAAAAATTACATTAAATAATAAATTAGATTAGTTACATAATAAATCGGGGGTATTCTTCTATTTACATGGAAAACATGTCATACATAAATTATGGGTATTCCCTAACATGAAATACAATAAAAAGAGTGGATTTAGTTGCATAATAAAACAATAGAAATTGACAAACTAATGAAGAGTGAGTAATAATAATATCAAGTGGACTAAGTGGCATAAAAAAACATGAGCAACAAATATTGTACAAAGCAGGGTGAGTATTAATAATACCAAGCATAAGAATATGAAATTTACTAATCAAGGATCTTGATGTCCTCAATAAACAAAAACCCACGGGTCGGATCCCAAGAAATTGACTTAACTCTTAGATGGATAAATTGTCCCCTTGTTGTATATGTACATCCGGAGTGGCAGAACGTAAATGAGTATGAATGGATGGTGGCTTGACTGCGATCGTTGTTCTAAACAAATAAGATATGGTAAAGATAAAGATATTCCTAAGTTGTATGCACTAAAACAAATAAGTGTTAGTCAAAGGATGCAGACCCGCATACTCTAAAAACTAGACCGTAACCTTAAAGTTAAAGATTCAGTAAGGTACACGAGGATGCACATAAAATCTTCAAACACAGCAGTTGTGTGCAATAGAAACAACAACAAAAATAATCAAGAAATATTTTGCACAAAAGGTTACCGTTATGTCGTCGAGCTGTCAGGATGAGATCGATGCATTATTTTTTTAGATTTATTATTGATACAATCGTAAAAATATTATAATTATGAATTTAAATATGCTCATTTGATTTATTACTCTAAAACTTTTGTGAATTAGTTTTGTAATCGAATAAAAATAATCAAATAAATCAATGAAATATGAACTTTATTAAAAAAATTAATATAACTTATAAAAAATTCGCACTAGATGAGATACATTGTTAGCACTAATGTATATTTATGCTAAAACAATTGAACATGTTATTAGCGATAAAGAAGCAGATTATGTGAAGCCATAAGTTAGTTACGCTCATTACATATATATGATTTTGGATTTGCGATAATTGAAGTCGTTAAAAAAATTAAGTAAATTTAAATATTTGATTTTGAATTAATAAAAGTATAATTGGTCAACTTCAATTATTCAACTCGTATATAATAAATTCTATCAAACTCTATTCTGGATATAAAGAAGAAAAAATAAATAGATCACGTAGTACTTCTATGATTATTCACGTGATTACACAACCAATGATATTTTATTAATGTATATTTTTATGTTTTTATTAACTATTTTATTATACTCTATCGATAAATATTATTAACTTTTATGTAATAAAAATCTACGAAATAATATAGACTATAGTAGTTTACATAAACTTATATTAGCATCTTATTATTTAATTCACCTATTTACACATGTGAATCATGCTAATTAGATTTATCCTCACCAAATTGGCGTCCACTGTGAGAAGCAAATTGTGATAGTGATTGTTTTTTAATTTTAAAAGAAACGATACCTAGAAGCGGTCGGTCGCGAATTAAAATACATATATTTATTTGATCATGGATTAAGACACAACATTGGAGGTTTTAGACGTACAACCAACGATTCAACAACTCTAACAATCCATACCATTGATTTGCAACAGCTGGCACATGACCTACGTGAAGAGAACGTTAATAATATTGAACTTTTTCATAAAATACTTTCCACTTAAGCTCTGCAACTGATATAGGTAGTCTAACATCTGAAGGGCCACAAAGAGGAATACAATTATAGTATTGCAGGTTACATGATAAGGAAGGGCCATAAGTTATCAACGATTAGGCAGAAAATCTTTTTGTTATGAACCAGAACTGAACAAAAAAAGGATATTATAGAACAAGGACCCTGCAACCACAATGGAAGATGCCCACACAAGAAGTGGAGTAAATAAAGAAGCAAAACCCTTATGTCTAAAGTTTTTGGTGAAGGAAGAGCAGAATTGAAAACAATGACCCTATAACCATGGGATTGGTGAAAGGCATGTCGGACCACCAAAAAATACCCAGCTTCTGCGGAATGGCCAACAACTTCCACCAATAGCACCAGAACTTCAATAAAATATCATTCACGCTCTTTTATAGTTTGAGGCGAACGCATTGTTATATATTGATCCAACCAACTATCGAGCAGAATCAATAGCAGCAGATATCTCAAGCGTCCCAACCAAGCAACCAACAAGTACAATCATTTTATGCAGTATAACAACAACAACAAGGTTCCTTTATTAACCCATTGGTTAATTGCTGATATGGCCACCGTAATCGCGGAAACCTTGCAATTGAGACTTTTGCTTGATGAATTATTTATAAAAATCACTCAGACTTTCATTAAAGTCCTACTTAAAATGGATTGTGTAATCATCATCTTATCTTATATATTTTGAACCCTAAAAAATGGTTTGTGAATGTCATTTGAAGCATCTTATCATTTTTATGCATCGTTATAAGAGATTGTTGATCCATTGCATCGCACTCCATTGTGTGTCATGGTAACCTTGACATTTTATCCCATCATCAAATTTATAACGTGAAGGGAATACATATCCCAAACAAAAATACTAAATATAAAATCCAACGAAAAATGACTTAAACAAAATAAAGATAAATTAATAGTAGAGATGACAATATTATTCACTTTTAGTTCTTCCAAAGCATAGGGTTCCCCTAATCTAGGACATGTCCTAATCATATTTTTTGTACGTTGATCTTGTATATCATTAACAAAATCAAGAAATAAGGTCCATTGATAAGACTTAAAAAACTAACTAAATGAAATAAGATTCACAACAAGGTTCAAAATATAGTAAACATTTGTTAAAAATATATGAAGGATAACAATAATAACATAAACATTTACGGATATTTATGTAGCACTGAAAGATAAAACAAATATGGATGAAATGGAAGAGAACAAAACAAAGTATGACATATCACAAGACCCATCATATTCCAAAATACACAAAGATGAAAGAATATATAAAATAGAAGATGAAAATAGACCTTAACGAGACATGGATGTAGATATATCGGCAAGATTAGAGATAATATATTCTCTAAAAGAATAAAAAAATTAAAGTCTGGCATGGGGCAATCTCCTAATGATGTAGCAGCACTAAACTATGGGGGACGAAATAGAGGACATAATTCTGAAAATGACGTTTATGTTAGTAAATGGTTATTGTTGAAAGAGTCGTTACTAAAGGGGTTGTTGTTATTTTATATTAGACAATAGGCATCGAAACTTCCAATAATTCTTCTCTTTACAAAAAACACACTTGTCAAAAGCTACCATTGGTGCTATTTTATAACGGTTTGGAGTAGGGATCATTGATGGACAAGAAATATATAATGAATATTAGCCAATTTTTTAACTTTTTGTCAACCTGATATTTGAGTCGAGGCTCATCTAAAATAAACTCATGAACTACTGAACAGTAAAACATGAGATCTATAAATAATTGTTCCACATAATCCTTCAAGTCTAGACATAGAGCCATAACAAATTATACCAATTTTTTTATCTTCTTTCCTAACAATATAAGGTTTGAACAACTTCAAATCTGTAGCTTATGTAATAGTCAATTGGTCCTACAAATTAGATATAATAAAATAAAAAACAGAAATGCATATCATTTTGTTATAGATCACGAATATCATACTTTAACTTGTATTACTTAGCAAAATTGACCTCAGTATATATCCTCTCCAAATTATCTCAATATTCTCTTAATGTTTCACACTTAGCCAATTGAATACCAATTTAATGAGTTACAAAGTTATTAATTCAGGTGATAACCTTAGTTATATCGGTTTCTCATGTATCAAACAACAAAACATATGTCTCAATATAGGTTTTATTAGTAGGTGGAAGTTTTGTACCTCTAGCATATCTCCACATATATTTGCCACGGAGAAAGTTCTTGATTACATAACTCCAACATGTAAATTTTTTTCTGTTAAGTTGGGTATTAATAGACTGAAGAAAGTGATGTAGCCCAGAAAGAATAGAGAAATTCAAGTGTATTATTAGTGATGTAAATTCAGGTGATACCCAGGAATCATGTTCCGGGTACCTCTTGATTTGAATGCTAGAATAGAGAACAACATCTTCCAGTCTACATGCACAATTGGAGGAAAAATTTGCAAGTTTGTAATTGATTCTGATATCTATGGGAATCTGATGTCAGAGGAGGCTGTTCAGAAACTGGCGTTGAAGACTGAAGCTCTTCCATACCCTTACACACTGTCAGGATTGATAGAGTACACCGAGGTAACAGTTTCTAAACGCTGTCAAATTGCATTTTCTGTTGGTAATTACAAAGATACAGCATGGTGTGACGTAGTTCCTGTGGACGTTTGCCATCTAGTTTTAGGACGTCCATGGAGATTTAAGAGAAATTATACTTATGATAGTAGAACAAATCGATACAGTTTTGTGAAAGATGGTATCAAGTTTATATTAGTGCCATCTAGAGTAGTGTCTCCAAAACCACCACCAGTTAAGGAGTTTTATGCTCAAATCGCACCAGCTGCTGATCTTAGCTGTGATACTAAAACTGTGTCTTACTCTGTGTTTGACAAACCAATCTACGGTAAGTATGATGACGAGGTCGATGAGAAGAGAGTTGATGATAAAAAAATAAAACCGTTAGAAAAATTGGAACTTTCGAAAGTAATTTTTTCATCAAAAGAAAAAAAAAATCGAAATAAAATTTTTCATCCCATCATACTGTTAAATTAGTGGATAGAAGTAAAATTGAACAGCTTGATTTAGTTCGACACACGGAAATCAAAATCCAAAAGCGGACTCGAAAGAAAAGAAAACCGACATTGGATTATAAATCTGACACAACAGATGGTTTGGTTGATGCTCTTAGTTCTGGTCAGATTGTACAAACAGCTAGAAATAGAGTACCCCTTGTTTCTAAGGATGTGGATTTCTGTATCAATTAGTAAAAAAATTTGTGCCGCCACCAATCAAATGGAGAATTTTTTTGTCGAAGGTTGTGGAACTGCTGCCTCAACTACCGTCTCCAGCTGTCGATCTTGAGCTTGAGAAAGTTCTCGGAGATATGCCACAGAAAACTTTCGAATTCAACCGGGTTGATGATGCAAGAGAGCCTCTTCATATAGCTTCGGGGATCACAGTTTTGGATTCTCTGCAGAGAAGATTGAGACTTCATTCGGTTTGCTCGAAATGCTTTTTGACGACGAAAGTAGATAGATGCGTGACAGGGCTCGTTGCACATCAGCAAACTCTAGGCTCCTTGCAGATTCCTCTTGCTGATGTTGCTGTTATTGCGCAGACCTATACCAACTTCAGTGGAGGAGCTTGTGCCATTGGGGAGCAGTAAATCAAAGGCTTGCTTGACCCTAAAGCCATGGCAAGATTGGCGGTTGGAGAAGCTTTAACGAATCTTGTCTGGGCGAAGGTTACATCCCTTTCTGATGTGAAAGCAAGTGGTAACTGGATGTACGCTGCGAAGCTTGATGGAGAAGAAGCAGCTATGTACGATGCAGCCATGGCTCTTTCAGAAGCTATGATCGAACTCGGTATCGCCATTGATGGAGGAAAGGACAGTCTTTCAATGGCAGCCCATGTAGTCGGTGAGGTTGTTAAGGCTCTTCGAAATCTTGTAATCAGCGCCTATGTTACTTGTCCTGATATAACAAAGACAGTGACACCAGATTTGAAGTTAGGAGATACTGATGTTTTGCTTCACGTTGATTTGGCAAAGGGGAAGCGACGCTTAAGTGGATCTGCCCTGGCTCAAGCTTTTGACCAAATTGGTAATGACTGTCCAGATCTCGAGGACGTTTTATACTTGAAAACAGTCTTTGATGGAATTCAAGATCTTCTTGGTGATGAATTGATATCTGCTGGTCATGATATCAGTGACGGTGGCCTATTGGTGTCTGCCTTAGAGATGACTTTTGCTGGAAATAGGGGTATTGTTTTGGACCTGAACTCCAACGGGAATAGTCTCTTTGAAACTGTTTTTGCAGAAGAGCTTGGTCTTATTCTAAAGAAAACAGGGATGAGTCCAGAGGTTATGGTTGGATATATTTGTGATGCTGTGATAACAATGCCAGTTACCAAACCAGAAATGTTTCGCAACAGTGTGCAGGAAATTGTGCAGAGGCGTGCCTTCGGTGGAGTTGACGTACCTAACAGAATCATTTTTGTGGCAGAGAACAGTCTGAACTTGATAGAAATAGTACACTGCAAGAGGCTTAATGTGCAGAAAATTCACATTGGGGGCACTCCACGGAGGATCCTATATCACAATGACAGTAGGAAATTTGAACACTTCAACAAGGTTTATTGGGAAATTGATGAAAAATTTGAATTCTGTTGGGGCAGGTTTCTTATCTTGCAAAATTATTCCGACATGTGCATTGTTTGTACCAGCGATAATGCGTTTGGATGGCATGAACTGTCTGTCGATCTTACAAAAAATGAGGTGCACTTACAGTTGATTTCTACTATAAGATCCAATATAGAGTTCAACATGCTGTTTTTCATTACGGATACTAAGGCAATTATTTCTATCACTGGAGGAAATTGTTTTTGGGAAACTGTTGCGAATGTTTCTATAGTGACTGTATCACTACAACAACTAAAGTGTCTGCTTTTAATTTTTCGTTTCACTATACTAATGGGAATCATTCATGTTATGAAATCTGCTCCCACCGACAGAGATGAATGGTCGTGGCACATAATAGTAATGGGATTCTATTTCTTATTTTTTCTATTCACGAGACATATTAGCATCAATAAATCAGATATGTTATGGGTCTCAACAGCCGCGGAAGGTGTAATGGTGCACATGGAGAGAACTATACGCCATGAAGTCCAGGATCGCAATCCTCTTGTGGTCATAATCAACAAAGTTGGAAAGTTGATTACCGAACCTAAACTGCCTCCAAAGGATGCTTACCATAAGCTAAGGCATACTCTCGAATTCATTAATACCTACATAGCTTATTCGTCTACTATTGCTGGATATGCATCAATTATCGATCCAGTTTCTAGATATGTTTGTTATGCAAGTGTTACCGCTGGGTGGTCCTTCATTTTGAAGTCATTTGCTCCATTATATGTCAAGCTTCATGATATCCCTTTCGATGCTGACTTGGATCCTATAACTTGGGATTTCCATAGCGCGGGAGTTGAGTCATTCACTTCCGAATGTCGTAGTACAATTCGTCCAATGTTTCAACGTTTTGAATTCGAGGATGAATTCTTCCCAACCGGGGAAGGATGATGTAGCGAAGATTGCGGACAAACTGGTTTCTTGGTCAGGTATCGGAATTTGGTGAAACAGGTACCCAAACTGAATATTTCGACGAGACTGTCAGATTTCAAAGCTGTGACTTGTCACAAAGTTTGATATCCAAATTCGATCTCTAAAGTCTTCCAAAATCAGTTTTAATATTTTGACGTTATTTTTATTTATTTTATTTTAGACATTTATGTAATTTTCTTTATTTGGAATTAGGGTTTGGTTAATGTTATATAAAGCATTCTATACCCTATTTTGCCGTCAGACTTTGATTAATTGAATTTTGAGAGTTATTATTCTGAGTCTCCTTATTTCTCTAACCTAGGGTTAGGGTTTTATCGTTGTCTGTTTCTTCTATTTCCGCTGCGTCATCAGTTTGGTATCAGAGCCTCAGTTCCTGCTACGGGTCAAGCATGTTTCTGAATCCTGATTTCATCTGATTCAAAGGTTTAAAGAAGAGAACAACACACATGGCCATGAAGATCAGTAAGATCGTTTGAGTATGAGGGGGCATACCAACCGTTTCAATGACGATCGTATTGACCGGTTACTGAAGGAGTTTAAATTGGCTACCAATCGTTGAATCAAGGTAAAAATTTCTTATCGAGATGCTGTCTCAGGCTATGAAGAGGTTTTCAATACCATTTTTTTTCATCAACTAGACATGGGGATGTTGTCTTCAGGCTATGAAAAGGTTTTCGAAACTATTTTTTTCCTTCAACTAGATGGCTTCAATGTGACTTCGAATAAGGAACACTCGAGAAGAATTTATCTTATTCCGATAAGGTCAACAATTATAATTCCCAATGTACGATTGAATAAAATAAAATAAATAATTTGGGGTCTTGATGGTGATGGTGCTGTGAATTCGAGGACGAATTCTTGTCAACCACGAGAGGATGATGTAGCCCAGAAAGTCCAAACAAAAGCCTTGTTTATTTTATTCAAATATCTTATGTATTTAAATAAGATCTAATTATATTAAGATTTGATTTTATTTGATTTTATTTTAAAATATTTATTTTATTTTCTTGTATTATAATTTAGGGTTTTTAGAAACTATTATATAAAGCCTCATACCTTAAGTTATTTTAAATTTTTGGAATAATATTTTTTTTATCTCTGAAAATTTCACTCTTTGTTACCCTTAGATTAGGGTTGCATCATTTTACCCTTGAATTAGGGTTTCATATTTCGTTGCTTCTTCTTCTGTTTCCGCCACGTCATCAGAAAGTCTTAATTTCATATCATTAATTTCATATTATTATAGCCATAGGAGTCCATGATGTCTAATCAAATAACATATGTAAATTAAACTTAACAAGTTGCACACCAACATTCACATATATAATCAAACAATCAAACAAGATCGAAGCAAAATACCAAACAAAACAATATAAAAGTATATACTAAATCAAACGGGATCAAAGCAGTACACAAAATCGAACATGATCAAAACAAAATCCCAAATCTGACATGATCAAATTAGAATGCCAAATCGTGCAAGATCAAAGCAAAATAGCAAGAACAAAAAAAATTCAGGCATCACCTTTCTCTAATAAAATTAACCAAGGATCGATTAATGCTTCAAACCAGAAAAATAAAACAAAAAACAATTATTGTTTTATTAATTTGATTTGTGTATCTTACAAAGGACTTAAGTCAGAATATTAAAAGTAATAATCTGAAGTGTTAGTGGGCTAAATAACTAATGAATTATAGCGTAAAACAAAATATATTTGAATCACAACTAATACAACTATATATATATAAGTTTCATTATGTATATATTTAAAAATGATTAAAATTTTTATTCTATTAAATATAATTGTATTTTAAATTATTTTTATATTTTATATAAATACAAGGATATAATTTTTTTTATTTTTAATTATACACGATGAGTGAATATTTATCTAACCAAAATAATACAATCAAAATAGTAGGTTAAAAATGACAATAATTATATCCGAGATTAAAAAAATATAATATAAATATTCCAATTAAAATACTCAAAATGATATGTTTTGCTCCACAATATAAATTTTATTTACAATATTTTGTTTATATAAGTCTTTACATTTGAATAAGAAATAAAATTCATATGGAATGTTTTTATCTGTTTTTTTTGTTTTTGAAACATATATTTTCTTTCATAATTCGAATTATATTTAAACTTTTTTTCTATTGTCGTGTGTCAATATCTAACTTGTTTTATATTGATTTAACTTAGATAATTTACAAATTTAGTTTTACAAATGTTTATGTTTAAAAATTATAATATTAATTAATTCAAAATAAAACAATAATTAAAAAAATTAAACACAGCTAAAAAAATACTTTATTTTTCCATTAAATTTCAAATTTAGATACTATGTTTTGTATTTGAATATTTTTTATTAAGATTTTGATTTGAATTATTTTGTAGCTTTTGTATTGTTTTTATTCGAATTTGCCTTTTATTTAAATATATTTTATTAAAAAAATAATTTTGATTTTTTATTTCTAAAATATTTATGTAAAAAACAATCACTCCTTTTAATTACACCTTTTGTAATATCATTTTGTTTAAGTGAAAACAAAAAAAATCATAACCTCACTAATAGTAATGGAAAATGTTACGATATCGTCACACCATATATTTAACAGGTTTTGGCATGGCGTGACGTTATTATGTGATATTAAAATTTTATAGCTAGAAAGAGTTTTTCATCTAGATGAGGTTATTTATTCTCGTTATTATCATGAAAATATTTCATAAATGGATGCATATGCTGGAACCCTAACCAACTATATTCATATTTTGCTTTGATTTACGTGGCTGAAAATCTATATTTGGATTTATATAGCTAATAGATCCCCATTTTTATGATGTTTTCCTTGTTGTGGGTTCTACACATATTGTCAGAGGGTACTCAATAGCATTCTGGAAATAAGCTAGATAGTGGGGTAGCGGTATATGGTCACGTAGGGGCATGCGGTACCCATGATGCATCCTCATATATGGTAGTACCCTAGTATTCAGAGATGGTATAATTATTTGGTCATTTTCATTTTTTATTCGAGGATTTTTTATCATCACTCTCACGTCATGCTTAGATGTAAGAGTTAGGATTATCCTTTTGTTCTTTTAACATTGTATTCTCTTCTCGTCTTTGATGAAGGATCTTCCATTCGAACACTTTTTACATATTTATAGATTATCTTACGAGAGCAGTCCTTCTTTTCATAGGTTTTTTTCCAATGTTGTCTATTAGAGTTTCCAATGCAGTCTTATCTCAGTTGTCATCTCCATTGTTTATACTGTCTGTATGACAGATTTGAATATAAGGAGTAATACTTACAATTATTTGTGTAAAAAAAATAGTTTGTTTCTCCCTTAAATCCAAATACCCAAATACCAAACTAAATACGAGAGAAAAGAGAACGACTAGGGTTTTTGTATTATTTAGAAAGTATCTATTACATAGTGCATAAGATTTTATTTATAGATATATTAAAGGGCTAACGGGCTTGGAACTTATATCTTTAACTCCCTCCCT
Organism: Limnanthes douglasii subsp. nivea; assembly: GCA_036936605.1. NCBI lineage: Eukaryota > Viridiplantae > Streptophyta > Magnoliopsida > Brassicales > Limnanthaceae > Limnanthes > Limnanthes douglasii. The sequence goes on along the minus strand of JAUPFV010000001.1, from coordinate 250,165,801 downwards.
CAAACTAATAATGTAACAAGAAATAAATATTGAGAGTTTGTAAGAAAAACCGCGCTGTTGACTGAGCCTTCGTGAAAATATCAGCAACCTGTAAAGCTGATAGAACATATGAAAGCGAGATGATGTCAATCTGAAAATGATGCTGAGTGAAGTGACAATTTATTTCAATGTGCTTTGTCATCTCATGAAAAACATAATTCTTTGCTACCCGCATGGCGCTTTTGTTATCACAATGTAAGGAAGTGGGAATATTAACCCTCATATCTGTAAGAAGCCATCGTAACCAAACAATCTCACATGTGGTGATGACCATAGCACGGGACTCAGCTTCAGTAGACAATCTAGAGACAACATCTTGTTTCTTACTTTTCCATGATATTAATGAATCTCTAAAGAAAATAAAGAAACAATTAGTAGATTATCGGTCATGAGGATCATTATCCCAATCAGCATCGTTATAGGCAATCATTTCAACTGAACAGGTCAAAGGAAATAAAATGTTATGGAACTGAATGCAACGAAGATATCTCAATATTTGAAGAACAGCTCCCTAATAGACGGATATAGGAGAAGTAACAAACTAATTAAACATGTGAACATCATAAGCTATATTGGTTGAGTAATTGTAAGATAGACCAAGCTCCCTACAAGAGTTCAATATAGAGTTAAGTCTGACAAAGGAACACCATCAATCGGCGAATACCAAGCATTAGTTTCAAGATGGTTATATACCATCCTGTTATCAGAAAGCCGTGCTCGCTCGAATAAATCAGTTATATATTTATCTGAGAGAGAATGTAACATGCTGGAGAGTGAGACACCTCAATACTTAAACATTAACGTAATAGTCCCAAGTATTTCATCGTAAAATGCTAAGCCAAATCATGTTTTAGTGCCTGAATACCACCAATATCATCACCTTTATGATCATATCATCTACATATAGAGATAAAATAATTCTCCATGCAGTTGTACATCTGATAAACAAGGTTGAATTATGATTACTAGCAAAGAAACCAAGTGAGGTAATAACTATAGAGAATTTTTCAAACCAGACAAAAGGAGCTTGTCTGAGACCATATAAAGCTTTTCTAAGTCGACAAACTTTACCTGGTTGGTGAGCCACAACTGGAAGATGAGTCATGTAAACCTCCTCATGAAGATCACCATTCAAAAATGTATTTTTGACATCTAGTTTGAAGATTTTCCACTGGCGAACGGATGCAACCGCAATAAGAGTACAAACTGTCATCATTTTTGCCACTGGGGAAAATGTCTCATCATAATCCATACCATACTTATGTGAATACCCTTTTGCTACAAAACGAGGCTTATAGCTTTTGATAGACCCATCAGAATTTGTTTTAATTTTAGAAACCCATCAAGATCCAGTTATATGCTTATCGAATGGAGGTTTAACTAGATCCCATGTATAAGTCTAAGAAAAAAAGGTAAGCTATTTGACTATTGCGTTTTGCCAACAAGGATCAGAAACAACTTCTTTAAAAGACTGAGGTTCATATAAGTTACGTATGTTCGCTAAGAAAGATGCGAAAGAATCTGAGTAAGAATAATACCCAAAATTTGGTAGTTTGGTAGACTTACTTGTACGAGTAGATCTTCAACAGGGTGGGGCTTTTGGTTCACTAAAAGAATGAGCTGAATCAGTCCTTGATAGAGCAGAAGTAGTATAAGTTATAGTCGATCTCTCATTAGCTGACACATGTATATAAATGGGTATGTCGTTATTATTTTCAAAATGACCAATAATCTGAAGTTTGGTACTTGTTATATAATGTGATTGTATTGGAATCGAATAAAACGGGATATGCTCAAGAAATGTAACATGTTGAGAGACATAAAGTTTCTGACAAGTGAGATAAAAAACGATAACCTTTCTGTCTAACACCATAACCAAAGAAAACACATATTACGGATTTAGGGTCCAATTTGTTGTGTTCTACATGAGGACGAAAAACAAAAAATGTACATCCAAACAAAGGATAATCTGGAAGTGTTCTGTATAACTTCTGAAAATGAGACATTCTTGTATTATGAGTAGTGGGAATTTGATTGATCAAATATACAGTAGTATGAATTGCTTTTCCCAAAAATAGTAGGAATCTCAGTAGATAAAAGCAAAGAACGAGCAGTCTCAATAAGGTGACAGTGTTTTCTTTCTACAACACCATTCTGTTGAGTGGTGTCAGTGCAAGAAGACTGATGCATGGTACCATCAGATGCAATTAACTGAGTAAAATCATTGGATGTATATTCACCCCATAAGTCACAATCGAATCATTTTATTACATTAGAATTTTGAGTCTTAACAAGTGCCCGAAATTCTCTATAAATTAAAAGAAAATTTAATCTCCATTTCATAAGGAAAACCAAGTACATCGAGTATGATCGTCGATAAAAGAAACATAATAGGATGAACCATCCTTTTTGGTTACAGACAATGGACCCCGGACATCAGAATGAATAATATCAAAAGAAGCAATAGAAGAAATGACGCTTTCATTAAACGCTTCCGAAATTGTTTAGCAAGTTTAAAACCACTACAATCCGAGATATGATAACTGTTTAGCTGTCCTAAAGCACCTGTAGAGACTAAATGTTTTTAGTGCGATGCAAATATATGTCCCATACGAGAATGCCAAAGATAAAACTCGGAGGATGAAGGATTTAAACAAAACGAACAAAAATCAACACCGGAGGCCACAATATCAATCAAGTATGTTTTTCCACTATCAACACCATAGACATCCATGTCTATTACTTTGAGTTTTTCTAAAACATAGAGTTCCCCTATTTTACGACATATCACAATCACTCTATGAGTCTGTTGATTTGTATAGCATAAACCGAATCAGAAAACAAGACACAATAACCAGATTTACACAATTGGCTAACCGAAACAAGATTCAAAGCAAGGGTGGGAATGTAATAAACATTGGATAGCGATATATGAGGGGTATAAATAGATCCAATACCTTCTACTGAAATTGTTATAGCACTAGTAGACAAAACAGATATGGGTGAGATATGATACAACAAAATAAAGTTCGACATGTGAGGTGACATATGATAAGATGCACCCGAATCCAAAATCCACAATGGTGAATCAATACGTGAAGTGAAAGACGAGGATATACCTGAATGGTATGCAGATGTATACATAACAAAGTTCTTCTTATTCAGTTTGTTACTAGTAGACTGTAGAAAATCATCTTTCTTATTATATTCACAATAAGATCCACAATTCCTAATCCAACAAAATCAAACAATCAAGAGATACCAAATCTGAATCGTAAAAATCAAATCAAACCTCAAATCTAAAATCAAACCAAGTCCAAATCCAAAACCATGTCCAAATACCAAACTAAATCCAAATACCAAAATACCAAACTAAACCTATTTCCAATACCCAATTTCTATTCTCCAATTTCCAATTTCCAATTTCCAGTCAAAATGAAAATGAAAATCAAAATCAAAATCAAAACTAAAACCAAAACCAAAACCATAATCAAATTCACGGTTGAACCAACAAAACTGCTGCATTGTTCCAGTAGTAATTTGTCCAGAACTGTAGCACTGAATCATAATCGAGTCGGTTAGATTGAAGGATTGTATGGGTCGAACACGCTCTCTGAAATTCAGAAAAAGCGGACACCGTTTGTCTTTCGATCGGACTGTCTGATTGAGACTACAAACAACAGATTCAAAAACTGAAAATTATATCTATTCTCACGAAAAAACAGATAAAAAATTCCAACACAAATCCAATCGAAAAACAAGAGAACAAATTGGAAACCACGCAAAATGAAATCCAAAATTCAAGTGAAATGAAACTGAAATCACAATCAAACTAAATAAAAAATCATACTTTTTTAAATGCTAAACCGAAATCCAAATTAATTATCTATAATGAATTTTACCAATTAATATTTTGCAATTTCACGAATTAATTTTCTCTAATTAATTAATACAATTTTACGAATAATTCAATATTTTAATTTTACCAATTGATTCCCCATTAATTCACCTGCAATACACGCTTACTACTCGTCTTTTCACCAAGTATTGCTATTTTACTAAATATTTTCAATCCTTAATTTCAACCACTATCGCAATTTTACCAATAATTTAAGTTAGCAATTTTATCGATCATGAATAACATATAATACTCGTATATAAGGGTAATCTTACTAATTAACAGCAAGTGGTCGTATTTTTTAACGATAATTTTACTAATTAATACGTTCACGATAGTACTTATTTTCTCTATCGGGGTTGTGATCGACCAATTTCCGTACCGGTACCGGTAAATCTACGAAATAGAATTGCTACGCTTCCCCGATCAGATTACTCCACGCTTTAATACCATGTTAAATATTAATAAAAGAGAGATAATGGTTAGGGTTTTTTATTATTTAGAAAGTATCAATTACATTACACGATGTATAAGATTTTATTTATAGATATAATAAACGGCTAATGAGATTGAGCCTTATATTTTTAATTGTTTCTTTTGCCTATTTAACTTTAGGGAGTTATACTTACAATTTGTGAACAAAAATATTAGTTTGTTTCTTTTAATGTTGAGTCGTATGCTCGATTTTAATATGAGGTAATGTAAGGTTTTTTATTCGTCGGAGCCTTTGGTTGTCCATTTATATGCTCGTCCACATACTAATTGATCATTTCGTTTGAATTGGACATGAACTAGTTGGTTTTTAAAATAAAATCGATTATGAAGTGCAAAAGCACTTCAATTCCTATAAAAATACGACAATTAATGTCGATATTTTCATGTGGCCAGGCTTGGCCGAAGCAGAAATTAAACTTATAGTTAAGTGAAGAAATTTAGGTAAATAAATAATTGAGAGTAAAAATACGATATTTTATTTATATTGTTCAACCTTGTTTATTCGTCTTGTCTCTTAATAATAAATATCTAAGCGATATTAAGTGATTATGTCTTGAATAGAATTATGTCTTGTATATTTATAATTACTCGGATTTACGAATAATTATATATTTGACTAAGCCTCTTAAATGTTTATATAAATGGATAAGTTTTTGAATTAATGTATGAAAATAGATTAATTACCAATTATTATTTTAAAATATTTATATAAAATTAAAATATTGTAAAAAAATTAAAACTTGTATTAATGTCAAATAGTATTAGGGATAGCAACGGGAGAGATCTATACCCGATATCCGTTCCTGCCTCTCCATCTGACGAGTATTTATTTTTCCATACGAAAACCTAACGAGTATTTATTTTTCATACGAAAATCCGAACCTACGGGTTCAGGTTATCCACGCAGATACCCACGAGCTATCCATCATAACCGTTGTTAATATTTGAAACAAATCCAAAACCCAAAAATCTAAACCAAACCCGAGTTAAAATATGGTTAGAATAATTGATATGTAATTAAATATTAAACTTTCATTATATAAAAAAAATATTATTATAATAATATATTTGTAATTAAATTATAATTTTTTTAGAAAACTATATTTTATTATTTAATAATTAAAAAAATCGCTCAATATAAATATTATATAATCAGAGATATATATTATAATAAAAAATGAGAATAATTTTTTGAAAGATATATTATAATGATAAACAAAAATATTATATAAACAAAAATCTGATAACACTGCTGCCAAGGTACTCTTTTTCTATCGCTCGTTTAGTATTTTTCGGAAATGGAGAAACCATTTTTTTACGCCGTTTAATCTCAAATTTTGGGTATTCATTTGATTCGATGCAAGTCGTCAATTTGAAGCTAATATTGTACTCGTTCTGGTAAAGTTCTTGTTCATGGCGAGCTCACTTTGGTCTGAACTTTAAAGGGATGTGAAAAGGATCAGTGTAGTTTTAAACTTGCATAATTAAAAAGAAAGTGATAGAATTTTTTTAGGAATTCAAACTAAAGAAAAATATTAGATATAAATGTATCTTTTTTGTTAATGAGATATTTAAAATAAGATCTTTTAATGAGATTAGATTTTTTTAATACTGCTGATTTTAGGTATTAAAAGAAGTATTAAAAGATTTAAAACTGCTAATTATCAGTATTAAAAGAATTAAAACTGCCTATTAAAAGAATTAAAACTATTAATTAGCAGCTTTATTAAGGTAATGTTTTTAACAATTTTAATTTTTTTCCTAAACATATCCTATAGACCACTTGTTTGATTCGTCTCGTTAATATAAATACAAGGGTGGTTTCAGTTTTATTTTTTAACTATAAATTAAAATATAGAACCTTTACAAAAAAGGAAATAAAAAAAAGAAAGCTTATTTTTTAAAAAAGTTATAAGATAATATTACAAATAAGTGGTATTATAATATTTTAGAAGGAGCTTGGTACCAAATTTCAATAATGATCTTGTTTGGTATCAAAAGTTGATTTTGAACTAAGATAGATATTATATGAAAGTCTCCTTTACTATATTCCAAACGAAATATATATTATATAATCCTATCATTTTTCATTGAAAATATTTTACATTTAAAAAATAAAATTATTTTATTATTTTTTAGAGTGGGTACCGGTGTTAAAATATCCAAACTCCAAAACCCAAAGCGAATCCAAAGTAATAAACATAAAAACCATAACTCATGCGTTTTTTCATAATCACCATAACAGATCTCTTCTGTTCGGATATCAATTATTTCTGGTTGAGTTGTCATCTCTAAATAAATTTTCTAAACATGAAGTTAAATATTAAAAATATATTTTAATATTATTAATTATTTTGATATATTTTAAATTAGAATTATGATAATACAAAATCGAGAATTATTAACCATTAATAATTTAAAATTAATATATTTTATACCAAATTTATTAACCAATTAAAATTTCTGAAAAAAATCACTAACATTTATAAAAATAATATAAATATCGGTTTTTACGTTTGTGACTCATGGGATAATGAAATGTGTAAATTTGAAATACGATTAGGCGAGCAATAAAACCTGTATGACATAGTTTTAAAACCGAATTAAAATAATCAAACAACCCAATAAAAAATATACGAATGTTATAGAAAAATAAATAAATAATAGTTCATCTTTGTTATAGATGGGTTTAAAATACATATTATTATTGGTTCTGTTCTCTATTTCATGGCTAAATCAAATCTTATTTAACACCTCAAGAGAGACAAAGAAACATACTATGTGAAGCGATATGCTAGGGCTATTTTATCCATGTCTACGTCTTAGATTTGGTTCCAATTGGACAGGTTAACAAATTAAATTAAATTTAAATATTACTTTATATAAATTAATATATAATTACAGCATGTTTGTTCATGTTTTAAATTACTTAATTTACTTTAAACCAAACATGCTTTAAATTACTTAATTTTACTTTAAACCAAATTATTTTTAAACTATGTAGAAAGAATACCCCATGAGTTCAATTTAGTTATTATATATAAATAATAATTTAAGAAATTATACACAATCATAACAGGTGCGTGTCATCTGTTAAAATAAAATTTGAATAGGGGATGACTTTTCTCTCTAGAAATTCAAATACCCTGGAAATCGTAATAGTATTTTTCCTAAATCGACTCGTATTTATGTCCCGCGTCGAGATGGTTCTTTGGTTCGAAAATAACAAGCTTATTTCATTTCTATTTAAAGCGAGTATAAACAAATTAGAAGATATCATAAATTTGAGAATCTCAGTCAAGAAATTGAAAATTTAAGATTTTTTTTAAATAACAGGATCTCTCACAGTCAAGACAAAGAATAGAGACCTCTCGAATACAATTTTACCTCGAGATTGACTCGAATCTCTCATAAGATTTAAATCTTTCTTAGAAATCCAAACAACTATTGAAAAAAATATAATCAAGATCTTTTCAAGTTTTAAAAAACAAATATTTCTCTCCTTTACCAAAGAGACTTAGAAACAAGAATGGTGAATCGAAAATCCCGTTTCTGGTGAGCAATCCAATATTCGAACATGAAGTTTCAAGAAATGAAGACCTCGTAGTAGTAAAAACCTCAAACCCCTCTAAATTCCAAACCAAATCATACGTCATATACAAGGAGCATGAATCATTCACAGCAGTGAAATTCCAAAAAACAGATAAGAACTTCCTTATTCTTTTGCTAAAATAACTCTCATTACCAAGTTTAGTTTTGGTAAACCAAATTTTAATGATTTTAAAGCTTTTCTTGGTTCCTTTAATTTCAATAGTATCTATAATATATCTATATACAATAACAGACAAATATTCGTTGAATTTGAAAACAATAATGATGTTGAAAAATTCTAGAAAAGGAACGTTGTGGAGTGTAGGTCAATGTAGCTTTAGAATTTTAAACTGGTCCCTCGTATTTAACCACAACTGGAATCTCCTATGACTCCAGTTTGGATTACTTTTCTAAGAATCCTTGACTATCTCTATAACCCTAATTTCATCAACCCTACTACAAACACAATTGGTTTACCTTTAGAAACATAGATCCTTTATAAAAAAAATCAAGCCAATTTTAACCGTGTTAAAGCTTGGGTTGTTCTTGATGTGTCTGCTCCCATCTCCTAAAACATCTAGGTAAGTTTTGAGAACATGATGGCTTTTGCCAAAGTATCACACATGGTGGTATCTCTTCCTATTGACATGAATGTAAACATTTAGGTTATAGAAAGAACCTTTGCAAAAAAAACTCTAAAAAATACTAAAAATCCAGTAATCAACCTAAACTATCCATCCTACAAACCCCATCTTCCTTCTTAAAGAAGATGGATCTAAAAGACTAAATCTGTTGTTGTCGACACTTCTCAACAAAATTATAATTCCCAAACAACTAAGGATCAATGTAATAACAAAGTTAAGTATTGATGCTGTCAATACTAACTATAGTGATGACAATATCAATCATCAACAATCTGTTCAACAAACTATTAATCCTAACAATAACAACAATACTTTTGAAGAAAAAAAAACAAAAAAGGTTTTAAATAGAAAAAAATCAGACAACTAAAACCATTGAAATAATTGAAAATGATATTAATGAAGTCATTAATATAGTAAAACTTAGCAATTTATTTTAATTCCCTAAAAGATTTTGATAATATAAATATGAAATCTGATCCTCTCCAAACTGGTAGCTTACCAACTTCGTCTACTCTGAAAATGGTATCTACCAGACTTGAAGTCACCAAAAAATTAGGTAAAACCCTCCCAAAACCTAAAACAAAAGGTACTAAAAGTTCTTGCATCAACAAAACCAATACATTAAAGGATTATAGAGATCCTCTAATTAATCATCAAAATGATTTTAAACATCCCCAATTGGAATGTTGGGGGGGGGGGGGGTTGACAACAAAGAAACCTGTAGAAGAATTAAATCTATATTCAAGTCAAATCATATTGATTTAATTGTTCTTCAAGAGCCTGTGATTTTAATATCGAATTTGGACAAAATTGCAAAGAAACTAGCTTTTACTTCAGTCTTTGACAACATCAATAATAAAATTTGGATTTTTAGCAAAGACAATCTCACAATTCGAATTATTTCTAACCATGATCAGGCCCTCCATATGATGGTTAACTACACTTCAACAAATGTTGAAGTTCTAGTTAACAATATTTATGCCAACTGTATTAGATTCCAAAGAATTGCGCTTTGGGATCATTTAAGGGATATCTCTTATACTACTCAACCATGGTTGGTATTAGGAGGTTTCAATGAAATTACCAATGTTTTAGAACATCTTTATTATTCCATTATTAACTTAAGAGAAATGGATGATTTCAATAACATGATCATTGACTGTAACCTTGAGGATCCTAGTTATACAAGATCCTCATACTCTTGGTCCAACGATCACAAGTGGAAGCGTCTTGACAGCGCATTATACAATTCTATCATGAGAGATATTTTTTATATCACCAAAATGAGTCATCTAGCCAAAACAGGCTCAAATCGCTCATCCATTTGCATATTGTTTTCCTCTTTATCAAACAATCCAAAAGCTCCTTTCAAATTTCAAAATATATGGTGCCTCCGCACTGATTTTCTTAACACTGTTGAACAAAATTCGAAAGAAAACACAAATGGTGACCCCATATCTATTCTCTGGTTCATATAAAAAACACTTAAATTGAGACTTAAAACCTAGAACAAGACTGTCTGTGGTAATATTTTTGACAATATTTCCAAAGCAGAGAAATTCATCAAATTTGTTGAATATTATCTTGAACAATAAAACAATTCAGTTAACATAATAAACCTTAATATGTCAAGAACTAAACATTTAAATATGTTAGAGGAAGAGAAATCTTTTTGGAAACAAAAGAGTGTCACTCTCTGGATCAATGATGGAGATAAAATTACTAAATCGTGTCATAATTATGTGAAAAAAGACAAATAAATAAATATAATTCATGGTATATACATTAATGAATATTGGACATAAGATATCACTCTTGTTAATAACTACGTTGTTCATTTCTACAAATCAATATTAAACAACAAGAATATTCTTTCTAATATTGATAACATTAATGACATAACAACAAACCTCATCACAGAATATGATAACAACTTTCTACTTTTACTTCATCCAATGATGAAATCCATTATGTCATTAAAAACCCTAAACTTAAATATTGTCTCTAGAGTTGATGGATTCAGTTCTGGATTCTTGCACAGTTGTTGGTATAACATTCAAAGTTATCTTTGTGCTACTATTTATGCATATTTTAATGATACTAATTCCCCTAATGGCATTTTTTTCCATTGTAATATGCTTTATAGCAAATAATAATAATCCTAAAACTTTGTTTGATTACTGACCCATAAGCCTCCATACAATATTCAACAGAATACTACTGTCCAAGGTTATAGATAACGGATTATCTAAAATTTTATCTCAGATCATCTCTCATGTTCAAGGTGGATTGGTGGATTTCAAAATCGTGCATGATAACATCCTGATTACTCAACATTTAACTCATTATCTTAATCTTAAAACCAAAGGTAACAATGTGATATTAAACCTTTATATTGCCAAGGCTTTTGACAAGCTTTCATTCAAATTCTTATATTCTATTCTTAAAGCGTTTGGTTTCAATAATTCATTCATCAACCTTATCAAAAGAGTCATTGAACATATTAATTACTTCATTATCATTAATGGATCTTCTTATGTATTATTTCCTTCCATCAATGGTATTAGATAGGGTGACCCTCTTTTACCCAGCCTATTTATCATTGCTGAAGAATACCTCTTAAGAGGTATTCAAAATCTCTTCATCAACAACATTCATCTGCAATACAAGAACAAATGTTATGTTAGGTATGGGCGTTCGACTCTTTAGTTTGGTTCAGTTTGGTTCTTCCGGTTCTAGGTTCTTTTGGTTCTTTAAAACTAGTATCCATTTAACAGCCGAATATAATTCGGTTGGGTTGGGTTCGGTTCTCTTTGGTTAAGTTTGGTATGAGTATTTAAATCGGTTCCAATTAGATATTTTTAGAACTTTAAATAATTTACAATATGAGTAGATATAAAACTCATTTTACAAATCAGAATTATAAAGTTGTGTTAGATTTTAAGAAAAATAAATACTAAATATAAGAAAGATCCAAAATTAATATATTAATGAATAATGTTAATAATATAAAGAAAAATGAGAGATGATATCAAGTTTATCAGATTATATAAAGGTTTATATTTCATCATTTTATATAGACGCATAATTATTTGTAAATATGTCGCTATTTTGAGTTAACTATGTTATCATTTATTAGAGAGAATATAATTAGAGATCAATGATAAAAGACAGATTTATAGGAATCTAACTTTTAGAAAGAAAAATATATTTTCAAATAATATTAAATTTAAGGTTAATACATGGGTGCGGTTCCTAAGGGGGTACCCACGATTCTTCAGTTCAGTTCGGTTCCGAATCGAGAACCATTGGTAATTAAAACTGAAAGCATTAGGGTATTACGAAGGAACCAAATCATCTTCGGTTCAATTTGGTTCTGGTTAAAATACCCATGCTTAGTTTATCTCAATATCCATTGCCTTGCATTTCCAGATGATGTCATTATGTTTATAAATAGAGCTATCAATAATGTTAAGAAATTCAATAACTAGTTCGACCATTATCAATTAGTCTCTAGTCAGCAGATTAATAAACAAAAATCCATATTCATTCACTCAAACAAAATAATGAGAACCAAATCTAATGTTATTGAATATTTCACTAGTTTTAAGAATAACAATCTCTCATTCAAATATTTTGGCATCTCAATTCATAACAATAATCACTCTTGCCATTATGATGACTTAATTTTCAAAATTAGGAATACAATTTTAGATATGGACAGTAAAAACCTGTTATTCTGTAAGAGATTAATACTATCTCAATATGTCCTCATCTCTATTCTTATATACCATATGAAAATAACATGTTACCCAAACTTTTCATTTTTAGAATCAACACTCTCATTAAAAAATTCATTTGGGGAGTAAAGAATCTTACAAATTCATTATTTAGACTAAATGGTCTAAAATTTCCCAATCATTTTGATGAAACTGGATTTAAATTGAGCACATGGATTTAAAGATATTCAAATTATTTTTTCTTTCAAACTCCGGATGAACTTTAAAGAGCACAAATCTTCATAGTCCATCTTTATCCATTCAATATACTGTTCTAACTTTTATATTCTTCAAATTAAAGCCAAAGAAACTGATTCCAAAGTTTGGAGAAGATTATTAAACATAAAAGATCTTGCTAAAAGATACATACATTTGAAGATTGGAAATTGTAATAAAATTGAATTTTGGTTGGAAAATGGAACAACTCTCACCCATTTATCACCCTATCATCTAATGAAGACAATTATTGGTATAATAAAATTGAATTTTATGAATTTTGGACTAATAAATCTTGGAATAACAACAAACGAAATGAAAATGTCTTGAAATATGATATTGACATAGTCCAAAAACTTAAATAAACACTAACGGAGATGATACAATCCTATGGAATTTTATAAATTTTGAGTAAAAATACTTGGAGTATTATTAGACACAAAACCCTGATTCTCTGATTTACAAAAAGCTTTGGAATGGAGTCACTCTAAAGAAGTGTTCGTTCACTATTTGGAGGATTATCAATGGATTTATACCTATTGACTCCATTATTTGTAGTAAAAACTTTAGTTTAGCTTCTAAATGTTAACATTGTGACAATTCAGAAACAATATCTCATGTGTTTGTTAATTGTAATGTGACTTGGGAGGTTTGGCAACACTTTGTAATGTGACTTGGGAGGTTTGGCAACACTTTGTAGTAAAAGCTTGTTTTTTGCTGCATCTTGCTTCATAAGACTGGGCAATAAACCCAGCCTATATCCTGTTTAAGCTACACTCTCATCGGAATAATCAAGATCAGTTTTTGCATCTTCAAAGCGTCGATTGTAGTCCCTCAAAATTTCCACGACCCTTTGTCGACAATTCACGATTGTGTCACCATTGGCTCATAAGTTTTTGCTTCCTACAAACTACTGTCTAAACATCAACCAGAACATGCCAAAGTCTTAATACATCCTTGAGGCAACCGATTATATTATTTTGACGGTCGATCCTTACACGTCATAAAAAAATCTCAGCAGATTAACTTATCATCATTGTCAAAACTTCACATGAAGTTCTTGAATGCTTCCAAATGGCTATCAAGGTCTTTCTTCCCATCGTATTTTTGTAGCTTAGAAATATTAAACCGTTTCAGGAGATTTCCCGACAAAATATCATCCGAGAGGGAAGATGATCTCCAGTTTATGTCCGAACCTAAAAGCTCCACTACCTAACCCTTCTGCGTGCGCAGCGTATAGCCCTTCTTCAAGTGGGTTAGCAAACTGGCTTCCGTAAGTTTGGCTCCTTGATGGAAACTGAAACAGTTGGACGTTGAGCTGCTCTCTACTAACTGTTATCGCCCCTTCCTTTTCCATAGAAATGGGAGTTATTTTATCGATGTTACCCCCCCCCCCCCCCCCCCTGAGGTTTTGCTATTTTTGCTCGACGCGATTTACGTCTTCGAATTTCTCGCTCCCGAATAATTCTTTTGTCCATTCTAAAGCATCAGACATCTTGATCTCGCTTGGCTCACAGTCCGGACGTTTTCCTCAACATATCATCGTACTTCCGCACTCGAGTTCTGCTCTTATAAAAATTAGTCTCGTCATGATTAACAACACAATTATCTTATTTGCCATCTTCGCATGATCGTTGTCCTTGGCTGTCTAGTCGATACTTCTTTTCAGCCAAGACTACCTTTTCTCAACATTAAGCTTGGCTATGTCGTATAGTAACTGTGTTTTGGTCATGATAAGGGTTGAGCGTTTTCTTGACTTTGGTTACCCTGATCATGCCCATCATACTGCTAGTCAGAGAATCGATCTTCCGAGTAAGAAGTTTCCCTATTAGAGCCTCTCTCTTTTGCCTTTCATTTTCTAGCCTCCATATTCATTCCTCAAATTTAAGTTTTTCCTTGGGTCGAGATTTTGGAGAGCTTGATCTCCGGGTATCACTCATTCCCACATACGATGCCAATGATAGTTCCAGAAATATCTGGGGCTGAATATTGAATGATTTCTATCGTGGAATCGTGTCAGAGGAATAAATGCAAAGTTGTAGAGAGAGAAAGTAGTCAAATCAAAGTACCAATCATTAGAAAGTACCCTTTTCCCAAAAAGGGCATATTTCCTTATATAGGATCAGTGGTGGGCTCTACTCAAACATGCTATGTTTAATTAATTACATATTAGCCTTCTTAGACACACTTGTTTTCTATGTTTCCTAATATTTACAAATAGGCCATTATGTGCTTTTCTAATATCAATTAAATCCCATAATAATTTTGACGTTTGATGCCCTTATCAGTGGCGATTTGAAACTGCTACGAAATAGTATAAATAAATAGACGACCTTCATAAAATTCATATTTTCTTCCTTGATCAATAAATTTTTTACTTGGAATTTCGTTTGTTATATTTTCCCATAATAGACATGTTATGTGATGATTTGTTTAACTTTATTGTAAATAATTAGAAAATAACTTTTTGAAAATATAGTATTTTGACCTTACTAAGGTACTGATTATGTTACCCAAACTATTAGACTCATAGGTCTGTTCTCGACCATATTTATGAAGGTTAGAAGTTTGAAAGATGTTAAACCTACTTATTTGATGTCATGTCTTACTATTTTGGCTCACTAAAAATTACTCTACAGCTAAAACATAAATATACTTTAAGAACTAAAAATATAATTATGAGATGGCTCACCTTTTTTATACCCATTATCGATCAAGAATGATATAATATATTGATAATTCGTTCATTTACCATTCTAAAAATATTATAATCTCGATCTCTTCCGAAGTTTGCATATTATGGCCACCCAAATCGACTAACTTTCTTGGTTTAACTATCGTACGAGGGATTACCATGATTTGGTTATGGGTATATTTAAGATAATATTTCTCAAGCTGCTTGAATCTATCACCATCGATGGGTTTTGCTCTTGTATATCCTCATGAGATCTATCTAGCCAACAAAGATCTTCATCATTGCAAAAACAATTATACGAGGTACATTTACAAAAAATAAAATAATTGTATTCACATAGGTTTGTACATATATAAATTTCCTCGCGTAATTAAGTAGATAGTAAGGAAAAGTGTTCTTCATCGACTTATTAATTTTATTTTTTTAGTAAAAACATGCATATAATCTTGTTGCCTTTTATAATACTTAATTAATAACTATAAATGTAATAATAATTGAATATATCAACAAAAAAATATGCATTATTGGTTGTCGTGTCCATGGTCTATGTTCTAAATATACCATGTTGTTTTGAACAATGGGTCAGATTGGTTGTATAAAGTTAGATATTTTGTATATTCATATACTACTTTCTAAAATATGATTAATGATTGAAAGACGGTCATTGCAGACAAAAACCATTATAAAAATGAGGTTAAATCCTTTATGTTTAAAAGATGGTATGGATTAGTATTTAGAAATGTGCGATTAAATCTAGAAACACATGGTAAACCCTTGATATTCACATTGAGGACAAATGTTAAAATATTTTCTTTAGACGAGAAGGGTGGAGCTGATCCTCGGTGTTCTAGTTACCCTAAAACTTATTTAAATTTTATATATAAGGTAGATGATAAATTCTAATTATGATAATATATTATTCAGTATTAATATATATTTTTTATGAGTAAAAACTTTTGTCACGTATAATAATGATATTTTTATGATAGATAATGACATCACAAAAGTTGCATTAGAAAACTACATAATAAACATTCATTTATTATAGTCAAAGATTTTACACAAATTATGAGTCATAAATATGGGTCATTATAATTAACCATTAATCTAAAATATTCATTTAAATGTAAATTAAAATTAGAGATAGGATTTTGACAAATTTTATACTAAAAAAATTATATATCTTTCATTTAAAATTAGGAATATTTTGAACATAAAATATTGAACAAATCAAATTTACGTAAGTTGTGATATTTTTAATCATATTTGAAAATGACATTATGACTATTAATTTAAAAGTGATACAATATATTAATTTTTTTATCATATTTATAAAACGAGTCAACCCATTATTCGGCTTGTCTCTCAAATCTGTTATAATTATATAAAAATGTATATAGAAACTACAGTTGGATCATTCGGTGTATTGGCCGAGGATCTTAAGTTTGAACCAAATATTACGACTATAAAACATTACAAAAATATTCAAAGTCTACCTAAAAATATTAATGATTCATTCATGATTTTAATACTTAAAACATTAATGTTTTTTATGATCCAATCAAATTTAACTTATTAAATAGCCCAAACAATATCATGTATTCCTTCTAACTTACGTGATTTTTAAAAGACTTTTAACGACATATATTAATACAACATGAGACTTTAATTTAGCTCACTTGATTTATTCCTTCTAAAAATACTATATTAGTTATATCAAGAAAATAAAAACCAAATTAGTGATGTTATCAATGGAAGTAATAATTTTTATTCCGTTTTCATGATTCCTATCAACATAGTTCAAATAAAATCCAACTTCCCCTACAACACGATGATTAACATTCATAGTAATCACACCAACTGCCGACCATTTGGAGATGATGGTTCATCAATTATCACAAGGAATTATGTTGCATTAGATGATAAATTATTGATTGTTATATATTGGGTTAGGTACAACTCTACCGGGACGTACTAATGTGACCATTTTAACTTGAATGCACTCATCAAATGTATAAACATTAATCACGTTGGATGGATTGAGCACGTACAAATGAAAAAAATAGTATTAGTTTCATAATTTGGATTTTCTTTCTCCCATAAAACTCGAACTACAACTAATAATTATACCATACAGACTCGACATGAATAAACTTTACATTTACACTGACACATCATACCATTTTGGACCATCTAATTTATCTTCGTGGCTTTATGAATCTCATAAATATGATAATGTAATAATATACAATGTGTGTAGTTGACTGAATGATGTCTGAAGGTTTATAAATAACATTTGTGACTTATATTTGAATATTTGTGAATGAAGTTTGAAAGCTTACGAATAGCTTTAGACGGTTTGCCAATAAAATCTAAAGTTAGGATAATAAAATCAAAAGATTTGTGAATGACATATCAAGCATGCAAATAACGTTTGGGGGTTTTGGGGGTTTATGAATGACGTCACAAAGTGAATAACGGTCGAGTGTTGCAACTAATGTTTGAAGATATCTATAACAAGTAAATATATATTTTTGAATGATATTTGGAGGTTTTATATTATGATCGGGTATTACAGTGTTCAACTGAAAACTTTAAAAACTTAATTACATATTATGATAAATAAATGAGACCTTGAAAAATAATTAATTTGATATTGTAACAATATATTTTAGCAGATATTTGATAAATGACTAATTTTTTAACTAAACATCGTAGCTAATAGTTGAGAGCTTGCCAAGTTTTCAACATGATATTATAGTAAATAGATGAAAATTTAACAAATTATCAAGTACAGATTACAATAAGTAGTTGATAAAGTTTCAAATTCTTAATGTATGAAAACTAAAATGTAGTGTTATTATAGATTTTTTATTTGAATTGTAACTTTTAATATTTTCAAACATTCAACGCCTAAAACTAGCTCATATGTTTAAGAAGTAAAAAATATGTATTTTATTAACAAAAAAAAAATCCAAAACTATCCTCGCCCTTAACAAATTTAGTCTACACATAAACATAAAAAAATCGAGAACTTTAAATCATTAGCAAATTCGTTTTTAATTTTAATTTAACAATAACAAATAAAAAATTCGGTAAATGGTCAATTCTCCCCCCATTGTGTGATATTTTTTAGTTAAAACCTTTAATTTGAAATTATCATTTCATTTCAATTCGTCTCGTTCTCCCTCTATCTTTTTTTTATCTTCTTCTATGTTTCTTATTTCATGATTGGTCAAGTCATTTAGAACCCATAAAACAGCCGACCCTTATGTAAACTTCATTACCCATAATGTATAAGGATAATTTATATAAGATAGATTTATACACGTCCGCACATGGTGCTAGTACTATTAATGTTACTAATGAAATTTAATCTTAGTGTTGGTCACAAGACGGACTAAAGAGGCCGTATCGCAAGACTTGACCTTAATAATGATCATTTTGTTTATACGCGCCATCCCATGATAGCCAAGCTACTATGTTTACCAAAGAGATCAGATAAATAATCCACAATACTTTAGCCATTTTAGTAGATCGATAAGGTTTCTCTGACTATCAGAGATGGAATAACTTTTGTTACAAAAGATTTTGGTTTTAAGCTCAACTTAAGTTGGAATTCCCTGGATGTTTGCTTAAATAAAGTCTCTTTAGCCATACGTAGAAAACATGAATGCAGATGAATTTGCAATTTATTCAACCACCATGCCAGAGCATATGGGGTGAGCAACAAGGTTGGATTAAAAAAGGAACAAGTTATCTCGTACCGAAGTAACACAAACACTAATATGACTAAACCTCTCACTGTTAAGACCTTGAAAGTCATTTTA
The DNA here is from genome assembly GCA_036936605.1 of Limnanthes douglasii subsp. nivea. Classification (NCBI taxonomy): domain Eukaryota; kingdom Viridiplantae; phylum Streptophyta; class Magnoliopsida; order Brassicales; family Limnanthaceae; genus Limnanthes; species Limnanthes douglasii. Next base: position 250,146,614 of record JAUPFV010000001.1, on the reverse strand, counting down.
CAGTCTAAAGAGCTTAGTAACAAACACATTCATAACTAAATTATTTATGATTAAATTCTAACTAATTGACACTATATTATATAAATTAGGGTAGGATCACCACGTCCCAAAGAAACAAAACGAATTTTTGATATATGGCCAGAGATTGCCTAAGTTTAGCGTGAGCATGGTGTGATTAGAGGTATGTGAATTTTCATAACGTTCAGACGACATTGGGAAGAAGCTATCAGAGTTAATTTTGATGAAAATACAGTTACTTTGGATGTAATAGGATCGTCTAGTTATCTGTTGGACTTAGAGAATCATTTTCCTCATAGCCACATATGATATTGTTTATTTTTTTGTAGCACTAGTTGAAGTCTACAATAGATGCAATCCATATATCAAAGCTAGTTGGGTCCGTAGGTGTATAGATGGCATTGAAATCCTCAAAGACGACCCAAGGAATATCATGGCCAGTTCTCGTGGTTTTATATGTGGCGTCATTGAACACTTAGATTTCCATAAAACTAAAAATTACGCGGGTGTTAAAGTCGCTAACCTTAGAAAACATAAATTAGAGCGATATAGAATTGAATAAGATAGGCACAACGCAAGGGTTCCAGAAAATCTAGATCCTACTAAGAGGGTACGCGATGTGGTTTGTCAACAATTTGATAAGGTCATTATGAAGTTGATTATGGATCCAACTTTAGGCTCATGGACCATAGTTTCAAGTAAACAAATAAGGGAAATATTGGTATTGAACTAAAATCAGCCATATTTTTTTATCGTAATTGATCCTTTAACCCACATACATTCCTAGAGGCAATGATAATTTATTAAAAACTTACACTGGATTTTCCTGATGTCATGGTTTGTCAAGGACTATTTCCTCTTAAGTACATCCACCACTAGCATTCACCTTTTTTTATCTTTCAGTTCAGCATTTTGTGGGAGATAACTTCAGCATTAATAGCCAATTGGTCTATTTTCATACTCATATCAAACTCATTTGATCTATCTGATCCATTCGTTGGTTGTCCGAATATGTAAATCTACAAGAGCATATTGTGTCCACGTCGATGGATCATTTAAGATACTTATCATTTTATGTTCCTAAAGTAGAGCATTTTTAGGATGTTAAGAATAATGGTTTGGCTATCCATCCAAGCCTAGTTAATAAATCTCCTATGATAGAGGATTGCATATGAGGGGTGAGTATGGTGCACACGACTGTGGAATATCCAAATATATCACTATTATTTATGCATAAGAAAATATCATAGTATTCTAATTTCAAAGTAGTCACTTTACACATGCATAAAATGGGTAAATCACTATAAAGTTTGGGCATAACCCGGATCACAATAAAAACTCTCGCAAATCTAAGACAACTACTGCTCTCAATCTATTTGTCTATATATTTGGGGTCTTCAAAAGCAGTGGAAATATAGATTAGTCTCTTGAAAGTCCAGAGTTATAGTCTGCTCTCCTTGGTAAGACTTAAATAAGAAATAGACTTCCAGAATTGGCCATGTATTCTTCCAACTAAAAACACCCCCATATATCATATGTAGTTTCTTTAACTTGGGCCCCAAATGGGTTGTGTGAGAGTAAGTAATCTAGTAGGCACTTGCACAAAGTCCTAAGGGTATTATTTTTAGGCAACACTAGAAGCTCATGGTCCAAGAACTCTGTTCATGATTTTTATGAGGAATATAAGATATAAGAGGGGGTCAAGATTGCAGTTGGGGTGTTAGGTTCAGGTTTGGGCGTTGAGTTATGGAGGTTGAAAGAGGAACCTAGAGGGTTTAGGTAGTTGAATGGATGATTGGGAGTATGATGGTTAGGGTTGTGGAAAGATAGGCTGGTAGTGTTAATAGATGAAGTTGTTAAAGATTTAAGGCCCAAGCCCGCTGGCCATTTATAATATTTATAAATAAGATCATCTATATTATGTAATTGGCACACTTTCTAAATAATACAAAAACCATAGGTGTTCTTTTTTTTTCTCTTTTGTTCTTTATTTAACATGGTATCAAAATTTGGAGTCATCTGATCAGGGAAACGTAGTAATATTCCAGTTTCATGGATCTATCGGGTATTCGATTTCGTATTAGTATTAGATTTTGGTTTCGAATTGATTTATTCAAAAATATTAGATATGTTCAGAAATTTTGGATTGTGTATTAATATTGATATTAACAAAGCATGTTAAAGTTCGAGAAAGGTTGTATTATTAATTTGATTTGGGAGAAGATAATCTACTGAGTTATTTGAGTTATTATTTGATAAATGTATAATCTACTGATTTATTTAAGTTATATTATTGTTTTGATTTAGGAGGAAATAATTTACTATGTTATTTGAGATTTTGCGATTGCATTAATTAATAAAATTGCAAGTGATTTTAGTCGTAAACGCCGAACATATTTTGCAATAGAACTTGATGAGTTCGGATCTTTCAGTCACAGCCAATAGATTAATTCAGACCATATCACACCACTATAAATCCGAATACGAAAAATGTAAAAATATTTTGACTAAGCTATTTGCTAATCTACTTAAACACTAAATGGGTCATTGAATTCAACTCGGTTTCACAACCCGACTCAGAAAGCCCATGGATCAATACTTAAGGTATAAATACCCCAACCACTCTCATTAATAAGGGTGATCAGAATTTAATACTAGCAGACTGCTTAATTATCTTACTACTCCATACACTAAACATAAAACACCAAAAACTTACAAAAATATTTTACAAACCTACCCTCAACCCAAAATAACCAAACCAGAACGAATTGGGGAAATTGCTAGTGATTAATTGCTGAAACTACTTTTTATCGTGAATTAATTGGTGAAATGACAAGGAATTAATCGATGAAATTAAATCATAGAATTAATCACATAGAATTGATTGGGAAAATCACAGAGATTTAATTGGTGAAATTCCAAGGAATTAACGTGTGAAATTACAATAGGGAATTAATTGCTGGAAATCAATTGGTGAAATTGCTGAGAATCAATTGCAGAGAATTAATTGCAATTAGCATTGACGTATTAGAGTGAAATTAAAAATAATTAATTGGTGAAATTACAAGAGGGAATTTATTGGTGAAATTGCTCAGAATCAATTGCAGAAAATTAATTGAAATTATCATTGAAATATTACAATGATTTGTCTCTAATTGATTTAATTGCTTAGGATTATTTTGTAAATAAATAATATAACAATTGTATTTAATTATTTTATAATTGTTTGTATAATAATCGGATCATGAAATCATTAAAGGAGATAATATTCGGTTTCTGAATCTGTTGTGTGCAACCCCAATCAAACGGTAAGATCGAAAGGCAAATGGTGTACGTCTTTGTTGAATTTTGGAGAGTGTGTTCGGGGCATACAATCCTTCAACCTGAATGGTTGGATTATGATTTGGTGCTACGGTTCATGAGATATCGTATTATAACAGTGTCGTAGTTTGTTGGTAAAACCGTGAATTCAATTGGATTTGAATTGAAAAATGAAAATTGGAAATTAGATATTAGATATTGAAAAATGAAAAGTGATTTGGATTTATCTTGGTATTTGGACCTGGATTTCGAATTGATTGAGTATTCGATTTGATTTTGGTGGAACACTGATATTTTGAATTTGGACTTGGTTTGACTTTGGATTTGGGATTTGAGATTTAATTAAGATTTTGATTTATTTTTTCGATTTGAGTTTGATATCTCTTGATTGTTTGATTTTGTTTGACTAGATATAGTGGATATTATTGCGAATATGTAAAGATTATTTTCTACAATCTACTAGAAACAAACTGAATAAAAATAACATTTTTATGTCTATATCTGCTTACCATTCAGGTATGTCCTCGTCTTTCACTTCAGAATTTGATTCATCATTGTCGATTTTGGATTCAGGTGCGCCTCATCATATGTCACCTTACATGTTGAACTTTGATTCCTTGTCTCATGTTTCTCTCATATCCATTTTGTTTGCTATTGCTACACCAATGTTAGTATAGGGTTTTGTCTCTATTTTCACCCCTCATATATCGATATCTGATGTTTAGTACGTTCCTACCCTTGCTTTAAATATTGTTTCACTTAGCCAATTGTGTAGATCTGGTTATTTTGTCATATTTTCTGAATATATTTGTGTTATACAAAATCAACAGACTCATAAAATGATTGGTACAAGTCCTAAAATAAGGGAACTCTATGTTTTAGAGAAACTCGAAGTAGCAGATGTGAATGTCTATGGTGTTGATAGTGGAAAAACATACTTGACTGCTATTGTTGCTTGTGGTGTTAATTTGTTTTCTTCTTGTTTAAATCCTTCATCATTTGAGTTTTATCTTTGACATTCTGGTTTCGGACATGTATATGCATCGCGTTTGAATTTTTTACTCTCTGCAGGTGGTTTAGGTCAGCTAAACACTTGTAATATCTCGGATTGTAGTGGTTGTAAACTTGCAAATTTTTTGGCGTTACCATTTGATGAAAGTGTCACTTGTTCTATTGCTCCGTTTGATATTATTCATTCTGATGTCTGGGGTCCTTCCTTTGTCTCCACAAAGGGTGGTTCGTAATACTATGTTTCTTTCATCGATGATTATACCCAGTATACTTGGGTTTACCTTATGAAATGAAGATCAGATTTCCTTGGAATTTATAGAGAAATTCACGCACTTGTTAAGACTCAACATTCTGCTGTAATAAAATGCTTCAAATGTGACTTAGGGGTAAATATACATCCAATGATTTTAAACCTGTTACTTGCATCTGATGGTACCATACATCAGTCTTCTTGCACTGATACCCCTAAACAGAATGGTGTTGCAGAAAGAAAATATAGTCACCTTATTGAGACTGTTCGATCTTTTCTTTTATCCCTGAGGTTCCTACTATTTGTTGGGGAAAAGAAACTCATACTGCTATATATGTGATTAATCGAATTCTTATTTCTCATAATGCATGGATGTCTCCCTTTCAGAACTTATACAGACAACTTCCAAAGTATTCTTCCTTACGAGTGTTTGGATGTACATGTTTTATCCTTCGTCCTCATGTAAAACGCAACAAATTGGGGACTAAATCTGAAATATGGGTTTTCTATGGTTATGGTGTTAGAAAAAAAGGTTATTGTTGTTTTGATCCTACTAGTCATAAACTTTACATCTCTCGATATATTATGTTTCTAGAGCATATCTCGTTTTATGTGATTCTAGCGACATCATATGATATAACAAGTACTAAACTTTAGACTATTTATCCTTTTGAAAATAAAAGTGACATACCCATTAATATTGATGTTTGAGCTTATGAGACATCAACTATAGCTGATACTACTTCTGCTCTATGAAAGCTTGAGTCAGCATCTTATTTTAGTGAACCACCAGATCCAACCCTCAGAAGATCTACTCATACAAGTAAGTCTACCAAACTGCCAGATTTTGCGCAGTCTTCTTACTCAGCTCCTTTCGCCTCTTTCATAGCAAACATACATAATTTATATGAACCTCAGTCATTTAAAAAAACTATTTCTGATCCTAGTTGGTAAAATCTAATAGTCGAAGAGGTTACTGCTCTTTATCAGACTCATACATGGGATACAATTTAACCTTCATCTGTTAAGCATATAATCGGATCTCTATGGGTTTTTAAAGTTAAACTAAAGTCTGATGGGTCTGTTGAAAGATATAAGTCTCGTCATGTAGCAAAAGGGTATTTACAGAAGCATGGTATAGATTAGGACGAGACATATAATCTAGTGGCAAAAATGATGACAGTTCATACTCTTATTAAGGTTGCATCCGTTTGCGAGTTGAAGATCTTCCAATTAGTTGTCAAAAATGCATTTTTCAATGATGATCTTCATGAGGAGGTTTATACGACTCATCTTTTAAGTGTTGCTCACCAACCAGGTCAAGTTTTTCGATTTAGGAAAGCTTTATATGGTCTCAAACAAGCTTTTCGTGCTTGGTTTGAAAAATTATATACAATTTATTACTTCACTTAGTTTCCTTGCTAGTAATCATGATACAGCCTTGTTTATCAGATGTACGAGTGTATAACGAATTATTTTATCCTTATATGTAGATGATATGATCATTATGTGATGATATTGACACCATTGAGGCACTAAAACGTGATTTGGCTCAACTTTTTGGGATGAAAGAAGTGGGACTATTACGTTACTTTTTAGGTATTAAGGTGGCTTATTCTCCAAAAGGTTATATTCTCTCTCAGACTAAATATATATCTGATTTATTCAAGCGAGCGCGAATTTTTGATAACAGGACGGTAGATATGCCTCTTGAAACCAGTGCTTGGTATTCTTCGACTGATGGTGTTCCTTTGTCAGACCCAACTTTACATCGAACTCTTGTAGGGAGCTTGGTCTATCTTATAGTTACTCGACTAGATATAGCTTATGTTGTTTATGGGGTTAGTCAGTTTGTTACTACTCCTACATCCATCCATTGAGGGTTTGTTCTTCGGATATTGAGATATCTTCGTGGCACTCAGTTCCAGATAATTTTATTTCGCTCAACCTCTTCACTTGAACTGCGTGCCTATAGCGATGCTGATTGGGATAAGGATCCTCATGACCAAAAATCTACTACTGGTTTATGTATTTTCCTTGGAGATTCATTAATTTCATGGGAAAGCAAGAAACAAGATGTTGTCTCTAGATCATCTATTGAAGCTGAGTACCATGCTATGGTTGTCACCACATGTCAGATTGTTTGGTTATGATGGATTTCTTGCAGATATGAAGGTTAATGTTACTAAACCCACTTCCCTACATTGTGATAACAAAAGCACCATGCAGATAGCAAACAATTATGTTTTTCATGAGAACAAGAAGCACCATCTCACTTTCATATGTTCCATGAGCTTTACAGTTTGCTGATATTTTCACGAAGGCTTAGTCAGCAGCGCCGTTTCGTTTTCTTTGTGATAAACACTCAATGTTTATTAAGGTTTCATTGTGAGTTTATGGGAAAGTGTTAAATACATAAGACCCAAGCCTGTTATCTATTTTTGTTATATCTATAAATAAGATAATTTACTATGTAATTGACACACTTTCTAAATAATACAAAAACTCTATCCGTTATCTTTTTTCTCTTTTGTTCTTTATTTAACAGGACCAACTGGGATTTGAAGATGATTATATAAGAGACCAGTGATAATAGAGAGAAGATGATAAGCATGACCCACTCTTTTAAGCACATAGTTCATTTCCCGTGTAAACTAGGCCTGTGCAAATATATACACATATTATCCAAGATCGATGGGCCACATTGCGGGTTGGAAGAAGAAGGCTTACTCAAGTTTAGAATTTGGGTGTAAAGGTTTTATGTTTGGGTCTTTTGAAAAATTAGGTCCAGTGAGATTGGGTATACTAGATTTTAGTTGAGTTGTTGGTTGGTGTTTGGATTTTTGCTTTTTCGTTTTAGAATAAAAATGGTAGAACTCGGTTTGGTTGGGTAGTTAATGGTTCAATTTTGAGCAGGTACTTGAGAAATAAAGTTATGTTAATTGCTAGGCAACGTGGACTAGGTGGTAAACCAGTTCGTGGGTGTGAGCATTAGATAAGCCCGAAATAAAATTAGATAAAGATGGAGCATAATGTCGGCTTTGAACAATTATAGAAGAAGGTTCAATCAACAGATGGCCAAGGGTAACGTCAAACGGAGAGTTTGTTAACAAACTCGATTGGTAGTTATTTGGTTCATCTTCCATACGACGTTGTGCAACCGTCAGAGCACATGTAGTGTTGAAGAATAGGTTGTTGGCGCAACCTGATCCGTCCTAAATTGAGCATAGTCATTGTCCAATAAGTTACATGCTACAAAAAGACTGGTATGAATTCAAAACCAACATCCCAACTTAGACGGCACAAGGTTTAAAATCAGTTTTTCAACACCACACCCCGAGAAAACTAAGCCTCTCGATAAAGCAGGATTGACCGAACAAAAAGATTTTTTTTAAAACATTTTATGCAAATATTCACGGACAGAGAGCATAATACAAAACATTGTTTAAGAGACCATAATGTAGTTCCTGAAGTTATTACAAAGGAAAAAAATAGTTTTATGTTTTTTACTAAATTCGGTAGTACTAAGCGAACGAAAGTGGACCACACAAACTACTAATAAAAAAACATAGAAGCTAAGTAAAAAAAAATGTATACTAGAACTATCGTGAAATCTAAAATTTTGATATTATTCCACCAATAGTAAAAACGTTTATTTCATCATTACCACGTGTTAAATGCATATAAAAGTATAACGAATGAAAAATCTGTACAAAAAAATTCATAAAAAAATTAGGCTTTTCATTTATAATTTTTTTTTTCTATTTAGTGATATGTAATACTTTTAACTATTTATATTTGTCCCTTATAGATTATTCTATTAAATTATTTTAGGTATATTAATAAATCTAAAATAACTTTTTATTAACTTAATTATTCATAAATATTTAAACAATTATATATATATATATATATATATATATATATATATTAATTAGTTTATACCTCCAAAGAGTGTGATATCCGTATGATCCTTCCTCCTATCCTCACTTGGGCAATTTGGGCTACTCGCAATAATAAGAAACACCTCAAATTAGAATGATAGTTCCTCCACAATTATCAACCATGTCATTTTCATCCTCTCTGGTCTAGACATTGCGAAGCTGCTTAAAAATTCTCACTGGGGAAGGATTTCAAAGCTTTTCTTAGCTTGGGTTGTTTAAACCATCTCAAAAATACCAGAATTTCTTTATTCTTTAAATGGAAGAATCCAAAAGCAAACCGTTTTAGATTGAACACAGATAGAGCTTACGACAACTCTGGAGAAATCAGCGGTGGTGGTCTTGTTGAAAATCACGAAGGAATCACTCTCTAGGGTTTTGGTACACTTTACGAGAAAAACATTCCTATCATAGCAGAGTGCAGAACTCTCTTTGATGGCCTTCGAATCTGTCATATATTGAACATAGTCAACCTGGATATTTAAGTCGATTCTGAAATTCTGGTAAATCTCCTTCTCTATGAGAAAACAACGTGATACTTGGATCAACTTATCAACAGTTGCAAAAAGCTCATCCACCCTGCTATGATCATCTCTCACATATATCGTGAGCATAACAACGCGACCGATCTCGAAATAAACTTTAAAGGAAAAGATCGAGATGAACTTCAACTCTGCACAAAAGTATGGAGATCGAATATTTAAAGCCTAGCACCTTTGACTAACACTAGTAAGATATTCTCCTTCCTCGTCATAAGCCTCATGCTTCTCATTTTGTTCCAATTTCTCTAGTCTAGCTCCAACCTCATTGTTCCAAATTCTAACCTAGCTCTTTTGCTTCAATTCAACGACGGTCTTTGATTTCAAATTTGATTGTATTGTTTTAAGTCTTTGTTTTAAAAAATTTCCATTTTAATATTTGTACTTTTTAAATTTTATTAATAAAAACAATCAATTTGAGTGAAAAATAATAATTTATCAAATTTGAAAAACTTGTAAAATAAAAACCAAGCGATAATGATATCATTTGTTCAGGTTCTTTTAACCCAGACATAATAACCATATGGAATCCGTATGAAACAATGCATATTCCTTACAAAATTATAAAGCGAATTTAATTGATAAGAGATTTTAATTGACAATAGACTTAAGCTAGTTTAATCTAGATTAAACTTTAGTGACTTTAAATTAGGATAGATGTCTAGATAATATATAAATGGTTTAAAAAACGATATATTTAATAGTTTATACATAATTAGTTGTTTTTTATAAGTAAAACTAATTTTTAAAATTGGATTTTAAATAAAACCACATAATTAAATAGAATTTGATACTAATTTATTAAATCTAAAAAAGTGAAAATAATTTTCATGGTCTTAATTTTATACTATACAAATTCATAAAACACACAAGAAAGCGATATGTTACAATAGTTGCAAGTTTGATATTTTAAATAAATATAGATTAAATTATAGCCTCAATATAATAATATGTTACAATCGAAAGCCTCAATATAATAATGTGTTACTAAGTTTTAGTGGTCTCTCTCGATGACATATTTCTCCACAATTAAATTGTGGTATCATTCATCTCTTTTCGCTTTTCAATAACAACACCATCTATCCTTCATTGAGAACAGTAAACCAATAAAATTTATTCTCTCAAATAAAACCACAGACAAACAAAATCGTTACCCATATATTTTTAGTAAATCTGAAACCTCATTTATATCCAAATAGAATATATTTTATCCTTAAATTATCATCTCTCACTCGATTTACAATGTAATGTGAGAAACACTCATGTTCCTAAACTATTTTGGGCTTCAACAATTTTGTGGTCCCCAACTTATATCATTGACAGAAGATACATTTTTTAGGTACAATGAAAAAAATATCACCAATAATAAAAGATGTGAAACAAAATATTTTATATTATTTGTAAAAATTATGTTGTTTCTGTTTTGTATAATACATGATACAAGATATATTTATAAAAAAAAATCTTATGAAATCGATAATTAATATTTAGGTAGAAAGTTACTTTTCAATATACTTTATTTATAGGTAAGATTTGAAAAACATATAACTTATAACTCATTTTATCGTATTTCATCTTAATTGACCAATGTTATCTATTTTTTGTGTGAATAACCAATGTTATCTATTAATAAAAGGTTTTAATATTAAAGTACTTTCAATGTAACCGTTTAAATTTATTTATTTTCCGATTTTGATATACAAGCATTTAAATTTTATCATTTAGTCCTAAGTATGTAATTTTATTCTAATAGTGCATAAAGAGTGTTCTAACTATTAAAATGAAATTAATTGTATGGTAATATTTTTACAAGATTTTTTTATGTCATTTGAATTCAGTACATTTAAAAATATTAAAATATAATTGGATAACCAGCCCCAATTTTAACCATACCCAAACATATTTTAAGTAGCTCCGATATTATACCAAAAACACTCTTTCGTTTTTTACTAAGTCATAACCCTAATCACTAACCATTCCCAAAACAAAAAAAATCTAAACCAGCCCCAACCCAACTTTCCCTCTTATCTCTCTACTACTACAACGTTAGATTTTAAGAACTCTATTAGATCAATACACAGTCATCCCTCTTATCTCTCTACTACTACAACGTTAGATTTGAAGAACTCTATTAGATCAATACACAGTCAAGAACAGCTATGGGAAATGGAAAAGAATAAGTTTTAGCTCTTAAATATAGTTTTTTTTTCTACATTTAGTTTTTCTTAAGTTTTTGAGATTTCGATATACATTATGTGTTAGATTAGGCGAAGCAAGGTTATGTAGTTGTTTATAGTTGTATATTGATGTTATGGGATATTTTATGTGGCTGATTTAGTTGTTTTAGGAAGATTTTGGAGTTTTCTTTTGTTGTTAATGGAGGTTTTGGGTTTGTTCGAGCCCCCCTTGCCGAGTGGGTTTACATAACCTCGGCGGGGAACATTGTTTTCCTAGAAAATTGATCATCCCCGCCGGTTATGGGCCGATTGACCCGGCGGGGAAGCCAAACATCTTGGCGTTTGTTTATGAGCCTCGCCGGTCCCCGCCGGATGACCAGCGGGGCAAAAACTTGTATTTTGAATATATATTTTCTACCCGTCGGGTGAAAAAAGGTCAACCGACGGGTAGAAAATTTATTTTTTAAATAAATGTAAATTTCCCCGCCGGGTGAAAATTGTCCACTCGGCGGGGACCTAGTTACGTTTTATAAAATTTCTAACTTATTTTGTTGTATTTGTTCCTACAGACACGAAGCACCTCGCCCCGCGAAGGAGAAGACGGCTAAAGCGGCGAGGAAATGCAAAGTTAGTCGACAGCCAGTGGTTGATCGCCCCGAACGTGGGGATCGTACCGAGCATGAGGTGCGCCAGGGCCACATCGAACGATCCTTGCGGCATAGAAAATATGACGCCACAAGGGATCGCGGTGCCCCAAGGGAGGCCGTAGAACAATCTTCTCATCCACGAGAGGTGGTCCCCATTTAACGGCGGCGTGCGCTAATGGACGAGGAGGACACGAAGGAGGAAACGAAGGTCCCAATGCCACCACCTCGAAGAGAGGTCCATGCGGAAGGGCGTCCAACCAATCCGGAAGGATGAAAAAATCTATTTCTATCCCAAAATAGCGTCCTTCGTTTCTTGGACTATGCCCAACATGAGGCGTACAACGACTTTAAAGATGACGTAAGTTATCGAATTAATTATATGTTTTATTAGTTAAATTGTTTTTGTTAACATTATATATATTTTTGAATATTTTTACAGTCGCGCTCGGGTATCACGGTCTAGTCCAAGTACGGTTTGTTTGGTTAGTGGGACCTTAGCAAATAAATGGGGGTTAGGGCTTACCTGGAAGGGATACCGTTCTGGCCGTTGATGCAGCATCTACCAAAGTTCAACAAATATGTGCAGTTGGCCGAGGTGTTCATTGAGAGGTGGCACCAAGAGACGAACACCTTCCAGGTTTTCTTCGGGGAGATGACTTTGACACTCGATGATGTGTACGTAATTACTGGCCTCCCGGTTGAGGGGAGAATTATCGATGTCTTTAGGCCGGATCCGATAGAGGCGACATACGCACGCTATGCAGACTTGTTGGTAGTTTTGGCTGATGCTGTGCGGCAGGAAATGAAGGCGCATGACGGGAGTGGATTCGCCCTCCGATGGCTTAGGACGACATTCTCCACGGACGAGTATTTAGATTCCAATGCCGCCCTGACTACGGATTTGAAGAAGGCGGAAGCTAGGGCATACATCATGTTCTTCCTCGGGTGTACCATCTTCACCAGCACGAGCCAGAAGAACATCCAGTGCGATTTTCTCCACCACCTTGAGGACTTGGCGAAGCTTCGTGAGTACGCATGGGGTACTTGTGCACTCGTGTGGTTGTACAAGAGTTTGGGAGGCATTTCGAAGCACTCCTTGAAGAGTTTGGTTAGGTTCTCGGCCCTGTTGGAGTGTTGGGTCTATGACCACTTCCCTATTTTCCGGGCGTCGGTGAATAACGGTTATAGCCCAACGGATCCGAAAATACTGGCGTGGTTGCCCAAAATGGTCCCGGTATCATTAGTTCGCGGGAAGCCGTTCTACCGTGACATCCTCGCGGATTAAAGAGAGATGGATGTAAGTTACCTTCTTTATGTTTATTTATATATCTCTATTCTATATAAACTTTAGTATGAGTAATTGTTTTTTTTAGGTTATATTCCGACCTTACGAGGATGTTGTGAAGTGTGGCCGGAGCAGGCAATAGGGTTGTACCGAAACCCTATTGCCTTATGCTTATGAGCAAGGCATATCACCCGGACCGAGTGATGCGCCAGTTTGGTTGGGTCCAAGAGAAGCCGATGGACCCCCTTGTTGCTAGAATCGGTCTTCCTAGAGGAGATCATCTTCGCTATGCGCTTTAGGGTAGGCATTGGACTAACTGGAGGGAGCATATATACGTGATTGATAGGTATTCGAGGCCCTTGGAAGGGAGTACTTACACGTCATCCCCCCAGTACAAGGCATACGTGAAGAGGTACGGTTGGTTTAACATCGCGCCTCGGATTCTTACTGAGGCGTCCACGATCGATGTGGTGAACACGATTAATCGTGTTCGGCCGTTAGACGATTCGACTGACGAGATGGTGTCGTTTGCGAGGAAGGTGCTGGAGATCACCGGTCCGTGGATTTTGATTATCGTAGTTGGCTTCTTGATATGTATGTTATTCTAGATGTTTTGTTACACTACTTTCCGTATTTAATTACAGACCAATACTAAAACTTAAGTTTGTTGTTCGTTTAATTTAAGTTTGTTGTTGTGCTATCCGTTTTCGAAATCGATATTTCACTCACATTGTTGTTTAAAATACGTAATAGTTAAGATCGTTTCCTCAAATTAAGTTCCAAATTAAGTTCCCAAAAAAATGTAATAGCTAAAATAGTTTCCCCAAATTAAGTTCCCCAACTACATAAACCAAATTATGTAGTGGGCTCCTGTATAAAAGTTTTTTTTTTCATAATGGCCTTTCCCCGCCGGTGTAACAATTATCAACCGCTGGGTGAAAACAACCCCGGCGGTTGAAAATATGTCAACCGCCGAGTGTAATTAATCAACCGGTGGTTGATGTAGCGTCACCTGTCGGTTGAATGAGAGTGGATATTTTAAATTTTCCACTAGCCATCCCTGCAGGTTGAAAATTACTAAACCGTCAGAGATATTGTCACCCGTCGGTTGATAATTTGTGGGCCGGCGGGGTCCTAGTCATTGATCCACTAACCAACCATAAAAAAGTGGTGGTATTCTCCCCGACGGGATGAAAATTGAAACCCGGGGGATAGTTTACACCCCGCCGGGGAAGTATTTCAACCGGCGGTTGAAAATATCTGACCTGACGGGGAAGCCCTACAGTGGCCAATTCTACTAGAAAAAAATGGAGGCATTCACACTGGCGGGTGAAAATTGCTCACCCACCGGGGAAGTCTTTCAACCGGCGGGTGAAAATTGGTCACCCGGCGGGGACCTAGACAATCGCTAAAAAAATTATACTCCCGCCAAAATTTAATTCCCGCCAAATGAGTGTCCCGCCATATGAGTCTCCCGTCAAATTAGACTCCCGCCAACTTCAGATTACCATTATAAATATACAAGTATTATCAAATAACATGACATCCACCAAACACTAAAAAACAAATGGAGTTTACGCCTAATGAAGACTACTATATGCTTGTAGCAGTGAAGGATTCCCGCGCCGAGTTGGGTGAAGATAGGAGTGACGCATTTTTTGAAAGGGTCTTATGTCATATGTATTACAACTACAGTTGTTTACAAACTGGAAGTGTCGTTGTGCGCAACCGTGACAAAATCAAGAGACTGTACATTTTCGTTCAACCGATTATGAAGTTGTTGTTCATGCCGCGGAGAATAAAAGAGGAGGCGGTAAAGGTCTGGGACATGACAGTTTGCGACTATATCACTAGGGATATGGTATCCTATGTGGAGGATATGGTTATGGCAAGGGAGGATAGCGACGATGTTTTACACAACTTGCGATACGACTACTAATAGTGCAATGTGTCGTATTCGAACGTGTTTTTATTATCTATGTTGCGTAATGTTGTTATAAGTTGTTATGTTTTTATTTTTATGTTGCGTATTCTCCTCGTTTCTTATGTAATGCTAAGTTGTTATGTTTGGGTTTCTAGTTGTTGTTCAATATTTATGTATTTTACATATCACCGCATTCTAAGAAGATACATTCATCTAAGGAGATACATTCATTGAACCTTAACCTCATACAATAGAAGATACATTCATCTAAAGAAAATTAAACCAAAAGACAAACTGATACAAGCAGGAACTATCCAGTTAATCACTCATTTCCTGTAAGCGGATGTCGATAATGTCAGAACGAACCCTATCCAGTTGATCCTCCGTAATCGAATCCGTGTCTTGAAAGTTGAACAGGTTACACGCAACACGACGTTCTAATTCGGTGAGGCCAGAAACCGGATGCAGACGGAGTGTGAGTATGACTGACCACCTAGCCTTCACCTCATCAACACGCCTTGAAATTTTCGCCGGTTGGACACCATCCCATCCGTATAATAATTACATCTGGCATAACAATGCCTCCCAGTACGCTTTACGCCCCTCTTCCATGTGTGTGTTACCAACTTCGATTGATGCTTTAATTAGATATTGATCTTCTAACTCGTTCCAAGGAGACATTATTTTAGGGTTTTTCTTGTTGTTTACCCTTTAATGTGTGGATATAAAATTTATTTTATACACATTAAACTCCTTCAAAAAACTTTTCCACATAAACTCCCACCAAAATAAGTCCCGCCAAATTCAAACTCCCGCCAAAGAAGTCTCCAACCAAATGAGACTCCCGCTTCGAAACATATAATAAGCGGGAATAATAACACCCTTTCCCGTTTATTATTTTAGAATTGACCACCGACTCCTACTCTATAAATACTAGAATATGAGTATGAAACTAAGCATTTAAGTTATAACAATGGGTGATTCTGGCTGGAACGTCCACGAAGATGCAAACCTCCTAAGCGCATTTGACTTCGTCAGAGGTACGATGCAAGAGGAGATTCCTTATTTTGTCGATGCGGTTTTGTGCAGAATGTTCTTCAACCAAGGTAGGGAGGCATCGTGTCCAGGATGTTTAATTCCCCGACCACGCGGATGTGAAGATGTGGCCGCAAGGTTAGCTTATCTTAGAATAGTGACTATATAGATTGAGTCACTTCCTTTTGAAGTCCGAAGCAAAGTGCGGAAAGTTTTCAACATGGGATTCCAAAGTACAATTACGCAGGAGATGGTGTCACATGCGAAGAGGCAATTTGAGCAATAAATATCCGAATCAATAGGCAGCGCCGTTGATACTAACACAAGTCCCGAAGGAAGTAGTGACGAAGAGGAATATTCGTTCGAAAAACGTTTTGAGTATGGAATGAACTATCCGTCTCCATGTTTACTCAGGGTTAACTTATCTATCATATGTTTTAACTTATTTGCTTATGTATTTCTAATTATGCAATGCATTTGGATTAAGTGTAATGTTATTATGCCGGCAAACCTCATTTTAGTGTTATTGTTTTTAATCTATAGCCCACCCCGCCGGTTTGAAAATTTTATACCGCCGGGGACCATGTGAACCGCCGGTTGACAAATGCTCAACCGGCGGAAACCTAGACTAAATTACTCATAAGGGTGAGATTCAACCGTCGGTGTGAAAATATACAACTGCCGGTGAAGTTTTCACACCGGCGGGGGAGTATTCCAACCGCCGGTGAGAAAATATACAACCGACGGTTCAGTAACATGAAATTAGTTTGCGTTTCTTCTTAATTTGTACCAATGTATATCGGCGGTATGAAAATTCTCAACGCCGGTATAGTTTTTACACCGGTGGTGTGAAAAATTCGAACCGGCGGGGATAAACATGAAAGTTTCATAAGTTGTTACTTTCATGCCAAGGCACGTCCGCCGCAATAGGGTATATTTTATTTGTATGTTGTTAACGTTCGAGGAACATGCATACATTAGTAAGAAGCATAAATAAGAACACATGCGAACATAAAAGAAACGACCAACTCGGACATAAAAATAATGTGTTTTTATGACAAACATCAACTCAAAAAACACCAAATTTTAGCATGCATGTGCATTACAATAACATAGTAATCAAGCAAAAGCGGATAAATCTGTTACATCCGGGCAACCATTTTTTAGTTCTTGATATCTTCTGCAACAAGAGACAATCGGCAATGTCCAACCCTCTGCTTCAGGTGAACGCAACTTCAGGCAACATGGATGTATCCTTGCGCAAGGGGCGTCCACCCTAATCCCAAGCTACGAAATGAAATGTCGATAAAATAAATGTCTTAACGTTGGAACTAATTGTGAAGGTAAAAAAATACTTACGTTAATGAAATGGTTGGATTTGTCCAAACCTAATCTGATTTCCACCCGATTTGACATTGGAGGCAGTGCACCTCTTAGGGGGAGAAAAGTGAAGCCGACGTCCATATTTCGGTACACTGCAACAAAATGGAGTACACAGTTAAACGCAGATGCAATTGCCACCCCCATCTCCGGCATGGACATCCAATGGGCTTTAGTACCCACGTTACCAGAGCACTTCACACACTTCGCAATATCAATCAGTTCCTCCATGCTTGTAAATATTTTAACATACACGGATGCATAATCCATCAGCTCGTTGTAAAGGGAATCCCTTATCAACCTCCGCCCATCTTGTTTCCCACTTAACGCATACGCTATGGAGCGGTACCCGCAATGGCCATCGGCTTTTACGTCATTAATTGACTCCATAAATGGTCTAAAATGGATGGGCAATTGTCGTAGGTATCCTTTAGGGTCTACAAAACTTGCCTTCTCCGGCAACGTTGAGCTTGACCTACAACCAACCGTTCCACTAGAAAGCATCGTTCCATTTGCTTAGGCTGGAATCGGACCACCTTTCTTACGAGCGGCAGCACTATTGAAACTAATTTTTTTCCCCAGAATTTTTTTCCCTGGAATTTGTTTCCCTTAAGTTGAAGCTGCCGGAGGAGATTTGAATTCATCAGCAAATGAAGGAGAACCAATATTTTCCTATTCAAGCACATACTCGTGCCCACTTTTTTCGCGTTTAGTGGATGTATCATCAACGACAATAGAAAGCTTGCACTTGTTAGGTGGATAACCGCGTGCTTTTGGCTTCACCAATGGCTCCAAAATGGTAGTTGTCTCCGGATGGACGACGGAAAAACATTTTTTGTAGACGTACTCTATTCGCGCTTGATCTTTGGATTCCGTGACATCACATAGTAGTTTGTCAAGCTTCTCTTTTAGTTGTTCCATAGTCGTGAGGTTTGTACGGACTAAAATTTCCAACCTCTTCCAATGTTCGTTAAAAAACTCTAGCGGTACCTCTAACCCTTTGGTGACAAACTTGTAGATATCGTGCGCGCAAGAGATACCATGTGTGCTTCGTATTGAGCAACCGCAAGGCATACAACCCGCGGTTGTCATGTTGCGAGCACAATCTACTTCGCCGGACAAAATATCCAAGACATAGTGTGAGACGTTGATTTTTAGTTTCTCGTACACCTTGGTTATGAACTTGTGTAGGGCTAACAAGCGGATCTTTTCAAATGAACCCTTTATGTCCCCATGCTGAAATTCTATCAAGGTATGCAACTTCAACAAAAAAGATTCAAAGTTACCTTTGCTCGTACCGATGAAACGTTTGAGGGTCGAATGAGCGCTCTCGACGCGGTTTGTGGTTTGGTTACCAAAATGCATCCACTTGTTGGTTCTCCACGTCAAAAGGTTGTCACCGTAAGGCCCTAACCAACTTTCCGTATATTCAATTGCTTGCGGATACTCTTTGAAGTCACGGTGCAATTCGGCTCGGTAGTCGTTGAACGTTATTTCCATTTCAGCCAACATCATTTCATTCCACACTTTCAAGAATGCGTTGGACACTTTCTTATCCTTTAAGATATTTTTTGTTTTCCCTAGGACGTTCATGTTGATGTGCCATCGACACAACATATGTGTTGCATTGGGGAACACATCCTCCACCGCCTTCACAAGCGCCAAGTCTCTATCCGTCAAAACGATGGATGGTAATTCGATGGAGTGAGTTACCATCAAAGAATGTAAGCACTCTAACACCCATTTGTAGCTCTCGAATGTTTCCCCCGACATGAACGCGAATCTGATGTAGAAATTCTTCCCCGTACAAGTGGCTCTGAATACCTCGTATAATGGCATCCCATATTTGATCACCTTGTACGTGTTATCCATTTCAATCACGTTTGGAAATGTGCGTAACAAATCCAAACTAACCGGGTGCGCGAAGAAAAGCTCGCCTATGACATCGCTTCCGTCTCCGGACTTTCTATGAAATTCGTAGTAGTTTAGCCTCTTTAGTTTGCCCAACAAGTATTGGAATTGCGACCGACCAAGTTTCTTGAGCTTCCGATGTTTTAGTTGAGCGTTGTAGACGGTGCGCATTGAGGAAGAATTCTTGGGGTTCAACTTCTTAACCCCACCGAGAATGTCCTGAGGACGGGATCCCATTTTCATATAAGTAACTACAAAATCCATCCTTTGTTATATCGTCCCAAGTAAGAATGACCTTCTTTGTACGATGTAGTGTCGTGATTGTGAACGCCGCATTCGACATCTAAACCCCACAAATCATCACTCAACTTCTTTCCCTTTATGGTGAAAGGGCATCTGCATTTTTTAATTCGATCTCATTTAAACCATCATTATTCGATAGAAATTCTAGACACAGCTTTTCTAATTCGATCTCAGGCTTTCTTTCCAAGCGAACCCCTGAAACCAGGAGACATTTTCTCTAGACAGACCATTCCCTTTGACATTAGCGGAACACGCACAGATATGCCTTCTTCTTATCGGGATTTGTCAGAAAGATATCAGGTACCCTGAATATTCAGACCTTCAGTGTTTATTGTACTTGTGCAGATAAAGACAGTTTTGGTTTGTTTTTGGAATTGTCATATTGCTGCAAATTTGCTTACCAGATTCCACTCTCTTAAATTTGTACGCCTCAGGAATTGCAAAATGCATTGAGAGAAGACACCATTGACTACTCAACGTATTCTGTTAACATCAAAAGGAAGCGACCAACTCCAAAAAAAAGCCCAAAACCTAAACGTATGGTTGATAGAGAGGATGATGATGAAGATGACGATGCCGAAGATTGGAAAGGTGGGGCTAGGAAGCTCAACTTTAGTGGTTCAAAACTGTACACCAGAAGTAGTCGAAGATTGGAGAGGTGGGGCTAGGAAGCTCAACTTTAGTGGTTCAAAACTGTACACCAGAAGTAGGCGAAGATCGTAGTTGTATAAAGAAAGTGGGATCTAA
This sequence comes from Limnanthes douglasii subsp. nivea, assembly GCA_036936605.1. NCBI lineage: Eukaryota > Viridiplantae > Streptophyta > Magnoliopsida > Brassicales > Limnanthaceae > Limnanthes > Limnanthes douglasii. The sequence goes on along the minus strand of JAUPFV010000001.1, from coordinate 250,126,125 downwards.
TTGGCTTAACTTGTACATTAAGTAGACAGAAAGGAATAGAAATATGATATAGCCAGCGCAAACCTTACACGTTCGTATAAACTGAAAAAAGCACCGAAGGGGCTTAGATTTTTGTAACCCTTCTAATTGGATGTTTTCGGTAGATAGTTTCATTTTGTAATTTCTTGTGGCATACACATTAATTCCTTTTATCTCCTTTTATTTAAATTTGAAGATTTATTTTGTACAATAATTTACTGAAGGGGCTCAGGCTATGAAAAAACAGTTATTACTTAACTTACCGAAATGGACAGTATATTTTTCTTCGGAAGAACTCTTATGTTTACCATAATTTTAGGAAACAAAACTCTTGAAACCCTATAGAAAAACAGTAAACCAATAAATTTTATTTTCGCAAGTAAAACCGCAGAAAAACAAAATCAGTCTACATATATTTTCAGTAAATCTAAAACCCCGTTTAGATCTAAACGGAATATATTTTACACCTAAATCATCATCCCGTTTAGATCCAAACGGAATATATTTTACACCTAAATCATCATCTTTTGTAAATATTTACAATGTAATGTGAGCAACACTCTTCTTCCTAAACTATTTTCGACTTCAACGTAATTTTGTGGTCCCTAACCTATATCATTGACAAAAGATGCATCTTAAACCTTTATGTACGATGAATAAAATATCACCAACCATAGAAGATGTGAAACAAAATATTTCATATTATTTGTAAAAATTATGTTGTTTCTGTTTCGTATAAATAATACAAGATATAAGATATATTTATAAAAGAAAAAAAAACTTATTAAATCGATAATTAATATTTAGATAGAAAGTCCTCTTTTCAATATACTTTATTATTTACTGGTAAGATTTGAAAAACTTATAACTCACCTTTTTTCATATTTCATCTTAATTGACCAATGTTGTCTATTAATAAAAAAATTCAATATTAAAGTATTGTTAATGTAACCGTTTAAATTTATTTATTTTTCGATTTTGATATACAAGCATTTAAATTTTATCATTTAGTCCTAAGTATATAATTTTATTCTAGTAGTGCATAAAGAGTGTTCTAACTATTAAAATGAAATTAATTGTACAAGATTTTTTTTTGTCATTTGAATTCAATACATTTAAAAATATTAAAATATAATATTTTGTATATATTTATACGCTATATTTTTAGAATATCTAACTTTTTAACGGTTTTTTTACCCATACCATTTTCCTTTTTCGATTTATAATTTATGTTCACTAATATTAATTTAGTTTATTAAAAAAGGTAGATAATTTATTTTTAAAATTATGAGTCAAATAATCCTTTTGTTTTTATGCTAGTCAATAAATCTCTTACTTTATAGAGTTGATAAATTCTTTATAAAAAAACAAAGTATAAGATAGCTATTGTTCTTCATTGATTGGGGTAGGTATAACCCTAATATATAGTTTATACAATTGTACTAATATAGACAGTGGAATCTGAAATTTTCGGTGAATTCAGCGAACAATGACAAAAACAATTAATTACATAAATTATAATAAAAAAATAACTTAGAATATCGATACCGATTATATCAGTCTAATTTGGTATGAAAGATTTAAACAAAAAATTAGAGAGTATGTGGTGTGATACTACATAGGCAAATGTATTAGATCGAAGAATCTAATATAATTGCATTTCGTTACTGTGGTAACCAATTTTGATACCTTGTAAATCAAACAAAGCCAATTTTTATGATTATTATTATTATTTAAAGAGAATTTGAGCTTACAACTCGCATAGCCCCATATATTTTGATTGAAACTACAGTCATATTAAAATTTGAAAAGAAATTAACTCTCAATTGAGAAGTTTGTCTCATGTCGACAATTTGTGACAGATAGGAAGCCAAATAATAAATGAGTGGCTGATAGTATTATACGTATGCTGTACTAAGTCAGTCCACTTAAAATAGTGGGTGGACGCACGAATGACGTTGTAAGTGTTTTTATTGCAATGTTTGTGATTTCTATCTTGGAAATCAAATAATGGACATTGTTGTAGATTATGCTAAGGGGGAGGGGTGTTGACGTTGTTGATCTCTTGAAGGTTGTTGCAATATATAGCATTTGAAAATCTAATATGAGATAGCTAGTTCTATAGTTCACCATAGATTATGTCTGAAACTTTGAGTTTATTGTTAAGCCTTGAGTTACAGATGATAACTTTCCCATAATAGGTTACGAGAAAGGTTAGGAGGAGGTAATGATCAAACGAGAAGGAGGTTTCCTCCTATTATCCATCATCACCCTGTACAACTGACTAGCCAGAGGCCTAAGATGTAATTTTTTCCTTTAATTCCATGAGGGAGAAGAGATTAAATCTAAGGTCCATAAGTTATTTTTTCGATCAGAACTAATCCAGTCGTACTGAAATTGAGTTGTTTTTTACTAATTAAGGACCACAAGTATTACAATATTATTGCCTGATTAAAACAAAAGGGTAAAAAATCCCAAGGTAACCCTCCTTCGCAGGCAATGTAACAATGGAACACGCCACCTTAACCTCTAAAACTTTCAAATTGTGGCTGGACCAGAGAAATCGAGGAAAGCATTCAGAAAGACGTTTGAGAATTTTTGAAGAAAAAATATATATTAATGACTAATATATCGACTACAACTGATACAACTTCTGCTCTATGAAGGCCCGAGTCAGCTCCTTCTTTTAGCGAACCACCAGCTCCATCCCTCAGAAGATCTACTCCTACAATTAAGTCTACCAAACTATCAGATTTTGTGTATTCTTCTTACTCAGCTCTTTTCGCCTCTTTCATGACACACATACATAACTTATATGAATCTTAGTCATTAAATAAGTTGTTTCTGATTCTTGTTGGAAAAATGCAATAGTCGAACTGTTTACCGCTCTTTATGAGACTCATACACGGGATGTAATTAAACCTTTATCTGGTAAGTATATAATCGGATCTCGATGAGTTTTTAAAATTAAAAAAACAATAGATATTTTGAAAGATATAAGTCTCGTCTTATACCAAAAAGATATTCAATAAATTATTACAAACGAAAAAAATAATAATGTGATGTTTTCTACTAAACTCGGTAGTACTAAGGAAACGAAAGTAAACCACACAAACTGTTAATAAAAAAACATAAAAGTTAAGGAAAAAAGTATACCAGAATTGGTACACAATCATAGATTCTAAATTTTTGATATTATTCCACCTAATAGCAAAAACATTTATTCCATCATTACCGGATATTAAATGCATTTAATAGTATATCAATTTTTCAAATAGAAATAACCATACTAAAAAAATCATAAAAAATGAGCCTTTTCATTTATAAAAATATTTAGGTATATTAATAATTATAATTTTCTTTTATTAATTATAAATATTTAAATAATTATATATATATATATATATATTAGTTTATCAAATTTAGAAAAATGTAAAATAAAAACCAAGCGATTGTTTATTAGTTCAAATTCTTTTAAACAAGACATCATAACCAATCGGAATCCGAATGGAACCGTACATATTCTTGTCTATTACAAAATTATAAAGTTAATTTAATTGATATTGTATCCAATATTATTTAATCTAGGTTAAACTTTAGTGATTTTATATTAGGATGGATGTCTGGATAAGAGAGAGTTGGTGTAAAAAATAAGATGTATTCAATTGTTTATACATAATTAGTTGTTTTTTATAAGTAAAATTGATTTTTAAAATCAAATTTTTAATAAAAACACATAATCCAATAGAATTTGATATTTATTTATCGAATCTAAAAATAGTGACAATAATTGAGAAGAGATTTTAATTGATAAGAGACTTAAGCTAGTTGAATTTAGGTTAAATTTAAGTGACTTTAAATTATCATAGATGTCTAGATAGTATATAAATGGTTTTAAAAAAAGAATATATTTAATTGTTTGTATATAATTTGTTGTTTTTATAAGTAAAACTGATTTTTAAAATCAAATTTTAAATTTAAACACATAATCAATTTGATACTTATTTATTGAATGTAAAAACAATGACAAAATAATTTTCATTGTCTTAATTTTATACTATACAAACTCATAATACCCACAAGAAAACGTCATTATAGTAATAGGTTATATTCAATAGTTGAAAGTTTAATATTTTAAATAAATATAGATTAAAATAATTTATTGTTGAACTTTTGTCTATTTATAAAAAGGCTTATTAGATTATTTTAATTCTCTTAATAATTATTAAATATTTATTCTTTATTTGTTATAATAACAATAATTTTTTCTCATTTATTATATTCAACGATAAGTTCATACTAAGAAGACATACAATACTTATAAGGACCACATAAGTTTTAGTGGTCTCTCCATGGATAACATATTTCTCCACCATCAAATTCTCCGCAACATTCATCTTTTTTTGCTTTCCAATAAGGATTTGGGTTCCATAGATGGCCTATCCTCCATGGAAAAACAGTAAACCAATGAAGTTTATTCTCCCAAGTAAAACCGCAAAAAAACAAAGTCGTTCCCCATATATTTTCAGTAAATCTGAAACCCCATTTAGATCCAAACGGAATATATGTTACACCTAAATCATCATCTTTTGATTTACAATGTAATGTGAGCAACACTCCTGTTCCTAAACCATTTTCGATTTCAACGTAATTTTGTGGTCCCCAACCTATATCATTGACAGAAGATGCATCATAAACTTTTATGTACGATGAAAAAAATATCACCAACAATAAAAGATGTGAAACAAAATATTTCATATTATTTGTAAAAATTATATTGCATAATACAAGATAAAAGATATCTTTATAGAAGAAAAAAAAGAATCTTATTAAATAGATAATTAATAATAAACATAATACAAGATAAAAGATATATTTATAAAAGAAAAAAAAGAATCTTATTAAATAGATAATTAATATTTAGATAGAAAGTCCTTCTTTTCAGTATACTTTATTACTTAGAGGTAAGATTTGAAAACATATAACCTCTAATTCACTTTTGTCATATTTCATCTTAATTGACCAATGTTGTCTATTAATAAAAAGTTTCAATATTAAAGTATTGTTAATGTAACCGTTTAAATTTATTTATTTTCATATATAAGCATTTAAATTTTATCATCTAGTCCGAAATATATATTTTTATTAATGAAAAGTGTTCTAACTATTAAAATAAAATCAATTGTATGATAATATTTTACAAGACCTTTTTTTTGTCATTTGAATCCGGTACATTTAAAAATATTAAAATAGAATATTTTGTATTCATTTATATTGTATATTTTTCTAATATCTATTTTTTAACCATTTTTTTCCATACCATTTTATTTTTTTGGATTTATAATTTATTTTTTTACTAATATTAATTTAGTTTATTAAAAAAGATAGATAATTTATTTTTAAAATTATGAGTCAAATAATCCTTTCGTTTTTATGCTTGTCAATAAATCTCTTACTTTATAAAGTTGATAAATTCTCAATGATAAAGCACAAAGTATATGGTAGCTATTCGTTCTCATTGATTGGGGTAGGTACAATTCCAACATATAGTCTATAAAATTATACTAATATAGACAACAGAGTCTAAGATTTTCGGTGAATCCGACGAACAATGACAGGAAACGAAAAGTGGTTAGATAATTTTTTTTTTAAATAACTTAGAAAATTCATACCCATTTTATAAGTCAAATTTGGTATCTAAGATCTGAAATAAAAATTAAAGAGCATGTGGTGTGATACTACATAGGCAAATGCATTAGATCGAGGAATCAAATATAATAGAATTTTGTTACTGTTAGATGTGGTAAACAACCGCGCCGAACCAAGAACGCCAAAATGGTATAATCAGGAGGATGACCAATTTTGATACCTTGTAAATCAAAGAAAGCCAATTATTATGATTATTATTATTTAAATCGAATCCGAGCTTACAACTGGCATAGTCCCATACGTTTTGATTGAGACTACATTCATAGATGATATTATTAATAGTTTCAAAGCTGAAGTTGCATAAAGCACAATTTGAAAAGAAATTTACACTCAGCTCAGAAGCTTGTCTCATGTGGACAATTTGTGATAGATAGCAAGCCAAATAATAAATGAGTGGCTGATAGTATTATACGTATGTTGTACTAAGTCGGCCTACTTAACAAAGTGGATGGCGTACGCATGACGTTTTAATTGTTTTTTATTGTAATGTTTGTGATTTCTCTCTTGGAAATAAAATAATGGACATCGTTGTAGATTATGCTGGGGGGAGGGGGTGATGAGGTTGTTGATCTCTTGGAGGTTGCTGCAATATATAGCACTTGCAAATCTAATATGAGATAGCTAGTTCCATAGTCCACCCTAGATTATGTCTGAAAATTTGAGATTATTGTTAAGCCTTGAGTTACGTATCATAACTTTCCATAGTGGGTTACGAGAAAGGTTAGGATGAGGTAATGATCAAACGAGAAGGTGGTTTCCTTCTTATTATCCATCGTCACCCTGTACAAGTGACTAGCCAGAGGCCTAAGATGTAAATTTTTCCTTCAATTCCATGAGGAAGGAGATTAAATTTAAGGTCCATAAGTTATTTTTTTCTATCAAATCTAATCTAGTCGTACCAAAATTGATTTGTTGTTTTTACTAATTAAGGACCAAAAGCATTACAAGATTATCGTCTCATTAGAAAAATTAGGTAAAAAATCCCAAGGTAACCATCCTTCGTAGGCAATGTAATATTGGAACACGCCACCTTAGCCTCCAAAACTTTCAAACTGTGGCTGGACTAGAGAAATCAAGGAAATCATTGGAAAAGATGTTTGAGAATTATTGAAGAGAGAATAAATATTAAGGACTAATGTTGTCGACTGCATTTGATACTACTTTTGCTCTATGAAGGCCTGAGTCAACTTCTTCTTTTAGTGAACCACCAGCTCCACCCCTCAGAAGATCTACTCATACAAGTATGTCTACCAAACTATTAGATTTTGCGTATTTTTCTTACTCAGCTCCTTTCTTCTCTTTCATGGCACACATACATAACTTTTATGAGCCTCAGTCATTTAAAGAAGCCGTTTCTCATCCTTGTTGGCAAAATGAAATAGTCGAACAACTTACTCCTCTTTATGAACTCTTACATGGAATGTACTTAAACCTTCATACGGTAAGCATATAATCGGATCTTGATGAGTTTTTAAAATTAAAAAAAATGGATATGTTGAAAAATACATGTCTCGTCTTGTACCAAAAGGATATTCCAGAAGTTATTACAAACGGAAAAAATAATAATGTGACATATTTTACTAAACTTGATAGTGCTAAGCAAACGAAAGTAGACATTAATACACAATCATAGATTCTAAATTTTTGATATTATTCCACCTAATAGCAAAACATGTATTCCATCATTACCACATATTAATTGCATTTAATAGTGTATTGATTTTTCAAATAAAAATAACCATACTACAAAAAGTCATTAAAAACGAGGCTTTTCATTTAAGAAGAGGTTTTCTCTTTAATGATATGTAATACTTTTAACTATTTATCTTCGTCTTTATTAAATTGTTTTAGGTATGTTAATAGTTATAATATATTTGTTTATTATTTATAAATATTTAAAAAATTATATATATATATATATATATATATATATATATATTAGTTAAACAAATATTAAAAAATTATAAAATAAAAACCAAGCGATAGTTTATTAGTTCATGCTTTTGTAACCAAAACATAATAACCAATGAAATCCGTATGAAACAATGCATATTCTTTTGTATTACAAAATTGTATTATAAGATTATAAAGCGAATTTAATTGATATCTCACCCCCACTATTTTAAATTAGGTTGAATGTGTAGATAAGAGTGGACTGTTTAAAAAATGAAATATATTTAATTGTTTCTACATAATTACCTATTTTTATAAGTAAAAATAATTTTTAAACTCAAATTTTTAATTAAAATATATAATCAAATATAATTTGATATTTATTTACCGAATTCAAAAACAGTGACAATAATTTTCAATATGGTCTTGATTTTATACTATACAAATTCATAATACACAAAACAAACCTACTCTAGTAGGTTATATGCCATAGTTGTAATTTTAATATTTTAAATAAATATAAATTATAATGATTTATTTTCAAACTTTATTCTATTTATAAAAAAGCTTATCAGATTATTTTTATCCTTTTAATTATTATTAAATAACTATTTTTTAATTTTTGTAATAATAATAAAATTATTAATTTATTATATTTAATAATAAATATACGTGAAGAAGACATACAATACTTATAAAGACCACAAAAGTTTTAATGGTCTTTCCATGGATAATATATTTCTCCACCATTAAATTGTCCGCAACATTCATCTCCTTTTGTTTTCCAATAACAATATAATTTCTCTAGCAGAGTTCATATTCTCCATTGAAAACGGTAAACCAATGAAGTTTATTCGCCCAAATAAAACCACAGGAAAACAAAGTCGGTCCCAAATATTTTTAATAAATCTGAATCTCCATTTAGCTCCAAATAGAATATATTTTACACCTAAATCGTCATCCTTTGATATAATGTAAGATAAACAATACTCAAGCTCCTGAACTATTTTCAATTTCAACATAATTTTATGGTCTCCAATCTGTTGGATTGACAGAAGTTGCATCATAAACTTTTATGTAGGATCACAAAAATATCATCAATAATAGAAAATGTGAGTCAAAACATTTCATATTGTTTGTTAAAATTATGTTATTTTTGCTTCATATGCATGATACAAAATAATAGATATATATTTATAAATAAATAAATAAAATCCTATGAAATGGATAATTAATATTTAAGTAGAAAGTCATTCTTTTCAATATACGTTTTAATTTACATAGGTATAATTTGAAAAACATATAACTTATAACTTACTTTATCATATTTCATCTTAATTGATCAACTTTTTCAATTAATAAATTTTTTACATATTTAAGATTTGAAAAATATATCTTATAACTCACTTTATTCATATTTCATCTTAATTGATCAATGTTTTCAATTAATAAAAAGTTTCAATATTAAGTTATTGTTAATGTAACTGTTTAAATGTATTTGTTTTTCAATTTTATATACAAGCGTATAAAATTTTATCATTTAGTCCTAAGTATATTCGTTTTATTCTAATAGTGCATAAAAAATGTTCTAATTATTTAATATGAAATTATTTGTGTGATAGCATTCTTACAAGATTTGTTTTTTGTGTCATTTGAATTCAGTACATTTTAAAATATTAAAATATAAACTTTTGTATACATTTATCCGATATATGTTTAGAATATATAACTTTTAACGATTTTTTTACCCATACCAATTTCATTTTTGGATTTATAATTTATTTAGCTTATTAAAAAAAGTACATAACTCATTTAAAAAAATTATAAGTCAAACAATTCTTTCATTTTTATGCTAGTCAATAAAACTCTTAGTTTGTAAAGTTAATAAATTCTCTATCAGAAAGCACACTATTAATAGTAGTTATGGTTCTTCATTTATTGGGGGTAGGTACAACCCAATATATAGTTTATAAAATTGAACTAATACAGACACTGAGTTTATGATTGTGGACGAATCCAGCAAACAATGACAATAATCAAATAAAAAAAATGGTTACATAAATCATAATAAAAATGGTAAATTAGAAAATTGAGAGCATGTGGTGTGATATAGCAGAAATAAAGGTATTAGATTGAGGAACCAAATATAATAGCATTTTGTTATTGTGAAACGTGGTAAACAACCGTGTCCAGACAAGAACACCAAAACTAACATAGTTAGGAGGATGAACAACTTGATGCCTCGTAAATCCAAGAAAGCCAATTATTATAATTATTTAAAGAGAATCTAAGCTTAAAAGTGGCATAGCCGCATATGTTTTGATTGAAATATGTTTTGATTGAAACTACTGTTATAGATGATATTATTAATAGTTTTTGAGCCGAAGTTGCATAAGACACAATCTAGAAAGAAATTAATCCTCAACTCAGAAGCTTGTCTCGTGTGGACAATTTGTTACGGATAGCAAATGAGTGACGGATACTATTATACATATGTTGTCCTAAGTCGGCCCACTTAACATAGTGGGTGGACATACGAGTGATGTTGTAAGTGTTTTTAATTGTAGTATTTTGATTTCTCTATTGGAAATCAAATAATAGACGTCGTTATAGATTATGTTCAGAGGAGAGGGGGTGATGAGGTTGTTTATCTCTTGGAGGTTGCTGCAATATCCAACACTTGCAAATCTAATATGAGATAGGTAGTTCCATAGTCCACCCTAGATTATGTCTGAAACTTTGAGATTACTGTTAAGCTTTGAGTTACGGATGATAACTTGCCCATAATGGGTTACGAGAAAGGTTAAGAGGAGGTAATGATCAAACGAGAAGGAGGTTTCCTCCCTATTATCTATAGTTACCATGTACAACTGACTAGCCAGAGGCCTAAAATGTAAATTTTTCCTTCAATTCCATGAGGGGAGGAGATTAAATCTAAGGTCCATAAGTTATTTGTTTTCTATCAGAACTAATCCAATCGTACCAAAATTGAGTTGTTTTTTACTAATTCAGGACAACAAGTATTACAAGATTATCGTCTGATTAATAAAAATTAGTTAAAAAATCCCAAGCTAACCCTCCTTTGTAGGAAATGTAACATTGGAACACGCCACCTTAGCCTCCAAAACTTTCAAATTGTGGTTGAACCAAAGAAATTGAGGAAATCATTCAGAAAGATGTTTGAGAATTTTTGAAGAAATAATAAATATTAAGGACTAATATTATCGACTACAGCTGATACCACTTCTTCTCTATGAAGGCCTGAGTCAGCTCCTTCTTTTATCGAACCACCAGCTCCACCCCTCAATAGATCTACTCGTACAAGTAAGTCTACCAAATTATTAGATTTTGCGTATTTTTCTTAGATTTAGCAGACCACCTAGACAGGAATAATAAACTTGCATTTTTAAAGGAAAAATGGTTACACATGTAGTTGAAAACGAGCGACTTACCGGGGCTGAAATACTAGATTCCGTTCTACAGGACACTTCTCCAAATGAATTCGGTGAATCCAATCACAAGCGCAAGTCAACGAGATATGGTACCGAACATCATGGGACAAAGAAAAACATTTTTTCGAGCTAGTTTACTGGAAATACAATCTGATTGGACACAATATAGACATGATGCATACCGAGAAAAGCTGTTTGGAGAACCTAATGTTTACTATCATGGATTTTAAATCAAAGACTAAGGAAAATGCAAAATCTAGGGAAGATGTGGAGTATTTATGCTCAAGAAGCTATTTGAATTCGATCGATGACCCAAGGTTAGGAAAGGTTAAGCCAAAGGCTAATTATGTTCTTAACAAAGACCAACAATAGGTTGTTAGAACATGGCTAGGAAATTTGAAGCTGTCAGACGGTTCTGCAAGTAATCTCTCACGCTGCACATATGTAGAGGGTTTTGGTGGCTTGAAAAGCCATGATTGTCATGTCCTTAAGGAGAAATTTTTACCCATTTCCTTCAATCATTTGTTACCTAATCAAATATATGAGGCAACGGTTATTTTGTGTCATTTTTCCGAAACTTCTGTTCATCAACCCGTCGCTTAGAACATTTTACATGTACTGGAGAAAAATACAGCACACATAATGTGTGAGTTGGAGAAGATATTTCCTCTGGTATCCTTTGATGTAATGGAGCATCTTCCAATTTATTTTCCATATAAAGCGCTTAATGGTGGACCTTGTCAATATCGGTGAATGTATCCTTTTGAATCGTAAGTTTTTTCTATTTAGTTTTAGTAAATGTTTATGTTTTTTGTTATAAATTAATCGTCACAAACCTCTGTTTAAACCTGGTTAGGTATCTTGGTAAGCTGAAACTCATGATGACTCAAAAAACATATGTTGAAGGATCCATCTCACAAGCGTACCTTCTCAAAGAGGTGTCTTGAAGAATATCCCTGAAACTGCCACTATTATTGAGTGAGTTTTTATTGATTTGTTACAATATAAGCGGTGCAGTACTAATGTTTATTTAATATCTCATACAATGCACAGCTTCTTCAACCCAATCCTGATTCCACTATAGCGGAGCTTGATCAATACTTCGTCGAGAGCTTTGGTCCTTGGCTGGAAGAATATGTAATATTCACTCTACATGTTACTTTTTGTTTAATGACCATTTTTTTGCTTGCATCGTTTTTAAGTACATACAATATCAAATTCAAACGTATAGCAATGTTATGATGTTGTGTGAATTAATAACCATTTTCTTTCTTTGATCCATCATTTTCTTGCTTGCATCGTTGGTAGTAATTTCGATTTTGATTGAAGTAGTTTCATTTCGCGTAAGGCTGAGATTTTGTGTAATTTGTAGCAGCTAGCTCCCTGCATTTCCAATAAATATTTCATTATCGTTGCAGCAGTATTAGTAGGTTCGATTCTATTTGTTTAAGGATATGTCATTGTGATATACATTAATAAAAAGTACACATTGATGAGTCCGAATTCAGGATATTCCCCGGAAGGGCAGGTCAGTGTAAATTCTCTCCGAATACCGGACATACCATTTGGACCGGACAGATCACTTCAAACCAATGTGAGCCTAAGGCTGTTCGAACTATGACAAAAGTACTAAAAAAATCTAAAACACTTCCTGACTAAGCTACCTGTCCTCCTGCTTAGAACTCATGGGTCTTTAAACATGACCCGGGTCCATTAAACTTGACCCGAAAGCCCATAAGGGCCCAAACATCACACTATAAATACTCAACCACCAGCATTAACTTCTGGTAATGAAAATTAACTGCTACCAAGCTGCTTAATTATCTTTCCACCTTGAAACACCCATACACCACCTTGAAACACCCATACACCGCCTGGAAACACCCGTACACCATCGTTAAACACCCTTACACCACCTTTAAACTCCACTTAAAATTACTAGCCTACCCTCAGGCTATTTTTATCCACACCAAATTGGCGACCACAGTGGGAGGGTCCGTATACTGTGGTTGAAAGAATCAAACCTGGGACTTATTGGTTGGAAGATAAAGATGGCAGGGTTTTAACTCACCCTTGGAATATTAAACACCTTCGAATGTACTTGGAATAACACTTGTGTAAATATTTACTTGTTTAAACATCCATGTAAATATTTGGGGGCATACCTTCCCCTCTTCGGTGGCACGGAGAGCTTTCAATAAAACTTGGTGCCTTCTTCAAAATTCTCTAAGTATTTTCAAAATTTTATCTCTTATCATACTACCCGGACTAAAAGATCTAAGGGCTATTTAAATTCTAGCCGGAGAGTCTTAATACTCTCACAATACAATAAAACTACTTAAACTCCAGCTATTTAAACAAATAATGAAAGAAGAGGATGGTTGAGCAAAATAAAACATTCATTCAACAACTTAAAATTGCCTTGGCCTTCCAAGGACTTTTTGAACAAGTTTGGGCACAGTACAAAATATCTGTCTGAATAATACGGACACCATCACAAAAAGAGTGCCTTGGCCTTCCAAGGACTTTAGTTCGAATGAAAGATAAACAAAATAAATTTTTAAATTAAGGTTGAGCCTTTGAAGATGGCTCGCCCTCGTCTGTCTTCTTGCCCTTGATATTGCTCTTCTTTTCGACTATCTTTTTTCCCTTGGGATCAATCTCTTCTTCGCCTGGGCTCTCTCCGGTTTCCTCTTCATTATCAGACGAGGACTCACCGGAATAACCCTCGTCAATCATAGTATAATATGGGAGGTCATCATCATCCACATAGCGCCATAAGTCCCCCAATCTCCTCTTCGGGAATTTCTCATGAAACAGGAGGACCATATCAGACTTCACCCTTTGAATCATTAGCTCCTCGCTTTGTATCATCTCCCTGGCATAGGCGTTGATCTTGGCCTTGATTGTGGCCTCTTGGTCCCTCACCAAAACAGCCTTCTCTTCAGCAGCATGAGTCACTGCATTCTGTAAAGCGATTTTGTCAGTGGTCAGGTTGGTGATGAGCTTCTCCTTGGCTGCAGTTTCTCCCCTTGAGATTGTCAGGTCCTTCTCCAGTTCGGACAGCTTAGGCCGGAGATCTTTTATGGTCTCTTCCAAAGAAGCAACTTTTGTGTTGTTTTCATCTTGATTCTTCTTTAGCTGATCATTTGCCTCCTTAAGCAAATCAACCTTAGTAGCAGCAGTCTGGAGGTCATCGGACAGCTTCTCCTTCTCAGACCTGAGGTCTTTGATGGTGTCTGCCTGACTTCGGACTTGCCTTTCCAAAGTAAGCACTGGCTGTACATTGCTAAGTAGAGAATGGGCTATAATATCCTTCTCGCTAGAAACCATGAAAGTCTTACCGTTAAAATTGACCGTGTTGGAGCTGCTCAGAGGGATGTATGGCCCTGCGAACTCGTCTCTGGGCAGGCCAAGAAAATATTCACCAAGTCCACCCAGACCGGTGATGTCCATTTCATCCAAGTTAAGCTCTCCCCCCTCAACTTCATCTGTATGGAATTCCTTTGGAATCTCTTCTTGAAAGTCCCTTGGGATCTCTTCGGCCAATGTTGGGTCAGTAGGGAAAGAGGGTTCCGGGTCCCGGAGAGCAATCTCATCTCCTTGGGAAGTCTTTTTCTTCTTGACTTCCCTGTCAGCACCTTGACTTGCTTGCTTGCGAGTCCTCTTTGAAGCTCTTGAGGGTTTTGGGAGATTCACTTCCTTCTTTTCGCTCTCCTCCTCCACCACTTGTAAAAGGGCTGCATCAATTTGAACCTGGGCCAGTCCCTCTGGGTCTGTTGGGGCCTCCTTCTCAGTATCACCTTCCGCCTTCTTGCCTTTCTTCTTCTTGCCTTTCATTTTGCTTGGGGCTTTAGCCCGAGCAGGCAGGTAGAGTGTCCCATCCAGCTCATGGGACCTTCTCAGCACAATGTCTTGATCAGGCTGGGCGGCAAGCTCTTCCCAGGTTAGGTCTCTCCGACCTGTTGTGTTCCACAGATGAGACCTTGCTAGGTTTCCAGTGGTAAAGGCCTTGTGGAAACGGTTCTCCCAGTTCTCTGTAGCCCATGCGTTGATTTTGCCACAGGTAGTCTGTCCGGCCTTCAGGTAGTCCCCGAGCTCCTTTGGCAGCTCTATTAAAACAAAAGAGAAATTGGTTAGTACAAAGAAGAAAAGAGAGATTCGAACGGAAACTTAAAATAAAAACTTACGGTCACTCCTCCATCTACTTCTGAGGAGGCTTGGATTCTCTCCGGTATTGATTTTCTTGCCGTTTTCCCACGAGCCACTGACAAACAAGAATTGGCTCCTCCATTTGCTCTCCGACTCCAGGAGATCATCAACAGCTTTGAGATCGTTCCCCATGTTGAAATGGTAGAAGGGGAACTGATGATGCTTGCACAGGTTGGCCACTGCAGCGAACTCTTCCATAGGAAGAGGGATCCCTGATAGCCTGGATGCCATTATGCATGACATCAAGGTGAACCAACCATTAGGGCTTAACTGTGATGGGTAGAGTTTGACCAAGTGAAAGTAGCGCACTATCTCCGGGTCCAGTGGGAACCTGAGTCCCCAGTTGAATAGCTCCGTAAAGAAGACTATTTCATTCTTTTTACAATCCATCGGGGTCTCCGGATCGATGGGAATCCTTATCTTTACGTTCTCAGGGATCCCCCACTTTGTGCGCAATATACCCAGATCTGAAGTATGGATGAACGCATACTTGGTCTTGAGCAAGGCCAAAAGATACTTGAACTCAACTTTATGAAAGCATGGCCCCACTCTCCCTTCAAGGCTCTCCGCCAGGTCCGGACGCCTCAGATATAAGTTCTCTTTTCCCTTCTTGGCAACAACAATAGCAGTATCAGCCTGTCCGGAGGACTCGGACTCAAAACGGACCTCCTCAGTGGAGTCCTCCATCCTCTCCTCCATAATTGTTGGGGGAGCTTCTGTAGAAGTAGTCCGGGGAGGATTGAAGCTTGGCATAGCTGACCCTCCGGACTGTTGACTGCCCGTATTTATTCGAATTCTCACCTCAATTTGAGTTTCTGAGGCAGAAGATTCTTTGCGGGGTAGTGGGCTGCTGGCCTCTAGTCCTGACGGCCTCTCCCGGGGAGCTCTAGTAGTTGCCCCAGACTCAGATTCTCTGTTTTTTGCCCCCGATTTCGAGGGAGTATTTTTAGAGGATAGCCCTTTGACTAACCGGCTTGGCCTTTTGATGACTAGCTTATCCGGGGAGTGGTCACAGTCAGACCCCATGGCAATAAAAGACGATTTTTTCCTAACACTGATAGCAGTAACTCCTGGTTCAACAGCAGGGATTGACTCATGAACTGAGGAGCCAGAAACTATGGGAGAAAGGGTGGATTGAAAGAGCTTTTTAGGCTTAGTACCTTTGGAAGAAGATGAGCCTCTATCAGATTCTGCGACAGAAGAGGCTGGTTTCTCAACAGTCGACGATGGTAGCCCTGCTGCAAGTCTTTTTTCCTTCTCGACCCTTTGTGCTTTCTCCAACTCCGAGAGGTTAAGCCAGCCGCCTTGGATCAGTGTTGTTCTTGCTGTAAACATAAACAGCCAAGGAAGTTTTGAGTTCTAGAGCGATAAAGCTCTGGGTGAAATTGCAGAGTGAAATTTGAAAGAGATAATGAGACAGTGAAAAGTGAATGAGAATTTATAGTAAGTGTAAAAAAGGGAGTTGATTCCTAGGAGAATCCGAAAAGTTGGGCAATGATTAAAAGACGGCGCTGATGTCATTAATGGCAATTAAAGAGGTAACTTGTTCGAGAAGGTGGTGCGAAATTCAAGGTGAAAAAACGGCTGGAGTGACCTATCAGAGAGTGACACGTGTCCCATTAACTCTGGCGAAAACCGTTTGGGATTCATAACGTTCGATCTGTCCGGGTATACCCACAACTCTCTCCGAATTGAGAATCACTTCCTATAATCGGACTATTTTCAGTTCTTTGACAAGGACACTCGTTCAAACACCTAAAAAAGGGGCTCCTGATGAGTCCGAATTCAGGATACTCCCCGGAAGGGCAGGTCAGTGTAAATTCTCTCCGAATACCGGACAAACCATTTGGACCGGACAGATCACTTCGAACCAATGTGAGCCTAAGGCTGTTCGAACTATGACAAAAGTACTAAAAAAACCTAAAACACTTCCTGACTAAGCTACCCGTCCTCCTGCTTAGAACTCATGGGTCTTTAAACATGACCCGGGTCCATTAAACTTGACCCGAAAGCCCATAAGGGCCCAAACATCACACTATAAATACTCAACCACCAGCATTAACTTCTGGTAATGAAAATTAACTGCTACCAAGCTGCTTAATTATCTCTCCACCTTGAAACACCCATATACCACCTTGAAACACCCATACACCACTTGGAAACACCCGTACACCACCGTTAAACACCCTTACACCACCTTTAAACTCCACTTAAAATTACTAGCCTACCCTCAGGCTATTTTTATCCACACCACACATGATGAAAATTTACAGAAGTTTTTTAAATTACTTCATGTGAGTATCAGTTATAAATTAGTGTATGTTGCTTGTTTTGTGTGAGTGTTATAAATTACCTTCTTCCATGCTTATTCATAGGTTACTAAAAACATCGATACATTAGACTGTTGTATAACAACATTGGAAAATATTCCATATTGCGAGATTAACAAGTTTGAGGGATATTACACCAACTTTTCCCTCTTCGACACAAAATGTGGAAGAGGTCATAAGCCAAAAAATAGTGGTGTCATGTTTTAGTGGACATATGGTACTCATATCTTAGACTACTATCGACAAATTGCGAAAATTTGGGAGGTGTCCTATGGTGGAATGATATAATCGATTGTGTTTTCAAATGCGTTTGGTTTAATAATGATAGGAAAAACATGCAAATTCACCCTACAAATGGTTTGATAGAAATTCATCGAAGATGTCTGATGTCACAACATGATCCATTCATATTGGCTTCTCAAGCTCGGCAAGTCTATTATTTAGATTATGTATCGAAAGAAGCATCTCATAAATAATGGGTAGTTGTATCCAAGACAAGGGCCCGCAATAGAATAGACATGACATATGTTATTCCGACCGACGATGGAGAAGAAGTATTAGTTGCTGAAACAATACAACAAAGAGTCTTCCAAGAATCTGAAATGCCTCCGCCTGTGCCGCTACAGCCTCATATGAACCTAAACGATCCTAACAATCTTGTTGATCCCGGACGTTTTGAGATAATTGAAATAGAAGAGTTTCATGATGAGTTTGTTAGTGATAAAGATGGCATAAATAATGTAAGTGGTGATCAATACGATATCGATTTAGACTAACATTTTTAATCCTTTTTATCTCTTATCTTCTTCCCGCTGGATACATTCTCGATGAATAAAGCTCAGCCTGTTGCTCGAGTAACAATTTGTAGATTGTTGATGACCAAAGCTTAGCCTGTTGCTCGAGTAACAATCTGTAGGTAGTCGATTAGTATATCTCTTCATGCCTTTTCTCCTCAAGTCTATAAGTTATGCGTTTCTTAATGGTTTTTTTGTTCTAAATGCTGCTTAGGTTAATGTTTATGCCTCCATGTGTCTGTCAATTATTTATTTTGTTATAAATGATGTTTAGGTTATTTGTTTATACCTCTATGTGTCTAACGGTCGTTTTGGTTTTAAAGTCTGCTTGTGTTGATGTATATGCATCTGTGTTGATAAATATTATGTGTATGATGTTGTTTTGCGTGATAATTACCTTAGTTTATGCCTATGTGTTAATATGTTTCATGTGTTAATATGTTTTATAGTGCATATGTGTTGAATTTATGTTGATGTTTATGCCTCTGTGTTGATAGATATTATATATATGTTTATGTTTTACTTGATTTTACTTTAGTTTATGTATGTGTGTTAATATGTTTTATAGTCCATGTGTGTTGAATTTGGGTTGATGTGTATACCTCTGCGTTGATAGATATTATGTATATGTTGCTGTGATAATAACTTCAGTTTATGCATGTGTTAATATGTTTCATGTGTTAATTGATTTTAATTGTGAGAATGTTGTTTAGGTTTATGTTTTTGTGTTGGATTTCATTTGTATAGTTCAAAATGTTTCTTTAGTGAATTGACATAATACTGTATAGGTTTATGCATGTGCGTTGGATTCAATTTATAGTTCAAAACGATGTTTAGTTTATGTATGTCTAGGGAGTTAATTGTTGTGAAAACATTGGTTGATGTGATTCGGAGTAGGGGATTTCACTCCAATTTTGGTAAATTTGTTCAAAATAAATGTTATTTCGAAACTTGAGTGTAATCCTCTAATCCCAATGTAATCAAAACAAAGTCCGTAACAATTATGTGGACTAATGTGTGCAGGCTTGTTTAGTTGCTGTTTTAGGACAAGTCGAGGTGGCTTCTCGCTCAATACATGCTACTTCTTCAATAGTTTAGAAGTGACTGAAGGGTTTACTAATTATATTTACCTATATTGAGGGAGAGTCCACTTGGACTTCGTTTCCTAAGTCTTATAATTGCACAGGTTGTCACTAAAACGTATGCATGTAAATCCATCAAGTTGAATCCATAATTGCACAGTTTGTCGCCGATGCCAATGATTTTGTATTCTTGTGATCTTCAAAGGTTTATAGCGCCTTTGTAGACCATGAGAATACATAATTACTGGGCTGAAAAACAGTATGCACAATTGGTGTTTTAGGACTAGTCGAGGTCGTCGGTTACTGAACATAGATTACATTACCAAATTTGTTTTGTTTCTACTCCTTCAATATATTGGCAGTGAGTAAACTGGTTGAAATGCAATTTACCTATGTTCAATGACAGGCCACTTCGACTAGGTTTTCTAACTTAATGTCATAAATTATCACTGGAACCGGCAAGTTTGCAACCAATCCTTTGTTGTTTTTTACATACAGATTACCTCATGGAGAAATGTGTGGAGGAATTTCAACATGCAAGTTTCTGCCTGATCATCCTCGTTATTTTTTTGTTATGTCTTTAATTGTGTATCAATTGAAGCATGAATTGACATATTTTGTACATGTATCACTGGAGACTGGAAGTGAGAAGAATGAATAAATGTATAGGAATTGAGAAGATTAAAGAACAGAAGGAATATGTGTATCAAGTTGAATCTATCAAGTTATAGCTATAGGAAAGTATTAGGAAATGTAGCTACATGTTCAGTAGGAATTTTGAAACTTAAAAGTTTTGTTTGAATGTTAATTTTATTTTCGAATCATATTATGTATTGATGAATCATATTTAGTATATTCTTATATTTTTAATTTTGGAATCATGAAATGTAGATGGGTCGCTATGCAACCCCCTGCATAGCTACCTTATTTTTTTAATGCATACTAGATATTTAACAACGAGCATATAACAGACCTACAAACAAATTTACAAGAGGTGAGCAACACCTTTTCAACAACAGAAAGTGGATTGGAAATTAAATTCAGATTCTTTCCAACATAAGTGCAACACTATTAGTTATTGCAACAATTAGTTATCATGCAACAGAAGTGCAACGATTGCTGCGAAGATGGACACACTAACAGAATTAATTGTTTCGATACATTAGTGGCACGCAATCACATCAGATCTTGCAACCATGTGACCTGGTTCCACCTGAGTCAAATTTTGCAACGACGCTCATTGCAAAATGGTACCAAAAGAGTTCTGGTGGCAACTGAGTTTGGTTAATTATCCCACTAAACACAACCAACGCTTCCGGTCTATAACCAGTTGCCAAGGTTTTTTTTTGCAATGGTATCGAAACGATTGTCGTCGTTCTCAGGCCGTTGTAAAAGCCCATTTATCTAATAGTGAATCGGTAGAACCGATACAGAATCGAACCGTAAAACTGTTAGACCCAATTCGTTTTTTTTTATATTTTTTATATATTATATTATCAAAATTAGTAACTAAGGACCAATTTAAAAAATTAAACATTAACATCTAAACTTTAAATTTTATATGATTTATTTAAATAAAAAAAATGAAAATTAAATTATAATTGGATGTAATTTTTTTAATAATGAACCAAACTAAAACATACTAAAATGGATAA